>OY757260.1:6750852-7350852 GCA_963584085.1 Pyrausta aurata
GGGTTTCAATGGCATCTAATAGAAACAATTGGATTGCCAATGCCCAACAACTTAGCTAGTGATACGGTCGGAGTGTTACCTGGCAATACTACAGAATGCATATTAGTAATGAAACGGTGCTGCTTGCTTGACCTTCTTGAACACAATTAAAGCATCACTTTTTTATTACTACCTAATTGCCTAAGTCTTGATGTCGCATTAAGTACTAACAGAACAAAGCTCAGGGCCGACGAGGCACAGCGCGCGGTCGCGCACCGCGGCCCAGTAGTTGGCGGCGCGCGCGCAGGTGTCGGGCGGCGCGATGTCGGCGCTCACGATGCGGAGAGTGGTGCGTCGCGAGCTGCTCGGGAGCGCGCGCGACACGTGACACTGAACGCTACCTACAGTTGTAAAGTGTGACCAATGTAATCGAGCATTTTGCGGATCGTTTTGGTCCTATTGTCACCAACGTCAAAACCAATAAGGACTTTATTATGTAGTAAAAATAAGTTCATTTACAGACATGCAAAAAATACGAGCATTAACGGTTTTGAATATTTTTTTCTGAAAAGATGAAATAAGAAACCGAAAATTGCGCACGGGCGGGACTCGAACCAGCATCTTTCTGGCTAACCAGGCCAACTGCTCTTCCAATTGAGCTACTGTGCTGTCGGTCCAATCAGCTCTGTTGCATTAACAGACGGGTGGATGATGGCGCTAACGTCACACAATGACGTTTCTATAAGAGACCAAGAATTTTGCGGGGTTGGACCGACAGCACGATAGCTCAATTGGAAGGCAGTTGGCCCGGTTAGCCAGAAAGATGCTGGTTAGAGTCCCGCCCGTGCGCAATTTTTGGTTTCTTATTTCATCTTTTAAGAATACGAGCATTAGTTCGCTCAAACAACGTGAGCTGTGAAAATGCTATCTACAGTCGAGGACCTGTCTACCTTTGACTATATACTACTATATAGTCTGCATATAGGGATCAGTCGTAAGACCGTCACTACACTTACCACCGCCACCGCCGCACTCGCCGCTGGACGTCGCCATCAGGATCGGCCGCGCCTGCGCGCCGCTGCCGAACGGCTGCTCCAGCTCCACCAGCGCGAGGTCCATGGCGCCGCCGTGCCACGACCACTCGCGCTCCGACTCAGAGCCATCGTTCATTTCCTGATCGCAAATAGATACATTTAGTGCTATGCGTGGTTCAATTAGAAAAGCACGAATTCATTGTTCATTGTTTGTTTTTTTATTGTTGCACGTTGCTTTGCTCTGGAGGCCGATTCTCGCAAGATCGATCTTATTTCGTGTGTTACTTCGATTACGAGTATCACTGTTTTACCGAAAAAATCAAGTTATATATCCACGTAAAAAAAAACTACCGCACGAAAGAAAACAAAATGCATAGAAATAGTGACCTAGATAAAGCAATAACTGTATCATCTTTGAAAAAGAAAATACGATCGGTGAACTTTTTTCGTATAAGAACTGTACGAGAATTTGCCTCCTGATCCCAAAGTAGGTTAGATAAGGAACCCTGTTGGATAATGCAAAGTCTGCTTACTCATGCATGATATTTTTAATCTATATGACTCGCACTTGACGGTTCTTCTTTATAATATCTGTGGTTGGTTGTTCTTGTTGCTGTGGATTGATTGAAGATGTGATTTGAGAATAAAAGGGGCCGTCCATTAATCACGTGAGGCTCAAAAGGGAGGGTAGGGGGTACAGAAAACATCACGAAACATCACAAGGGGGGAGGGGGGGATCTCGTTAGACATCACGTGTATTAATTTTATTTATTTTTTGTCAAAAAATGCTATTTCTAAAACGAAATTTTGAACGGCGCGAAAATTTGAACGATTTGTAGTATACTGTCCACGAAACGCCCACGCGTATCCTCACGCTACGAGGGGGGGAGGTTCTCTGCGTAGTGCGCGAGGATGATGATGTCGAGTGGCTTGACGAAACTGACGTTAATATGTCACAAACCTCTTTGCCAATAACAACTGCCAGTGAAGAAGAAGCTTTACTAGTTGTATCCTTAAATGAAAGTCTTGCAACTTCGTGGGACGAAGACAACATTAATTAATTATTATTAATTAATGAATTATTCATTAATTTTATTGCAAATACATATAAATGTTTTTTTGAATCAAAACGCCATTTGTTGTTTTTCAGTCAAAAATAGCCTTTACATAGACTTCCAAAAAAATACACGTGATCCAGTGGTCCCAAAACTCACCAAATATCATCAGGGGGAGGGGGGGATCAAAAAATGAGAAAATCGACCTCACGTGATTAATGGACGGCCCCAAAAGAAAATTAACAAGAGAAGCTGTTTTAATAAAGATGTGTGTCCCGGACAAATAAAGAAATCAATAAACCCGTTTTATGAAAATCAGAAGTGGCAGTTGAATCTTTCTCCAAAACCAAAGCACAAATGAAAGAGTAACCGTGACCACGAACGCTGTTAAAGTGTTCGAAACGTCGGCATTAAAATATTTGTACAAATTGTGTTTCATTCAATCAATAAATGCGAGACTTTTAAAACTTACAGTTGCATTAAATTATCTTTTTAGATTTTGTGTAGGCACTCAGACTACCTAAAAATAGGTTACTAAACTCTGAGCGAGATGAAGTCTACTTTAATTGCGAAGCGAAGATATAAGCGAGCTATCAATCCTCACATGTTTGACAGAGCAATATAGTTTTTAGTAATGCCCTTACAGCATCAGCACCAGGTCGAGCGCCGTGCTTCTATGCAGCAGGACAGGACCCTGCGTCGGAAATGTGCAGTGAGGAGTGTTCGCGCAAGCACGAGCGACACTTCTCATATTGTTGACGAGCGTCGTAGTTAAGAGTAATAATGATAATAAATGTTATAGGTCAGGAATGTATATATTTATCACTTCTATCAATAATTTCCTCAGTGCAACAATGCCGGTAACGACCACAACGCGCTCGACGCTGCCGATTCGACGCCATGCATCCTATAGACGGACAGCGTGGGTTCGGTGGCGCTATACTCAGGCTATAGTTATCATTTATTTGAAAAAGAAAAGGTAGGTTTAGTTGATAATGTCCTCACCGCATCAGCACCAGTAGCGACAGCCACACGCGCGACACGTCGAGCGCCGTGCTTCCGTGCAGCGGAGCCGGCGTCGGAGACGGGCAGCGCGGCGGCGCTCGCAGCTATCGCCCACAACTCGCGCGACGCGCTCGGCCCGCGCCCGCGCACGCACCACGCGGATGTTAGCGCTGTGCGCAGGGACACTAGCGAGCCTGCGCACCGCCAGCCATCAATGTGGTCTAGCACTATCTGAAGTGTGAAGTAGTATTGCGTCATCAAAGTTTCTCACACCCCTCTGCTACGTCACAACAGACCGACCAATACAATGTTATAAATAACGTGACGACTCTAATGTTGCTTACATATTACACTGCGGCAGCAACGGCTTTCCACCAATGCGGCGTCACTATATTAAAATTTGTATGGAGTTATGAACTTTTACACGATTGCGCTGAATGGTGCGTCGTGTATTAGATAGAGGTCGGGATTCATACGAATTCCGGCGCTGCGGGTATAGATATTTCCACTGAATAGATATATCTATTCAGTGGATATTTCAACACGTTGACTCAAAGCTATAGAACACACGGCCCGCGCCCGCGCACGCACCACGCAGACGCAGGGACACTAGCGAGCCTGCGCATCGCCAGCCGTCCATGTGGTCTAGCACTATCTGTAGCGGGAAGAAGTATTGTGTCATCAATGTTTCTCACACCCCTCTGCTACTACACGACAGACCAATGTACTATGATATAAATGACGCGATGACCCAAATGCTGTTTACTTATTACGGCACGGCAGCAACGGCTTTCCACCGCTGCGGCGCCGCTATACTAGATTTTTTTAAGAAGTGATCGTTTAAGCGCTTGCGCTGAATGGTGCGTCGTGTATAGAAGGTCGTTCATACACATTCCGGCGCTGCGGCGTTATTATACTCATATTGAACTCGCTATCACTAATCTGTGCCGTTTAAAGCTAAAGCAAAACACACAGTAACCGAGTCTTGATACGAGATTAAAAATCTAAAAAAAAAGATGCGTCTTCATTTATTTATACTGCATTTAATAGTAAATCAAAATAAATTGATTTTACCATGAAAGGGGCGAAGTCCCCTTCGTCATCGACTTCTGCATCGTCGCTGGTTGCGTCTAAACGCTCCACTGCAGCTACGCCAAAATCTGGAACATGGACTGATAATAACTTTTTACAGAAAGAAGACGGGTCCTGGGATCATGTCAAGTATTGTTAGTTATGTTATCGTATGTTATTTTTTGTAAATTAACTTAGAGGGCGACCTCTCCGACAGACGAGGAGTGTGAACAGAGAACGCTCAGGGTTTTTTGCGCAGACATATCGATCTCAATCTCCTTCGCAAGGTCAAACGAGAGCACTCTGGACTGGAGACTGGAGAACGTACTAAAGGCAAGAGTTAGAACAGGGTATATAGGTACCGTGTGTGGTGGCCGCAGTGCACACCAGCAATACTGCTGCGAATAACGCACTCGTCATTGCATCGTCAGACCCGCCTTGCAGAGCACAAGCCACAAACTCTCTTCCACTCAACAATACTCTTACCAAACACAAACACCCCTAACATTTACAACCGCTTTATTATTTTCGGACATCGCTTTATTTTCAAAGATGATGGTTGTCGTCTGTCGTCAACGTGACGTGATAGAAGAAACAGGCGTAAAAAAAGAATAAATTGTAGATCAAAACATTTGAGGTTTCATGAGAGAGAAATTAATTATTTGTTGCCATTTGCAGTTTTGCTGATACCGATCGATCATGGTATTTTTTTTTGTTGCTGACTGCAGGAGGTTGCAGTGCAGATGATTACATACTACATATCTCTTTCATTGGTACAATACTTATATCGTTTTTAAGTTAAATTCATTCCTCTTTTGAGTGCATGTTTAGTCCCGTAGTTGTGCTTGAAAACATGGTTTTCCACAAAAAAAATCTTCGCGCCTTTTGTTTGTGTGTTGAACTTTGGTGTGTGATCATCGCCCTGCAACTTTTTTCTCTCTTCGCGCGCTTTTTGTTGTCCCACACTGCCAACACACAAAAAAAAAAAACGTTCCGTTCCGTTTCAATGTTTTATCAATATCATCATATTGAACGAATTGACTGAAGATTTACCTAACAACCAGGTAGCATGGTTTTAGACTTTAGCCTATTCTAGGAACGAAAAAAAAGTTGGTGTCTTGCCTATGGATGGATAGATAACCTCACTTTTTTGACAGATCAGCAATTCGACGAAGATTTTGTGTTAATTATTTTGATAAATGCGTTTTAACTATTAAGTGCCCAGCCCACATAAATTGTACAATTAAACGTGCTATTCTATATAAAATGCCTGGGTTTGAAGTTCGGACTTCCAACAGTAAAAAGGTAAATTTTTAGGAATGTCTGACCACTCACCACTGTTATTTACCTTTTGATGGTAATATTTATTAATTGATACGTTATTTCAGGGTAAAGGATTATATGCTACTAAAAAGTTCGATCAAGGTGAAGTTATACTAGAAGAAGATCCCCTAATTTCGTGCCAATTTGCCTGGAACGCTGCTTACAGATATCTAGCATGTGATCATTGTATGAAGTGAGTTTTGAATGAAAACTTTACGGAAAATCTTATACTAATAGCCCAGTCTAAATAATATTTCTATATAAATAATTTCAATGTAAGAATAATCAAAGAAAAAATTAAATTGTAAGAAGTACATTAAAAAAACATCTTAAAACATACTTATGTATTATAAAACGAAACTGTTTCCTTTTGGCTAGGAGGCTATCATAATGTTAATTATTCATAAATGCTTATTTGTACCCAAGATCTGTCTGTTGCTTGAAATCAAACTAAGTAATTTGTATTATTCATTATCATTACTATTATGTTTTTTCAGACCGTTGGAGACTCCAGAGCAAAATGTCAGACGTTTGTCATGCAAGCCCGATATTGTGCTGCCACATTCAAACTGCGTTGAGAGCAACCTAGAATGCATCACAACTTGCGACCAGTGCTCAGTACTGTACTGTTCTGAGGCTTGCAAGCAGAAAGCATTTACGACATACCACCAAACTCTGTGCTATGATACTAGCAATGCTCAACACCCTATTACTATTCTGCTTGAGGCTTGGAAGTGAGTGAGGTTACCTAATTTTGTAAATCCATTAATATCCTATAATTCCTTTAAATACTTTTATAATAATAAAGATGTTATTTATCTGTGATGATGACATAATATGCTTGAGTAAAAAAGCTAACTAGTTCTACTAAAGAAATGAGAAATTTTGTGATAAAGATTTCATATAGGCAGGCACATTTGAAGTCTACCGCCTAACCACTTTCATTCAAAATATTCTTGCACACATGACTTAAAAGAGTGACCTTCAAACATGAGGTACCTCGACAGAACTTAGAATTCGGATACATAAAAAGAATGAGTCAGGAAATTACATTAAGTTGTAGTGTCTACTAAAATGTTTCAATCTTTCAGACAAATGCATTACCCTCCAGAAACAACAAGCATAATGCTGCTAGTCCGGATACTAGCGTTCATACAGCAGAGCCCAGACCCATCAGATGCAGCATCAAAAATCAAGCAGTTCTGTCACCGCACCGTCAATGAGGATGCAGAGTTAGTTCACAAGTTATTGGGCGAGCAGTTTGCAAGCCAACTTAACACGCTGAGGGACTTAACTGCTAATGTTGTTTCTGGTGAACATGCCCAAGAGGTAAGTTCATTTGTATTTCTGATGATAACATGGCAACAAACACTTCAGTGGACAGTGAATGCCTGTAGCTGTGATAATAATATAATTTATATTATGTCTGGATAACTGTCCACTAGTGTTTAAATACACTGGCAAAAGTATGAATAACTATCTTCATCACTACTAGTTTTTTTTATTATTTTAGTACTTTTCTTTGTACATGTCCATGGAAATCCATTACGATCGTTTTGAAAATCAACAAAAGCTTTCTACTTATTTCAGTTTCTCACACCTGAAGGCTTCTGCTCTCTTATGGCTCTCATTGGTACAAACGGGCAAGGAATTGGAACAAGTCCACTAGCTATGTGGGTTAATGCTGTGATGGAGCTCACCATGTCTGATGACGAGAGACAGCAGATTGACCTGTTCATTGACAAGTTGTACCAATATGT
Organism: Pyrausta aurata; assembly: GCA_963584085.1. Lineage (NCBI taxonomy): Eukaryota > Metazoa > Arthropoda > Insecta > Lepidoptera > Crambidae > Pyrausta > Pyrausta aurata. The sequence goes on from OY757260.1 coordinate 6,758,080, forward strand.
CGAAGAAGGTTGGTGATAATGAGCCCCATTTTAACCCAACATAACTGTATTTAACAAAACATTGAATTTAAAATTCTGGTTACAATCTGAGGCCTAGTATTGAGTAAACTTGATTACCCACTGATTAGCTTATTTCTGTGTCACACTTCTGTAGAAAAAAGTAATACAAATCATTTTATACAAAATGATCAATGATCACTAAAAAGGTCAACTTGTGGTGCCAATGTAACTGAGACTTAAAATTTTTCACAGTCTGATACATAGTAAATAACAATAACAAAACATTCACATAGTATTTTATTTCTCAGAATCTGGCACGTTCCTTAACACGGAAGGCTCAGGGTTGTTCCAAGTTCAGAGTGCAAGCAACCACAGCTGCGCACCCAACGCTGAGTCATTGTTTCCGTACGGGAACCACCGGATACAGCTGAAGGCTACCAAGCCGATCTTGCCCGGAGAGGAGATCTGCATCAGCTATTTAGACGAGTGCTCTCTGCAGAGATCGAGACATTCTAGACAGAAGGTAACTAACTTATTGTACATATTAATCCACTAATTAATCAATGGATACTGCTGGCACTGCGTCAGCTTTAAATATCAATGTTATCCTTAAGTCGAGAAATAAAAATTTAAAATTATTGTGGTTATCTTCAAATTAATTAAAGAAAATCATTATCTCTAGTGATTATCTCATGTTTCTGATGAAGAATCATTTGAACTTTGTACTTACATAAGTTGAAGTTGTTTCAAGCAAAATGTGCAAAGTCATTAAGAAAGTTTATTTGGCAGGTTGTTTAGCTAGGGAAAAATCAGTCGAGTGTTCTTCAATAAATCATATAATCCACCTTTGTTACAGGAACTAGCTCAGAACTACCTGTTCGTGTGTTGGTGTGAGAAGTGCAGCGCTCAAGCATCTCAAGCTGACTGCACCAGCGAGGAGGAGATGAGTGATGAGGACGCCGACGACTGATGCTCCAGCCTGCTCGCCTTCTGCCTGTTAGGCGTGTAGCGCGGGCGAGTGCGGACGTGTGCGGACGAGTCCGGGTGTGTGCGGGCGAGTGCAGTAGATGGATGTGAGCGTGTGTATGCTTATAGCAGACACGCGATTAAAGGTAAACGTTTCTTAACATAAATACAACACTATCTGTTATGTTAATGATTTTACACATGAGAAAATTTAAAATGCGACCACAAAATTATGAGAATATTTTGTTGATAAAAATCCATGGTCAAATGGTCATATTTTTTATTAAAAGTTGTGGCCCAGATGTGTTTTTATTAAGATTTATGTAGCTTTTACGATGTTGTATCAGCTTTTGGCCTAAACATATTTTGAATTATTTTAGTAATGTCATTATTTGATTTTATAAAAGTGTAGGTTGCTAGTTTAATAAACATAACAAGTGTATGAAGTATTTGCTTCATGAAAGCTTACCAACCATGTTATAGCACGTCAGAATGTATTCCTTTTAAAATGCAGTTGTAAGTATAGCTAAGTGTGATCTGTGTCAAAACAAGGCCTACTTAGGATTAAGTACCATGTTAATGTAGCCTATTGAAATTAGGTAATATAAAATATTAATGCTAACATATGACATTAACATTGAATCTAGCTAATACATTTACAATAAATAAATAAAAAATACATAAGTAACCTGTTTTGTGTACACTGAAAAACTTGCGTCATCACTGTCAACTGTTTTGATTGGTGGATGGTACTGGTACCAATCATCGGTGACCAGTGTTTATGACTCAGTGCAGCTCAATATAGAACTACTAAGTTATCTAGAGTATGAAAGAAAGGCGCTATGTTGCAATCGATTTTAATGTTTTACTGATGGCCGCTACTTTCAATCAAAATCATAATGGCGGACCGAAAAGTGAGAAAAGTTCCATTTTGCCTTTGATGCTGATGATGATACGATTTTGGTGACACTGAGATGTCCCGGCAGCAATAAAGTTTTCAAAGTGGAAACTGTAGTTTAATTTTTGGCCATTCTTATATAACTTGGTGGTACTGTAACTAAGGTGACGGCACTAATAATAGTGCAAGTGCAAAATATGTTTTTCAACTAGTGACATGTTTTTCAACATTTGTCTGTTAAGCACGTTAAGGTCCTGCGCCTGATCTCTCACCTGTCATATCGGATTGCCGTCTCACCAAATTAACGATAGGAACAGAGATGCATTTGTGTTTTGCGCACACACTTGAGGACTATACATAATAGACAAAGTAAAATGTTGTCTAAAACAAGTTCTATGTCCATTGGTGCTGATGAGTGTATGAGAAACAGGTTGTTTAAACACAAAAACTTAAACATTATATTACAATGAAACTTAATCATTTCTAGTTATAATACAAAGTAATACGGTAACTATGGTATATTAAAATACTACGTAGGACCAAGTATAAGTAGTATAAGATTTACAAAGCACAGATTATTTATAAATGTAATGTTAAATGTACCAATGAATAAATATAAACTACATATAAATAGCTAACTCTTTGTCCAATAGATTGGCCGGATTTATTTTTGAGGGATACTTTGCTTTGACCAATATTTCTACTAAAAATAATGATTGTTTGTGGCGTCTTTCTTGTAAGGAAACAATGCAATAATATATTGCAACGAATATAAGAATTTTATAAACTGTGATGGCTATGATGCGACGACTATTATTATGCTTTGTCTCGTAGTGTATTCAATGCCCGTAAACTAAACTATAGACAAAAAACACCGACGTAGAAACGTGTCTTGATTTCTCCTTGCACTAAACAAATTTATTTACCCAAAGGTCTGGAAGAGATCGCTTATAGAGATTAGACCGCCCAAATTGTACATTTCCTCAAAACGAATTTGTCATTAACCTATGTAATGTGCAATAAAGAGTTATCTATCAATAGATCTATAGCAAACGGGGCTTGATGTGTCTATATTTTACTAACTAAAGTATAACTTTAAAGTAGTTGTTATAGTAGCCACTGTATTTTATAAATATTTTACTAGAAGGCACACACAAGTTGCTGTTAAAATTAAACAACAGTCATTCAGCAGCCTAGTTAAAACAAGTTATTTAAGATATCGTAGCAAAAATTAAATTGTATTCGATATGTCAAATTATTGCAATAATACAAAATAAATAGTAAAATGAGATTAGCATTACGATTTAGCGTCATAGATAAATAATCATGTAGGTGTTTTTCCTAGTACTCCTTAGTTAGAAGGACCGATTCTATTTTTTTGTCACCGGTAGAGTGAAAATACCTCTCCATTCATTTCTTTAAATATGATGATAATTGCCATCTCTCTGCATGACCTAAAGGTTTGACTGGCAGAGAATGCTTTTAGCATTAAGTCCACCTTTGTACACTATGATTTGTGCAATAAAGTCTTTAAATAAAAAAAAATAAATGATATCGAAGTAAAAAAAATGTTATAAGAAATTTACCAAATATGTATCAACGAAAATTCGTTCATTTATTGTAGTTTGTTTATAGTTTTCAAAAAACCAGCAAGGGTCTTTGCGGTGATCAGTACAGCTATTATTTTCTAGCAAGATATTTTGTATCCGTAAATAATCAAAGGTTAATCGCGTTTTTATAAAAAAAAAATAGTATTCGTTTGCCAGAAAGATACTGTTTGTGCCAAATTATTGTAATGGACGCTTAAAGATATACTTATAATATTGTATGCTGCTAGCTAAATGCTAAATATTGTCAATTAATATTAAAGCCTTTTGTACTATTTCCACAAGAGTAAAACAATGTGTCTATCACTGAGAGATTATGCAAGAATATGATGTTTTATCGGGGACACCTTCTCGCCTTACTTGTTTAAGATCCAAAATCGCTTGTACGTTGTGGCGTCTATTGTATAGTTAGAGTGACGCCCGTTTTTGTGTCGTGTGTGCAAGCGATTTCTGTTTGAAAGTGATAAGGCGGTGGTTTCCGCGACGATTAAGGGATACTTTCCTCTTGGATCACTTAAAAACTTGAGGAGCGCATTATTTCGATTTGTAAATTGCCTCTTCCTTGAATTATACATATTGTCAGTAATTAACACATAAATATTTTAAAAAAAATATTTTTAAATGTATACTACATTTTAAATTGACCGCAGCTCTGTTATCTAAAGTTATGAAAATTAAATCATGCACTGTCGCATTTCTGTTATGCATTTATTGAATCTGTTCAAGTTTGTAAAGTTTGCTTTTGTTCAAATAAATGTAGTTATGAAGGAAATCGTATTTTATCTTACTTAACTATCCTTATCCTATTGAAGGACGATAACATTTTATTTAAACAATCTGCTCTTACATGACGAAAACAGAAACATTTAATAAATAAGTAAGTATTGGGGCCCTATTTCTGAATCACTCGCTTCAAAATGACGTGTGATTTTCGTTGATTTATGTTTTATTTCCTAATGAAAACAGGAATTAATCCACGCAAGAAATGGAAACTCGAATTTGTAAGTGCTTGTGCCAATATTTTACTTGATTTTCGTTGATTTTTAATAGATTTTCGAACATAAATCACTAGTAATATTGTCACGAATGATTCAAAAAATTAAATATAGTTCCTGTAACCCTATTTTTGAATCACTCGCTTCAAGTTGGCGAGTGATTTTTGTTCGAAGATGAATTAAAAGTCATAGAAAAAACTCGTTTTCGAACGAAAATCACTCGCCATATCCAAGCTAGTGATTCAATAATAGGGTCCCTGATCTAAGTGCCATTTCTGCTTTATGAAAATGATTATTCATGATTGCGAATCGCGCTTTCGCATTAGCAAATTACTTAAATACGAATTCATTATTTTAATCATCAACTTTCCGAAACGAGAGAGGCGCTATTTATTTTCATCTACGCCAGTGAAGCTTATAAGGGAAATTCGCTAATGAAGAGTGCTTTAAACTTGGTCCGATTTCACGACTGGCAACTCCTATTCAATACATTTCAAAGAGCACGAAAAATACATTTGAAACGTCTCGGGTTTGTTCAACTCGAGCAACCGAACTTTTTGTTTTGAATTTCTTAATTATCCCCTAATACGAAGCAACGATAGCCTCATAGGTCCTCACAATCATTAGTTGTATCTTATTTATCTATCTACGTAAAGATACATTTACTATTCAAACTGATCGCAGTCAAGCTACAAAAACAAAAGAAAATACTACAACAATACCGCGAATCAGAAACATGTTTGGTATAAACACGCGAGTAAATGAATTTATATTAATTACGGCGATGTTTGATTGAACAAGCCTTGATTAGTTTCGGTAAAGTTCTGCACCAACTTAATTATCTCAGGGCTATGGATGAGGTCACTTGACGGCGGGTAAAGTGCTCAAGTTAATTATGATTGTGCCCGCGAAGTAAACAAAACAAGGTTTTCTGGGAATTAACTTGTGGTAATGCTCTGGATGGAGCTCTAGTTTTGAATCACTCGAGTCAATATTACGAGTGAATTTCGTTCGAAAATCAATTAAAATCAACGTAAATCCGAGTATAAAAAACCGAGTTACCTTTCTTATTGAATCACTCTTGTGTAGATTTTAAACGGTTTTCATTCGTAAATCGAACAGTAATCGTAGTGAATCACACGCCATATTATAGAAGTGAGTGATTCAAAAATAGGGCCTGTTGTACTTACCTCCAAATCAAGCGAAGGCAAATGACTCCTTTAGAAGAAAAACTCTGAAGTTTATGACAATTAAATAAACCAGTCAATTGCTATTTCCTAGCATTCCTTCTCATCTATAGGTAGGGGTCTCCCCAAGGTTTAATTTCAGAGCACATCCGACGTTGTAAGGGCATTTAAATAGATACAAATTTAATTTTGATAAGCTAAGAATATGAGCGAAGGTGCCGTCAAAAAGACGAGACAAAAAGGACTTAAACCGGACAAGACAAAGTCCCCTGAGCGATCCCGCGCCGGCAAACACCGGGCTCCCCCTCTGCAAACGTCTCTAAAGGGAGGAGAAAATTATCTCGTGAATAAATTATATTTTTCCCCCCTTTATGAAGACGGTTGAAGTGCATTTTAGCCCATGTTTTTTCTTGTTTGGCTAAGATCAAAGCATTGCAGGAATTCCGGCCGAGGCCCGTGACCCCGCAAAAATAAATGAATAAAGAATTTAATGTGACTTGATGTCTGCGGATAATAAACGTTAAAGTGCTATGGAATGTTTCCGGGCGAAAGGTTGTTTGTTTACCGAATTCAATTTGCTTAGTCGAATTTTCACGTTTAGCATTTTTTGTTCATTGAGTTTGAAAATAATACGGCTCTTGGGGAAGTTCCATGGTCATTTCAAATTCAAATAAATGCGACGTTTTTTAGTAAGATTACAAAAGTGCCGAGTCTCAACTTCTAAATAACTTCTAAATCGCGGATTAATATTGATAAGCTCGAATTGTCCTTTGGCCTACTTACCTCTGGATCTGAATAAATAATCTCTCTCCTTACCCATTATCCAAATTGAATTTTCCAATTTGGGTCTAGTTGGTATCAGTCGTCCCTTATTTGCGAATCCTTTAAATCTCCCACCGAAATGTGATTCCGTTTGATTTAATTTCTAATAGGACAGCCGAATTCAACCGAGCAAAATTCCTGTAACCTGGACGACCGTGCTGCGATCTGGTTCTTTGATCCCGTTACCCTTTAATAAAACCCTTTATATCTACATTTATGTAAATGAAAAGTTTCTCGGCCCATAATCTCTAACAAAAGTTTCAGCAATATCTGTAATTCGGTGTTTACAAGATTTGTTCAAGAAGTTTTGAGAGTGTTACGTGAGCTTCAAAAACTCCGACAAAAATTAAATAACGAATTATGTCACGTCGACAAAGCGTCGACGTTATCACCCTTAGCTTATGTCTGTTAGATTTTAAATTTAAGATGTTCTATACTACTTGTAGATATGAAACTACTTTATTAACGGCCTGTTTCACAATGTCTGAATAAGTTCCCATTAGCGTTATCTGTCTGCAACTTTATACGAAATGCCGTTCCATATTTGAATTATTCCTTGGTCAGTACTTATTTGTATACAAGCTCTTCAAATAAGCTCTAGGGTAGATAATAAATAAACCTAGTAACAACCTAATTATTTTCAGAAGAATTCGTAGTTCATAATTGGCTAAAGGCGACGCTAGAGACCTAACCCTTTGCGAATATTTCCAAAGACTGGACACCCTTAATTGGGGAATGGAAATCTCTGCTTCAATTGACTTGCTTCGAAACTAGACGAGGTCTGCTGAAGGGCACAAGGGTGAAGTCAAAAAGTCATTGGATAAAAGTAGCTGGCTTACCTACAAATTTATTTTCCACTTAGTAAAAGAGATAGCTAACTGCTCTACAATCGCATTTATTAAAATTAGATCGAGTTACGATTTGTGGTAAGATTTAATTTCGGTTTAATTTCTATACAATTTCATTTGTATTTCTATATTTGGAGAGGAAAAGTGTAATTTGTGCCTAGTATACATGGTGTATCAATTAAAAAATTAAATAAAATAAATTTTAAAAAATATGTTAAAATGGTTTGGAATTTTCTAGTCAAAGTGTGTGTTTTATAATAATCTAATGAATCGAGTCACACTAAAGTGGACTATTCGTTATCGTTAAACCTTTTTCGTTAACCGTTCACCTACTAGCAGCAAAGACCCAAACAATCATTGATGAAAATTGACCCTTATAGCTCGCACATGTGTACCGTGCTTTAAAGGGCTAGATTCAAATTAAAATCCCCTTTTCAAGAAAGGGTATTTAATTGTGATCTGTCGGCACATCCCGTTCTGCCGGTTGGCTGTAATTGGCGAATTTCATACTCAAATGCTTTTTGTCCTTTGTCATCGAGGAACGTTAGGGATGGCCAAGTGGCCAATGGTATTGTTTAAAGGCGTGGGTTGGAATTTATTGCTAGGCGGACTTATTAATGCATAGTATATGATTCTGTATTTCGGTATAACAAACTTTTAAACACAAACCCCCTTATTCATAATAACTCAAACGGTCTTTTAAACCTATTTTAGCTATTACACTGTTTTGTCACTTTCTGTCAAATGATGACAGCGCCAAGAAAGAATGAGACAAAACAGTGTAATAGCTAAATTAGGTTCAAAAGACCGTTTGAGTTATTATGAATAAGGGGGAAAGTGTTCTAATTGAACCGGCCCAGAACGTGTGACTAAATATTTAAATATTCATTTAAAAAAATGCTTTCGGTCAAAGTGCTGTATTTTGTATACCTACTTAAGATATAGGTGGCTTTGATTAAGAAAGTTAAAATTGCCATTCATAAAACCAATTTTACATTTTTATTCCTTCCCTTGTTGGTCTTGCCATCCTTGGTTATTGGCGAAACGGAAATTGCTCACTGTAATGAAAAAGTGTGTCAGGCGATTTCTGTGAGGAGAAGAGAACTATCGACAAAAGTAAGTAATTTGAATTTTACAGGATTTGAATTTTCATATTTCAGAGGCTTTTGAATTAAATCGCTCCGAAATTGAGAAAGGGTATGATGGCGAAATTAGAAGTCACTTATTAAAAATGGCAACTTAATTTTAAATCTAAATTAATACGCGTCAAGATTGTAATAAAAAAATGGAATACAAATTACAAATACACCTTAATTAAAATTCGATGAAAGAAACCTATTTTTAATGGTGGGAGTCATTGAAGTCTGCTCATATTATTTTAACCGATCTACAAGCAAATGAGACGTAGATTCTGCAAAATAAATGACTTAATTGTTTTCTTCGAGTGGACTTAATTACATTATCCAGCTTTTGTGCTCTCACTGTAAGTTTAATTTTGTACTTCTCTGAAATGTGTAACTTGCGGTACTGTTTGTTTGTATGTTGGAGTAATCCTACAATGTGACGTTAGCTTTTCAACTAGTTACTTACTATGCTTACAATGAACACCAAATACGACCAAATACGATTGCAAGGGTCGCCGTCGTCGGATACGACGAGGAGGACTATATATTATTACAATGAAAACATCTAGAATGTTTGCGATAAACGGTAGTAGAGATTGGATTTGTTGAAAAGGGCATCTTTTTACATTTCTGTAAGTAGAATTGAAACTATGAGTAGATTTATAAGTTAACAAAGTAGGTAATTTAATAATCATTTCATCTTTCACTCACACAAATGTTTGATTTTCAGCCTACCCCTTTTCAAGCTTTAAATCAGATTTGTGGTTTAAGAATGGAAAGGTTGGATACCTTTTCATACTTAAGCCTTTGTTATGAATACTTATTATCATACATTCAAATATAATTTTTATATATTACATAACTTGAATGCAATAAATTCTAACGTGTACTAGACTAGCATGCATCTAATTTAAATGCAATGCATCCATCTAGTTATACTGCTAATAATTTAAAATTTGAGATAATAGAGTCATCTCATCCATCATAATATTCATAATATCATTTTAGCATCCGACAAATTACAGTTTCCGCATTCAATGCGAGCCTGATAGTGGTCGTTGGACCTTAACACGTTTGGAATGGAGGCGATATTAGTTCAAAAGGGTTGTTCTGTTTACACCAAACAATAGGTTCGGAGTTAGGTAATCTGAATTCGCATTAGTATCACAGCTGCACGTGGTGATTGGTCCTGTAAGATGAAAGTAAAAAGAATAGAGACATTTCTATGTTTTTTAAATAAAATGTACTCAATCAAGGATTGTCTGTAAATAATACTTCAATAAGAATAACAGAAATTGCTTGATATTGTACTAAGAATACTACTACGTCGATCTAAAAAAAACAATACTTTACATTACAATTATAGTGCCCTAAAATGCCATTTTACATGATATCACACACGGTTTCCAAAGATATATTTTTATTTTCCAATCAAAATCAATGACACTAGGCACTCATTACTAAGGATGTATTTTTAGGTACTTCGAGACAAAAAAAAATGATGAACTCTAGTGCGTGTGCCAAACACCTAAATGGCATGGAACTGTTATCTAGTAGAGCTACTAACTAATCGTCTATGATAACATATAACGATATACAGCTCTTTTGAAATTAGAATTACTTCTGTGCTCATCAAGTTTACTTGCGTCAACCTACTCTTACTTATCTGTGCGTCAGCCCTTTGACCACTCGTAGCAGCAGACTCGTAGCCTGCACGACAAACGCATTCGCTACGAAATGGTAAAATGCGCAACGACCGTTCGTAGCTTTGTAGCTTGTAGCAATGAGCAGTTTTCTCTCATCGTTTTACAGCTCTCACTAGATGGCGTTAGGGTCACTTTAGGAATATCTTTTTTTCACGTTGGCGGAACATCATAGATAGACAAAGCAAAAAGTGCGTAAGAAAGTATTGTAAAATGCGTTAATGAGTTATGGATTAATTTGGATACTTTTTTAATTGCATTAATATGTCCTTTATGTACTAAAGGTTCTTATTAATATTGTTTTAAAAGTTAGTTCCTAAAGTGACGCTAGCGCCATCTCTCGATGAAAAAAACATCTCATAACAAGAAAACTGCTCATTGCCCGATTTCGATAGTCGATGCCTAGAAGACACGTTTGTATATAATAAATATTATGGTGAAACAGCCCTAACGTTGCTATTCGTTTACGTATGAAATTATTACATACACAAATAAAACAACGGCAAAGTTGAAATGAGTAGGAAACTAGTCAAACAAAAGTACCAAAAGTTACTTGAGTTTCAGTTTGTTCTCTCCAATTGTGTGACATTCCAAACTCGACTATTCCTCGCGAATTTTATTACGGAACCCAGTCACAAACTGTGCCCTTGTCCGATACAAAACACTCTTAAATATTTTTGAATATTTGGATATGACTATCCTTTTCCCGCGCAAAGACATTCTGGCATGAGCGAGCGAGAAAGTAAGTTTTATAAATTCGGACTTCGTGTTACACAGTCGGTCCCTAAAACCCTCGGGTGCTCTTAACCTATTCCCGTTTCACCCCGTTTTTATTTCTGTGGCTGTTTCGACCGATTCCTATTCGCCGTTCTGTGTTTTTAGTAATTTGGGCTAATGTTGAAAGTGGTAACTGGTTCTATGAAGCGATGTACCTAAGTTTCTCAGGTTTATAAAAACGCTGGGCCAAATTAGTAAAATTCGAATAATACAACTTATAAACTTTAAAACATTTGAATTATAACAACTTTTAAACGAATTTGTATTCATCTATGTGATGTGCATTAAAGCGTTATCTTATAAACTTTGAGGTTTAAAGAAGGTTGGTCATAAATTCGATTACACATACCGCTAATGTAACTTTTTTTAAAAGCGCTTAAGAAATGATGCAGTACCAGTAGTTTAATCAAGTCATGTCATCATCATTATCAGCCAAAGGACGTCCACTGCCGATCATAGGCCTGGGGAGGTCTGGGCCGTGGGGGCACGGTTTTCCACAGCGACCGGTTGTGAGCTGTCTGCATCCAGAGTGATCCTGGGCTGTTTTTAAGTTTGTCTATCCATCTTGTCGGTGTACGTCCTAAGCTGCGCATTTGGTCGAAGGGTTTCATAAAGAACTTTTTTGCCATAACGACCAGATCAGTTCTTCGCGCTATGTGCCCTGTCCATTGCCACTTGAGCTTACTGATTCAAGTAATCTTTAGACGAATGAAATCAATTGTAACATATTTAACCTTACTTTACCACCACATTTCCTCAACAGATTCCAACATAAATCAACTTTGGGATAAGCCAAACTCTTAACTAAGTTTAAGTAGATCCGCTAAGTCCTCCGCCGCGTATCGACTGTCCAAACAATCTATTTGCCTCAGCCGACATACGCGGATGTCAAGAAAAGTTAGGGGCCTCCTTAATTAGGCCCTTTGCTAAATAGCGCGGATTCCGTTTGAGGATTAAGGGTTTTGGGCACGATTTCAGTCACAATTAGAGTGGATTGCATCAAGTTATTTTAACTATAGGGTTTAAATTTCGTCGTTAAAATGGTGTTAATTTTTACGGAGTTTTTGAAGTGGCTTATTTATAGTTTAGGAACTTCGTGCAGCTTTCTTTTGAAACATATTTGTAGCTTGAAAGCATTTATTAAGTAAACCTGTACCTACTATATTTAATTAGTAGTCATGCGGATAAAAAATTGTAAAGTTTGTAAATTGAACATAATAACCAAAGTTATGTTAAATCATATTTTTTTATATTCATTCATATAACGATTGGTTACAATAGTTGAGTCTTGTTACGTCTTAGTTCTGAATTTAAAAGACGATCCTTTTGATACCCAATTTTAGGTTCTTCAGAAACAAAATTTGATACAAATTGTATTTCAATAGGCCTATCACTCGCACAATATCATGTCTAGATTGATTTCTTGGATGTTTACATAAAAAAAATTAAATATATGATCGTCCCAACTCCCAAATAAGAGTAGACATTTTGTTTTCGACCTAATAATTCGTAGAAAGTCGATCCCTGTAAATCCCATTATGGGATCCAATGCGCGTAATCCAGGCCCACATGCGAGCCTAGTAAACCCACTGCTAGGGTCCTACTATCTACTATCTCATTAAAAACATACAAAATAACATTGTACATTGACGACCTTCGTGGTGTATTGGCTAGGCACGCTGGCTTTCAAGGCGTCGCCGGTCGGGTCAAAGTAGAAATTATAATTTTCTAAATTGTCTTGGGTCTTAGTATTGTGGTACCACCGTTGTTTCTGGTTTCTATAACACAAGCGAATAAACTACTTACTTTGGGATCAGAGCAATGATGTGATTTGTGTGCATTATAAATAAAAACTTATCGAAACGTCGACAAAAACGTCTATACCTATGACACACCTATGACATTTTAATAGACAGTGTTTTTCTTATGGCCTGTTTCACAATGTCTTACGTTCTTAAAGGCTGCTGGCTAGGTGGCCATCAGCTAAGCACTTCGTACGAAATGACATTTCATATTTGAATTATTTGTTAGGTAGTGCTTTTGTCGATGGTAAAATTAGTCTTGGAAAAACGGACTAAGATTAAACGCAAGTGCTCTACTTCGCTACTTTAGGACTGGAGCAATGTAATTGATGATGTCCGATGTTAACTTTTTAATCTACACTAATATTATAAAGAGGAAAACTTTGTTTGTTTGTTTGTTTGTTTGTTTGTTTGATTGTAATGAATAGGCTCATAAACTACTAGACCGATTTTAAAAACTCTTTCACCATTCGAAAGCTACATTATCCACGAGTAACATAGGCTATATTTAATTTTGAACAAAAGTAGGGTTCCTCGGATATTAGGGTTTTTCGGACACAAGGTGTAAAAAATCAACCAAAAAAGTTACTTATTTTGCGTACCCTGCCTAACGGCTGAACCGATTTAGCTGAAAATTGGCAGGGAGGTAGCTTATAGCCAGGAGAAGGAAATAGGATCCGTTTTATCCCGTTCAACGGGGCCGGGGCTGGGGCGGGACGGGGCCGGGGCGAAACAAAGTTCGCTGGGACCGCTAGTTGTATAAATAAACTTGTCTTCATGCATGAATCACAGTAGTAAATGAGTTCTGTCATTCATGAAGTACTTTTCACGAAGTCAAGCAAAACAAACTTTTTGACGTTTGTACGCAGTATCAACTAGGTATATTATTCTCTACGAATTTGTCTTCCATAGTAGGACCCCAGACTCGAATTCAGTGCTAATAATTGAAAACATTTTGTTCAAAGAGAAATTTAAATACGATTGTTTTCGATTTACGAGGGTTGCCCGTCGAAGACTCAGGTTCGGCAGTTTGAATACTTAATTCGATAAACCTAAAGAATGGCTACGCTTTTGCGACACGAATGATCTCCCGAATCTCTGCAATTTGTAAAGCACTTCGTTTCTGTTCAGTAAATGATTTTCTAAAAATATTCAGCGAATTTGGTGCGAGTACCTATTTCAAACAGAACAACAAGATTATGTGAAGAATTATTTTTATCTAAATGTCTGTTAGCTATATTGTAGTGGGAGGGATATCCATCTCCAACAATTCAATTCATCAACAACTACAATCCACCTCGGCTCACTAAGTCATTCTTCCCCATTTATATTATGAGAAAAAACCTAATTTTTGTATATTGCGGCCACTTAAACTGACATGGGTTGCGTATCTTCACTAGTCCAGCTTTAATCACAAGTGAAGGACAAGCAAGCATGAATTGCTGTTTATACTCATAATCTCTGGATTAGTGGCGTAAGCTGGGCCTGGTCATCAATCTTGGTCAGTCCCGCATAATCACAGAAAACGAAATAAGGGATTACTTGCCAGCGGCGACCTCTATTTTTAAGGGGTATTATGTCTTTGTGTAGTGTACGGTCGTTAAGTCCACTGTAAAACCGCCGCTAGGTTTGAGATGACGTTAGTGGTGACGAAGGGGGAAGCTGCTGCTTCAAACTCCAACCCTTTCACAGTCTCTTCCTAATCTTATTTTACATCCTTTGTGCTGTTAAAAAAGGATCAATTCAAATTTTAATCAAGAAAAAGAACGGAAGGAAATTGACGAGTAAATAGACAGCTCCTCGTAACATGTGGTTTGAACTATATAATGTTCTCAATTTTCACCTCATTAGTAGAAATGCTTACACATTGAACCTATCACCTAATATTGATACGAATGTAGTATGCACCTACGTTATGCTTATAATTTTATGATGGCTGCAAATCTGAAACAAATGATTTAATTTATTTTAATTATGCTCTCACGATATTATACTCCAAGCTCCAAGTAAAAAGATATTTAGTGATAATAAAATGGCGTGCTCATTTCTTGCTGAGATGGGGTTTTAAAGTCAAAGATGGAGTGTAAAGAATTTAATTAAAATAACGGCCTCATAACGAGGTTCGCCGTCATATTTTTAACTCTATCTTTCAAAGGAGGGAGGGAGGGAAGACGTTATCTCGGCAAAGAATGTGCTAATAACGAAATCGACAAGCTCAGAACCCGTACTAAGTTCGGAGGGGAGCTTAAATTAGTGACGTTCCGTAGTAAGTATCGATAAACATCGATTGACCAACGCGACCTTGTTATATATGTGTTGTTTGTTTATTTAAAAGTGTAACTGTGAAGGAATGAAATAAGATTATAAAAGCAATGAATGATTTCGTCTGGCGGAAATCGTTGGATATATTGTTGGCTTCACCCGCATTTAATGTCAAATTTCACAAAATATAATTTTGAATGATGGCCCAAGTGCTATTCTAACGTTTTATTTCAGCAAATTAATAAAAAGTTTCCTTTCTTAGAAATGTGTAATAAAATATAGCAAGTAAGAGTTGAATTTGCGAAACGATGTAACTCATTCTTATGAACTTTTCTAAAGCACATTTTTTGGCTTACAGTTGAGTATTACTCTTAATATGAATAAAATTTGTTTCACCGCAAGAAGAGAGACCTACCGATACCTACCTATTTAAAAAAAGTTATGTAAATTGAAAAAGTCGTTCTCAAGTCAAGCCGCAATAAGCAGAAATGCGCGTTTTTTCAAGAAGTATGAATTGGTTGGTTAATCTCAAACGGACGGGTGAATAAGTTTAAGAGCTGCAGCATCGGTATTCAAATATCGACGTTTTTCCAACACTAGTTTTAATTAAACGTGAGCATGACATTAATGAGATGAGAGAGCGTTCTCTAATCGAGATTTGTTTGTCTGATCTAATTGCCTAGGGCTGGGTGCAGTGCCTATGAACTTTGGGATTTCGTTTGTTACTTGATTAGTAGGTATAGAGACACCTATTTCGGTAAGGTTTTGTAAGCAATTGAGTTAAGAGGTAACAATGTTTTATGTTGTTCATTTGTTTTGTAATTTTTGTTCTAAATATTACGCTCGCATCGGCGTTTCGTTATTGCTTGTATAGGTACAACTAAGTACTACTTTTATTGTTACTTCAAGATCAAAATGTAAGCCATTGTACAAAGAGAATAGAATAACTTTCGTGTTCGTTCTAAGAGCGTTCAGTTCAAGGCCCGTCCTGTATCAAACTTTCAGGAGTATTCCCGAATAAGGCAGGAAAGGTTGTGACAAAACGGTGTCATTTTGGATTCGGGCCCTAAAAGGATTCCGTGCTTGGGACACAATGTAAGACAGTAAAGCATATTCATGCTATAATACATACATGACTATGCAGGGTGAAATTTTAATCAGTACCAAAATTTTGAGCAAAGACTCCACTGATGAATATGAACAACTTTAACTATGGGGGCAATAGTGAAATCGAGAAAAAATATGTAAATGGTCAAAATGTATGGAACAGCTGATAATTTTTTCTCGATTTCACTGTTACCCCAATAGTAAAAGTTGTCTATATTCATCAGTGGAATCGGTTAACATTTTAGCCTGTAGTTATATTATCAAGTTATCGCCAATAGTCAGTATTTTGAGCCAGAGTTAGGGATAACAAACATCTTCAGGTTTTTAAATAGGAATACTAAATGGCTAATAACAGGCATAATAATTCTGTTTTACTAGGTGAAATCGAAAAACTCTATGAATTTCATTTAGTATCATTATCACATATAGAGTACGTATTGATGGAGTCAAGATAAATAAAGGAGTAATCTCCCAATTTTCGGATGTTTAAACTTGGAAGTGAACTGTAAAAAAATCATTCTTCATAAGGAAAGCTACCGCAGCCTGCCTCAGTCATGGTACTTGTATCCCGCTGGCCCAATAAACCTATTCCACTTTGCTTTATCTTTCACTCTAGTAACTCAGAATGATGTTTGTTTCAGATCTGTCTTGCCGAATAAAATTTCTCAAAAATTTCTCTGCCGCGCACTATTTTGCGTCAGACTCAAGATAACGAATTATTTCATAAAATGCACTACTTAGAGTAGGTTCTACACTTATAATGTACTAGCTATGCCCGCGACTTCCGCGTGTAATAGTAACTTTGGGTAGAATTTTTAATTATTTAGGCTTATGATTTTACAAATATGATACTTACTTAAGTATTAAGTACGTATAAGTACGCAAGATATAAAGTTTTTATATAAGTTTATTAAAGTACATTTTAGTACTCACTTATCATTAAAATTGGCCATTATTAGCAATTAATTGTAGAAGTTTAGGTTTTATATAAAAAAACACATGTATTTAAGAAAAATAGTGAAACTTCGTAAGACAACCGTGGCTCAACTATACTACTTCCGCCTCCAAGCTTTGCACCCATCTTCAAGTCACCCTGTAATACTTAACTAAAACTAAAGGGCGATATTGCTTAGTAAGCTTTATTAGACTTATTTTGGAACAAAATCAGTATTTTTATTATTATTACAACAATAAGAAGCAAGTAGTACATCAAATGTGATCAATTATTATGACCATACCGATTATTTGGACGTTTACAATTTGTATTTCGATTAAGAGTTCCTTTGTTTGAAAGGATTATATGGTTACTTTACTTTTTAACTACTACTATGCCACAAAAAAAACTACTACTTACTTTACTAACATATTACTTTGTTGTGTGGAAAAAATTGATCTAAATATATATTTTTTCATGGCACTGTTTTGAATGAATGAATGAATGAATGATATATTTATTTGTCACACAAGAGGTGCTATTTGGTGTTTTGATATATTTTGGCAAGTACCATAAAGTAAAGTACCAAAATTTCATTTAATTTATGCAAACCAATATGGAGAAAACACTACACATAGAATTAAAACACTTTACAGATTCCTTTCCCACACATTGCCTACCCCCTAAGTCAGGTAGCGTGATTATTTGTATGGTAACTTTGAGTCCAGGTACACAGTTGAGTAAAAAAGATCCATGAAAATCAATTAAACACAACCCAAATTCTATTTCCTGCCTACCCCCTGAGTCAGGTAGCGTGATTAGCAATGTCATCATAAGTATAAGTCCAAATAACACTTAGTTCAACAAAAAAAGAACTATTGAAATCGGTTGAAAAACAAACAAAATCCAATTTTCGGCCTACCCCCTAAGTCAATTAGCGTGATTACTTTCCAGGTGACACTGAGTCAAATGAAAAAAGTCACATCAAAATCGGTCCAGTAGTTGCTGAGATTCAATTCTCTGCCTACCCCCTAAGTCTATTGGCGTGATTATTTCTATCCTAGTTTACTCTCCAAGTGATGCTGAGTCAAATAAAAAAAGCCCCATCAAAATCGGTCCAGTAGATTCTGAGATTAGCTCGAACAAACAGACAGAAAGACAGACAGACAGACAAAAAATTCAAAAAAAAAATTTTTGGTATCTATTACGTGTAAGAAGCCCCCTCAAAGCAATTTTTTTTTAAATATGCAATGTACAGAATTCACCTACTTTACAGTTTTATTTTATGTAATATATATATATATATAGATTGTACTAGCTCGCTTGGGTCAATAAGACTATATTTTTGTTTAGCAGCTCTGCTGTTTAAGGGATTAGCAAATCGTATTTCGCTTTCGTATAATCCACTCAGCAGACTTTCGTGGGACAGTACTACAATAGTAAGTGAATAAGAAATAATTAAAATTTTTCTTTAGTTGCATCGCAATTCCAATTAGGCGACATAACTAGTTGAGAAGGAATTGACTGCCTGAAACTTGAACGGATTTAAGTAAGATTGCAATACGCCGTGGAATTCTGCCTTTATATCCTAACATGCCTACACCATACATGTAATTATATGTATAGATCAACGATCCTTTAATATATTTTATGTCTGGCTCCGTCGGTCGTTTCATATCCTTCCTATACGTATATTAGAATAAAGGTCAATGCACTCGTTACCCTATTTCCATATAGTTGAGACTAGTGACACCACATTTCAGTCGGGAAGTGAGACAAAATATGTATTACCGTCAATATTTAAGTAGTGCCGTTGCCACGGATAAGACATAGGATGGAGGCGAAAACACCACCGATATGAAAGCAGGTTTTTAAATTATGAATAAGAATATAAGTACTTACCACCAAAAGGGTAAGGAAGAAAGGATGATTCATCATCATCATTATCAGCCAAAAGACGTCCAATGGTGAACAAAGGTCCCCACTAGGACCGGTTGCAAGTAATCTGTGTCCACTGTGATCCTTACAAGGTCGTCTGTCCATGTTATCGGTGGACGTCCTACGCTGCGCTTTTGGTGGAGTGTCTCCAATCCAGAACTTTTCTGCTCCACTAGCCATCAGTTCTTCGCGCTTCGTGCTACTAATTCGATAGATTATCTTAGATTATCCTCATGCAAACACAATGCGTGGCGCTCCTAACCATACTACACGCTCGGGGTCGGTGAGGCTAGGGAATTGGTCCTCTTGTAGCTCTACATCTTGCGGCATGTTGGCTATCTGTTTGTGTAACGTGGCCCGAGTCGTTACCGAATATAGATATTGTGGCCTCCGTCGAGTTATGGTTGCCTGGTACTTGGGACACGGGATATTAATGTGGAAAGTAAACAGTAGTACAATAGTATTGTTCTTAAGGAGACTGGAAAATAGTGTTACTTATATTTTTTTTATAATTTGAGCAGATTTCTATTAAATTGCTCACATTTAAGAAGTATTTTATATAAAATTTACTACGTGGTGTAAAATAGGGATATTGTTACTTAAATTAAATAGTGCTCGTAGCGCAGTGGTGGCAGCGCTTGGGTAGTAATTACCAAAGCTTACCAACCTACGGCGCGGTCGTGTTTGGATGGGTGACCATTTCGACCATATAAGTGACGTATATCACGAGCATCTCCGTGCTTCGGAAGGCACGTAAAGCCGTTGGTTCCGGCTAATATCGATTGATATTAGTTGTTAAGCTCAGTCAGAGGCCTTATGGGCGGCTTGATAACATCTGGCAGCAAGGTTATAGTCACTTTTCTTGCAAACACCTCTCCCCCAATCCGCACTGAGCCTGCGTGGTGGAGTATGGCTCAAAGTACCTCATAGTTGAGGTAAGGCCTTTACCCAGCAGTGGAACGTTACAGCCCTACAGTACGTTACAGTTACAAAAAGTACAGTTCGTACTTTTTTGTCGAATGTGTACTTGTGATTATTTTATTCGTTATGTACCAAATTAAATCTTAACAAATCAGACCCACCGTGCATGATATGATAGGTATGGGATGAGTAAGCCCAAGCAGGTAATGTATGAGGTAAGCATCTTATGACTGACGTCATAAAGTGCAACTGTGTGTTAAGCGGCATTATTTCTCATTGATATTGGTGTATGAACAGAGCAACCAAAACAACTATGCGATTTTATAACGCAGCCTTGAAGGTCCATCACTTCTAGACAGTATATAATAACTGCTCGTATCTCTCTAGTTCATGTTTGTAAACGTTCGAAGTTTGAACAAGGTTTGTTTATAAAATATTGTAGCCGGCCAGTCTTATTTTACAAAGCCTGTGCAGTTTAGTTTCATAGCCGCTGGTCGCGTTTGCATCTAAATGAGCCGGCGCGTTTTGGCATCGCGTCTCGTTGCAGCGTGGGGTAATCACGCCGGATAGCCTGCGTTGGTCACTTTACTTAGACTTTGTTGCATGAGCTAGCTTTAAAACTAGTACAATAATATTTGAAAATGTTGATCTAAGTTGAGGCTTTCAAACAGGTATTTGTATATTTGCATGTTTGTCCACGGATTTATCAAGAACGAGAAGTAATAGCGAAATTATTATTTTTTTGAACTAAAATCTAGTATATTCCAGCTAAAGGTAAAGTGTTTCATCAAAATCGGTCTAGTAGTTTTTGAGATATGGGTAACTAAAAATCATGAAAATATAAAAATATTTTTGGGATTCAGTAACTCGCAAAATCTATAAAAAATGGGGTTTTATGGGTTAGGTATTTGATTTTGAGGTTATACGACGTGGCAATTTTTTTTCAACAATTCTCGCTTTTTTTGGTTAGGTTGCGGGTTGCGGAGCGGATTGAATCGACTACTTGACGTTGACAGTCATGGCGGGCGGATGAATAGGGTTGGGAATACACAACAGGTACGGACCGACAAGTTGAGGGCGCTGCAAGCGCATCTCGTTGTGTTAATTCTTTTTTTTACATTTTATTATTTAAAATTTTTTTATTTATTTCAAATCTAATATTGTTGAATTGTAATTGTAATCTAAATTATTATTATTTATCATCTATTTAATTGTCAATTTTAATTGTTTATTTTATTTTATTCCCTCAAGTGTGTGTTTACACCCAGCACCTAGCAAGGTTCCCGCTGAAAATTAGTGTCGTGGCATGCTTACCATCTGCTGTCACGACTTATACTGAGCACTGGGGACCTTTTTGGCACACCTTGAGGTTCTATGTTTTTGTTCCGTCCAATTTATATTTTTTTCATGTTTATTTTGATATCTTTTGTTTTTGTTATTGTCCTTGTTATTTTTAATAATAGCACCTCTTGTGTGACAAATAAATATATCATTCATTCATTCATTCATCAAAGTAACTTAGTGAAACACAGCCGCCGCATAAACGTCTGTAGTAGGATTACATTAGCAGTCGAATTTCTTTGAAGGAAATTAGTATCAAGAATGGTATACAGAGTACCTAACTCACCTATTGTTTAAGTACCATAATCGACTTCTTTTCGTTGTTTTAAATGTATATTTATTGTTTGTTTAACTCACAAAAGGTGACTCACAGGAAAGTGGTCGCAAAAACACAGTTAAGGGCCTTAAAACCTTAACATAAGGCTAAAGATACAGTTTCAGCTGGGTTCCCGTAACTCCGAACATTTTACGATTCCGCCCGGAGCAAATTAGACGATGTTTCGCCCACAAAAATAAGGTACACGTCTTGTTGCGGGTATCATTACATTATTTATTACGGAAGTGGGGTATTTTTAGTCTGTACCTGAACCGAACCTTTGCTGGATTTCAGAGCGTTTGATTATTCCGATTCAAAGGATTTTTTATCTCTTTTAGACATACGGTCGAGGTCTTTCGGGCCTAACCACTTTTCTACGAAAATCGCTTGTACACACGACACAATAACGAGCGCCACTCAAACAAAAGACGACGCGAGGTGCAAGCGATTTTAACTCTTGAAATTGTTAGGTGCGATGGGCCTCGAAATTATTACGTTGTTATTTTCTTACCTTACCACACTGCTTTTGTTTAGACCATTCATTGATTATCCAAAATTATACCCGACACAAGTCATATTTAAAGTCATGGTATTTCAATATCGTTGAAGTAACACTGTACCAAACTAATCGATCGGAAAGCTAGAAACTAGAAAAGAGCTGATCTTCAAACCGCTACAGATTTTAATACAAGCCTAAGAGCACTCGGGATAAAATTTTATTTTTCACAAAAAAACTACGAAATATTGGTTCATCCGTTTGGGAGCTACGATACCACAGATAGATACACAGATAGACACGTTAAACTTATAACCCCCTTCTCTACTTGCGTTGAGGGTTAAAAAACTAGATCAAAAGAATTAACTTTAGTCTAATAGAGTTCCTGCCTGATTGTATTACCTTCCCACGCATATAAAAACCGTCCAAAAATCGGCCGAGCAAAAACCTCCGAAGGACCTCGGCGAAATTAAAAAGCAAACTCATCTCAAATAGCATTAAAGAAAGTCTAAATTACTGCGGCACTCACGCTAATGGAAGAAAACACTCCGGAGGGCCGGTTCCCTCATAAACTGGGAACGATACCGACCTCCTCGGCTTGTCTTCGCGAACTTTCGGTAGCACGGGAAAAATGTGCGGAGAACATGGTAAGGTTCCGTAGACCGTTTCTGTAATGGCACTTAACTCAGTCACAGCAAAATTCTAGTTTATATGCTATTTTCGACAATAAAGCATGGCTGGCTATAAATAGGCTTTATGTTTCAACAGCACCACTCTCTAGTAGGCGTTAATCTTGTTGTCGCTTCCGAAGTTACCGTCATCACTCACACAGTTTACTAATGAAAAGATATACTGAATACGTTGAGTACTCAACTAAAATTTTATTTTGTGTATTAATTAATTGCTCGGACTGAGCTGTAGGCTACTAGCGGGGGTACTATGGCGGATAGTGAACAACCACCAGATATGGTGGTTAGAACCATATCTAATAAGTTGAAAAAGCAGTCCCCGACTAAACAGTGCTGCAGCGGCAGTATTCCCAGAATGTAGTGGGGAGTCTCGTGGGATGGACTTACTAAAAAGCTACAATGTTCAGTGACGATCCTGTGCCATGGCAACTAAATGCCGCCATTAAATATGCGTTTCCCTGGTGTTGGGTAGCAGCAACAACAGTACTGGCACAAGGTTGAAGATAAGTAGTAGGGATTCGTGCGTTCTGGCTCACTATTTCCGGTCCCCCCCTTCCCCCCTCTCTTCCCTTCCCCGCCCCCGCATTTTCTAGCTTATCATCGGCGGTCTGAGCGGGATCGCCGGCTAAAAAAAAAAAAAAAGTTTGGTGTCAAAATGGGGGTTTTCGGCCATGCCCGATCGATCTATGCGGTCCATTTTTGCGTAGCTGCACTCCTTCGCGTTTTAGCTTTTGCGTCAGATAAGCTCCAATACCCCTCATTAAGATAAGGCTAATCCTCCTCGACGTCCCATTGTCCTTTTACACCATTGTTCTCATAGTCGAAGACCACTAATGTATTGTAGATAACATTCCTTTGTCAGGTTGACAACAATAGAAGCAGTGTTATGAAATAAAACTTTGGCATTCGGTAGATATCGCTGTTTGTATTACAGGTGGAATAGATGCACTACCATATGTTAACATAACAGCGCCATCTAGAATTTTCGATACATACTTCTTTGAAGCAACATCTATCTCTCATCATTTGAATCTTCATCACAACTCATTCATTCGCTTTAAGCTTTAAGCAGGTCCAAAACATTTCTATTCTAATTTCAACGCGTTCTACTAGATGGCGCTATAAATGCAATTGCAGTGGTTTACGCGCCCCTTGTTCTACCGAAAATATGCCTACGTACCAAACCCAGTGTGTTCGTCTTATTCCGCATCCCGGTGGTGGTAAAATTAACACCATAATTTTAAGATCAATTTTTGTAAACTGTATTCTCAGCAAATAAGTGATTGATTTGATTTGATTTACCATATCGATACAATCCAGTTCACTAAGAACGTTATCAACAACATTCTTCAATTCCCTTTGTATGTACTGCACAAAGCTTCATAGACTCAATTTATTTTCAAATGTTTTGTTTATCATAATTGCATTCTAATAGGCTCTTAATGTTGTAGTAAGTATTGCTGTTTATCATATCAATACCATCCGGTCCACTACGAACGTTATCAACAACATTCTTTAAATTCCTTTGTATCTACTGCACATAGCATCATAAAGACTCCTTATTTATTTTCAAATGTTTTGTTTATCAAAATGGCATTCCAATAGCCTCTTAATGTTAAAGTAGATATTGCTGTTTATCATCATATCAATACCATCCGGTCCATTACGAACGTCTATGGTAACTATCTATGATACATAACTTCTTATCATAATTGCATTTTAATGGTTTGTAGTTTATTTATGTTTTAAGCAGATAAGTCTTAAGCGTAATGCGTAAGCGTATGATTGCGTTAGTTTTACTAGTATAAAAGGTCTGCGACTTTATCTTTCCTCACACAGTTGCTCTTTAGCTCTTCAAAAACTACTACCTACTATTTTAACTAGTTCAAGGAAACCTTCTGCCAATGGAATCCGAGATGGATGTAAGTATTAATTTTAAATATTTATTTTCTTTCTACAACTTTTCTTTGTGTAATAATAACTTATCTTTGTTTGTATTCATTGTTATAGCTCACATGTGGTACTGGTGCCATTGATTTTGAAGAAAATACGTACAAGCATTACTACTACCCATCAGACGATGAGTCAACCTTATCAATTTCGGAATACTCGGTTAAGGTTGATTTGCATTTCAATTCATTCACCAATTTATTAAGTTGCAATCAATGATAGTTATTCATTAGAAGATTCAAGTTTGTAATTAAGTATTAACATTTAAATAATAAACTTTTAAATTTACCAAGATAAATTATTTATTAGAGAAACATCACAAAACACTACATTCTGCATTTGCTTTATTGGTGATATTGAAGTTGTTAATCATGTCTAATACTCAAACTGATGCTAGTGTGGTCTTTGAGGGTGATTCAGACATGGAGTTAGAAATGCACGAACTCTGCGAAATTACAGAATGCGTATGCTTATTCGAATCAGTTGATTCTGAGTCTGAGTCAAACAAGACTCCAAAAGAACCAGAGACAAAGTAAGTAAGTAATAGTATTTTTGATTTCATATTTCTTATTCAAAATAGTTACCATACCTTTAAAATATCTTATAAGTTTATTGTTTGTTTTTCAGTTTGCAAGTTGGAGCTGGTTTTAAACGTGTGGCTGGTGATAAAGAACATGGGACCATAATAAAAAGAAGACGTTTGAGTAGTAAACCATCAACATCTAAGGATTTAGTTATTGAGCGATCAACTGAAGAGGACTGCATATACGAAATAGTGGAGTGTGAGGTATGCAAAGTACCAGTCAAAAAAAGGTACTTAACAAATCATTATCGTAGTAATATCCATAAGAATAATGCTTTTCGAATTCATCACAGTTTGCCAAATGTAACGTTAATAGAGTCTGCATTTGGAAAACGTGTGCATACGTATAGAATTGTTCCAATCTCGAATAATGTTGAGCTATTAGAATTCAACTTATTTTTTTCTACTATTAAAGAAACTCTTCAGACTTTGTTGAATGAATGTATCTCGGATTTAAAAACATTTAAAGTTAATTTTATAATGCATGCAAAGTTCATTCAGCAAAGTAAAGAAATTGTAAATACATTTGATTTTCAAACTCCAAACTATATATTAAACATATCAGAAAATTTAACAACATTTCTCGATGCTTTACATGAAACAATTTCAAACAAAATAAGCGAATTTGAAAAAAAAGACAGCGGTTGGTCTTTTCGAAATATACTTAGTGTTGATATGAATGTAAACAAATTTAACCCACTTCGTGGTTCTTCTTATATTGATTTACCTCGTGATATAAGAAATAAAAAGGCAGTAATAAATGTAAAAAATGCTGATGTTCAATGTTTAAAGTGGGCCTTACTGTCAGCATTGTATCCTGCTACTAAAAATTCTAATCGTGTCACCTCGTATTCCAAATATGAACAGAAACTGAATTTCACAGGTGTTGCTTTCCCAGTTAAGTTAACTGACATTCATAAAATCGAAAAGTTAAATAATTTAAGTATAAACGTATATGGTTTGGAATACAATGCTGTAAGTAAGACCAATTCAGTGATTGGTCCATTATATTATACTAAGTCTCTAAAACCCACTCATATTAATTTGCTGTACATAACGAACGGAAGTAATGGACATTATTGCTACATAAAAAACTTATCTCGCTTAGTCAGTAGTCAGATTACATCCCATAGTGGTATTTATATTTGCGATGGTTGTCTTATTTATTTCAACAACCAGGAAGCTCTCAATAGACACAAAGATAACGACTGTGCTCATATCCGAACTGATCTTCCTAATGCTAGTGTGAGTAGGAAAAATTGGTTTGGTGTTAATGTACCAAGCGATAAACTAAGTTTTGACAATTTTGAAAGAAAACTGCGAGTGCCTTTTGTAATTTATGCAGATTTTGAGTCTTTTCTTAATCCAATTGATTCATGTGCTAATGATCCATCCAAATCATTCACTACTAATGTGCATAGACATGATGTCTACAGTTTTGGCTATTATGTTAAATGTTCTTACGATGACAAACTCTCAAAATATGTAACATACACTGGTCCAAATTGTGCTCATGTTTTTTTAACAAAATTACATGAAGACATTAAAATCATTGCCAAAGCCAACACTTTCCCAAAACATACTCTTCCTTTATCCGAGGTGGATACAAACAAAATAAAAGAAACCTCTATATGTTACATATGCGAAAAAAAACTAAACGATGAACAATATATTGATCATGATTGGCACACAGGTATTTTCAGAGGTTTATGTCATGAGGTGTGCAGTAAAAAATTCCATAGAACACGATTCATACCTGTAATACTGCACAACCTCAGTAATTATGATGCACATTTTATTGTGCATGCCTTAAACTTTGCAGATGGTGAGGTGCAAATTATCCCCCAAAACAAAGAAAAATACATTTCTTTTTCAAAAGTATTGAATGTCAATAGTAATCAAGTGAATTTAAGGTTTATAGACTCTTTAAAATTTTTATCCAGTAGCTTAGAATCATTAGCTAACAATCTTAATGAAGATCAATTCCGAGAAATGAAAAAAGAGTACCCGGACCACACTGACTTTAAACTTTTAAAGCGCAAAGGTGTCTATCTATATGAACACATGACTTCTTTTAAATCATTAGATTTACCCTCTTTACCATCGATTGAATGTTTCACCAGTATGTTAACTGGACATGGTATTTCTGATACTGATTATAACCATGCTCGAGAAGTATGGTTACATTTTCACTGTCGCACAATGGCTGACTATTCCGATCTTTATCTTAAAACTGATGTTCTACTTCTATGTGACATTTTCGAAAATTTTAGAAATGTTTGCATAAAAACTTATGATTTAGATCCTGCTCATTACTATACTGCTCCAGGGTTAAGTTGGGATGCTATGTTAAAACACACTCAGGTAGAATTAGAGCTATTAACAGATTTTGATAAAATTGCTTTCATCAAGTCAGGTATCAGAGGAGGTATATCACAGTGCAGCAATCGTTATGCAAAAGCAAATAATCCACATATGGATACCTTCGACAAAAACGATCCTATATCGTATTTGATTTATCTTGATGCCAATAACCTATATGGGTGGGCTATGTCTCAATATTTACCTTTGTCTAATTTTGAATGGGAAGATCCTAATGTAAATTATAATGTACCAAACACTTCAGACGTTGGTTATATTTTAGAAGTAGATATAGAATACCCCAATAGTTTACATGATGATCATTCAGACTTTCCATTGTGTCCACAAAATCTTTGTGTTGGCAATTCTAAGGAACCCAAGCTAGTTACAAACTTGTATCATAAGAAAAAATATGTTATACATTATAGAAATCTTTTACAATGTCAAAAATTCGGTTTGGTTGTTCAAAAAGTTCATAGAGTATTAAAATTTAAACAAAGCCCCTGGTTAAAGAAATATATTGAGTTGAATACAGAATTAAGAACATTAGCAATTTCTGATTTTGAAAAAGATTTCTATAAACTTAATAATAATTTTATATTTGGAAAGACTATGGAAAATATTGAAAAACGGGTGAATGTTAAATTATTGACACATTGGAAAAATCATGGAAAAACCCAAGGTGTAGAAAGTCTCATTGCTCGTCCGGAGTTCCATAGCCTTTCAATTTTTTCTGAGAATTTGGTTGCAGTTCAACTTCACAAAACTAAATTATTTTATAATAAACCAATATATTTGGGTTTCAGCATATTAGACATTTCAAAAACTTTAATGTATGATTTTCACTATCAGTATATGAAAAACAAATTTTCCAATTTGAAATTGATGTATACCGATACCGATAGTCTGGTATATCAAGTATTTTGTGAAGATTTTTATAAGGAAATTAAGGAAGATTTAAATTTATATTTTGACACTTCTGATTATCCACTTAATAATCGGTACGATTTTCCACAAGTAAATAAAAAGAAGTTAGGTTTTTTTAAAGACGAAAATAATGGGAAGCTTTTAACAGAATTTGTTGGACTGCGATCAAAAATGTATGCAATGAAAGTAGAAAATCATACCATAACCAAAGCTAAAGGTATTAACAAATCTGTAATAAAGAGATTAAGTGTCGATAACTATAAGTCTTGTTTATTTAATCAAACAATTCAGTACGCAGAAATGCATAGATTTAGGTGCATCAAACATATTATATTCACACAAAAGATTAATAAAATATGTTTATCATCTAATGATACCAAACGATATATTTTACCGGACTCTACAAACACACTAGCTTGGGGGCATCATAAAATAAATACTATTTAGATAAGAACTTTTTTTGGATTAGTTGTATTGTAT
Source organism: Pyrausta aurata (assembly GCA_963584085.1). Lineage (NCBI taxonomy): Eukaryota > Metazoa > Arthropoda > Insecta > Lepidoptera > Crambidae > Pyrausta > Pyrausta aurata. The sequence continues at coordinate 6,787,114 of OY757260.1, forward strand.
TCAAGTACTTTGTTATTGTAATTAACTAGTAAACAATTTAATTATGATTTTTTTTATCACGTACTTTATTAAGTATAAAATATAAGTTTTAAAATTGTAATGTTCATAGTTAATTGTGTTTTTTATAAAAATAGACGTGTTGGCCTTCATTGAACATGTTTCATTTTGAACATCCCTTTACTGCCATAGTGGCTGGTCCTAGTGGTTGTGGAAAATCAAATTTTGTTTGTAATTTTTTGAAAAATATAAAACGTGTCTGCAACCAAGATTTTAAGAACATACTATGGTGTTATGATGAGATGCAACCGCTTTACAATTTGAGTGAAGTTAACTATTGTCAAGGAATTCCCGACTTGAGTATGTTTGATGGAAAATATCCTCAACTTATTATCATCGATGACCTCATGAGGGAATCCGACGGGCGCATAGTTGATATTTTTACTAAAGGAAGTCATCACCGAAACTTAACCCGTCAAGTGATTCCTGGACACACCTTTGTCTTTGAGCGAAAAGAGCTCGACGCGTTTTACGGACAAACGTCTGTCCGTAACTAAATTCGTTATCTTTGGCGCCTACCTTCACTCAGTTTCTGTGGTTGGCCTGGCGTATAAATTTGCACAACCAATCAGAGAATACTTCTGAACATATTTCTAGTACTGACCAATTGGCAACAAGCAACAACATTTCTGCAAGATAATATTTTTTTCGTCCTGGCCTCAGTATCCGCCATTACTGTTGTTGTTACGCAATTGTTCCGTGAGTGCTAAAGGTAAAACTGTCTCAAGCAGTTAAACGGGATGTGTATATTACGATAATTATAGATGAAATTACTAAGAAAGAAGTGTAGAATATGTTTTAAGCATTGGTTTTAGCAATTTTAGTAAATAAGTTGGTGAAAAAAGTGCCAAACTTTTCTATCGGAACGGTCAGTCCGCCATTACGATTTCGCGGTCGGTCTCGCTGCGTAAATAATTATAATTTGGGTAGTCATTTGTCTTATTTCTTGTGAACTTTGTTGTGAAAATTAATGGCAAGTAGTTAATCTATAGAATAGAGTAGTGTATAAGTGTCAATACTATCACAAATTTGTGTTTCAAAGTGTTGTTTACAGTGACGAAAGTTTACAAAAACAAAGTGGAGATTTTAACCAATGGATTAAATATTATGTAAGTTATAAAACTCTATTACACATTTTTCAGTGTATAGGTTATTTCCTATACTTTATAATGGTATATGATTTATAAGGTATAATTATAACCACAATGTGATATTTTGATAAATCCTGATGAAGGTCATCAAAAATTTAGGTACATAAATTACCCTGAGCACTACTGCCATCTTCCGTTTCGTAAAGCTCGACGCGTGACGGGTTAAGTGTATTCTACATAACACAAAATTTATTTCATCAAGGGAAGGGGCAGCGAGATATTTCACTAAATTCAAGTTACATTGTTTACTTTAAGAATCCTCGAGATAAAACTCAAATACGTTTTCTGGCTCGACAATTAGTACCTGAGAACCCTAAATATGTTGAAGATGCGTATAGAGATGCCACTAGTAAGCCCTATGGATATTTAATGATAGATTTAAGACAAAATACTGATGACATTTATCGTATTAAAACGAACGTATTTCCTGATGACTACACTATTTGTTACATTCCTAAAAAGGGGTATAAATATGGTTGTTCTAAACAAAAACCAACCATTATTGAACAATGAAATATCGGGTGAAGACACATGAAGAGTTTTTAAAGGCATTACATTTCTTAAAACCAAAATTTCGAACGGTTTTATTGAAAGCTTGTGATGAAGAAGAAATTCATAGTATATGTGAGTGTATTTTTAATGTTTTAAAGGGAAAAATACAGCTATCGACAAAACATAAGAATAAATTAAATAAACACAAAAACATTTTAAGAAGACTCATCTCTAAGGGTAAAAATAAAGTTAAAAAAAATATCCTAATACAAAAAGGTGGAGCGTTTTTACCCATAATCTTGAGTTCAGTGTTGGGTGCACTATTAAATTCGTTGATCTAGTAATCATTCAACAATGGATAATGCAAAGAAAATGATATTGATTGAACCTGAAGTAATCGAAAAACTTAAAAAAGATAATATGAATACATCCGTAAACAATGTATCACAACTTGATGAAGAAATGAATAAAGTTTTGAGAACTAAATTAGAAGATAGAGAAAAGTGGTCGCTTTATTTACAAACTCTCCAAAGATATTTATATTTCATTGGTAAGGATCGCAGACCAATTGAAATACCTATAATTAACTGTCGTGAATCAGAGAATAATATAAAAGAAAACGTAAAGTCAGAAAAATCTGAAGACATCAAAGAAGAGTCTGTTAGAACACATGACAGTATCACTGGTGAGAATATATATGAAAAAAATAACGACATTTATATTAAATCTCAATTACTTCAGCTCATACCAAAGACATATAAAATTAAAGGTGAGCTACTAATTGATGTTCTTTTGAAAAATAAAGACAAAGTCCGTTGGAACAGTAATGGTACAGTTTTTATTAACAACCAGGAAGTTTATAAAAGCAATATTGTTGACTTAATTAACGATGTTGTAAGACCGCTAAAAAATAGTTCTCCGGAAGGTTGGGTAGAATTCACAACTGCTTTAAAGGATTTACAAGTACCATTGAGCTACATTGGTAATCCAAAACGAGCAACTTATATTAAGTCGATCTCAAAAACACCAGATTTTGGGAAGAGGTTTGAATCAGCAACGGAATCTTACAGCACCCCTGATTATTCTACACCTCAAACAATTCAAAAGGGAAAAGACGAAAAAGTAAAAAGAAAACTTGATTGGGAGAAATGGACCCCTTATTAGAAATACACAATATTTATTATGATGTTGCTAATCCTGCTGGTTATAGTAGTTTAAAGAAATTATCAGCAGCAATGAAAAATAAAATGACTTATAACGATACTAAGGAATGGTTGGAATCACAAGATACATACACTCTACACAAACCGGTTCAACGTAGATTTCCTAGAAATAAATATGTCTTATCTAATATGAACGACCTTTGGCAAGCAGATTTAAGTGATATGCGAACTTACAGTGAATATAATGATGGATATAAATATATTTTATGTGTAATTGATGTCTTTAGTAAATACGCTTATGCTAGACCTTTGCAAAAAAAGAATTCGGAAACTATTAAGAAGTGTTTTACTAGCATATTTTCAGAAGCTAATATTACCCCTAAACATTTACAATCTGACAAAGGTACTGAATTTGTATCAAAAGATGTACAACAGTTTTTGAAAAGTAATAACATCAACTATTATACCACTAACAATCCTGACATCAAGGCTAGTATTGTTGAGAGATTTCAGAGAACGCTAAAGATGAAAATGTGGCGATATTTCACTCATAACAATACTTATAGATATGTAGATATTTTACAAAACTTGCTTTATTCATATAACCATAGTTTTCATAGAAGTATTAAAATGTGTCCCTGTGATGTTAATCAAAATAATATCATGTCAGTTTGGTCTAACTTATATGATCAACCAAAACGAGGATCTAGTATTTTAAGAAAACCCAAATATGAAATTGGTGACCATGTAAGAATCACAAAATATAAACACATATTCCAAAAAGGATATGAGACAAACTGGAGTGATGAAATATTTGTGATCACTTCAGTCATAGAGAGACGACCCTGGTTGGTGTATACTTTAAAAGATTTGAAAGGTGAACCTATCACTGGAACATTTTATGAAAAAGAGCTACAAAAAGTTGCTTATGATCCTAACACAAAATATAAAATAGATAAAATTATTCGCACTCAGTATTCGGGTCTCAGAAAGGAGTTGCTCGTGAAGTGGAAAGGTTATCCAAATAAGTTTAACAGTTGGATATTGGCATCAAATTTAGAGTCATGAATAACGACGACTTTTATTTAACATTACCAAGCAACAGTTCTTTTTTGTACTTTCCTGACAATAAAACGACACACTATTCAACAAAGTTACCAAAATCCATTAAGTTGGAAGGAGAATGGTCGGTGGCAATTGTAGAATTTCAATATCCATGTACAATGTTTACAGTTCAAAATAATCAAAACATCATGTACATAACAAAAAAAATGACTGTGGCTAATGAAGCAGAACCATCTATAGTTACATACAAGGACCATATACCAGCTTCCAGTTATGAGAACATTAATGACGTTTTAGTAGCACTCAATTCAAGAGAATCATTTAAACTACGTCATGATAAAATTTCTAAGTACACAACTCTAACTGGAAATATTGATGATATAATTTCTCTAAAATTTTCTCCAATTTTGAGTCTCCAACTTGGTTTTGATCCAAATACTGATGTAGCATATAAAACCACTGGTAAATTCCCAGCCAATCTTTACTTAGGGTTACCCTCTCAACTATTCATTTATTGTGATATAATAGAACCTCAAATAGTTGGAGATGTCATGTCCCCGTTATTAAGAATTATATCATTAGACCCAGTTAAATACGTATATGGATCAAATAAAATGCATATATTTTCACCGCCGCATTATATTCCTGTAATGCGTAGAGAGTTCGATACAGTTGAAATAGATATAAGATCAAACACAGGAGAAAACATACCATTTGAGTTTGGGACGAGTTGTGTAAAGTTGCATTTCAAACGTATCCATAATCAATAAAATGTACTCCAAACATAATAATAATATTTGCCCATATCAACATTACTATACTCATCAAGCTGGAACTGGAATAGGTGTAATTTATAAAGGTGTACCACATCAACGTGGTCATGGTGTTGGGAGTTTTTTGGGAGGGTTGTTTAGATCAGTTTTACCGCTTTTATCAAATGGTGCAAGAGTGATTGGTAAAGAAGCCTTAAATGCTGGTGTAGGACTTTTAACTGATATGGTTCATGCAAAACCCTTACAAGAATCTGTAAAAGATCGTTTTAAAGAAGCTACTTTAAATCTGAAAAGAAAAGCTGATGATAAGATAAATAGAGTGATGACAGGATCTGGTAATAAAAACAAAAGACGGCGTACACACAGTCTCATTCAATCAGAGGAATTGAAAGGAAGAACAATTAAAAAAGCTAGGAGAAATAATAAATTAAATTTCAACGATATATTTTCTTAGAAAACTATTTCAAAATGTCTTTTTTACATAATCATTCTTGTGAGTGCGTGAAGTCTGAACTGGACTTATTTGCCTTACCATCAACTCAAACAAGTATAGAAAATGGACAATGGATACACTATAAACCTATTTCATCACTTAGTGATGATGGACCACTAGAATTTCAAATCCCAGGTTCTGGAGATGACTATGTTGATTTATCTCATACATTAATCCACATCAAGGCTAAAATATTGAATCAAGATTTAACACCACTGGCTGATACAACTACTGTAGCACCCGTCAACTACTGGCTTCATTCTCTGTTTAGTCAATTAGATGTATATTTAAATCAAAAACTTGTATCTCCTCCTAATAATACCTACGGATACCGTGCCTATATAGAAACTCTATTAAATTATCATCCTCATGCAAAACAGTCACACTTAACTTGTGGAATGTGGTATGAAGATACTGCTGGAAAAATGAATAACGCCGATGAATCAAACAAGGGTTTTACAGAGAGATTAAAGTATGTTAAGGATAGCAAAGAGGTGGAAATGATGGGGCATTTGCATGGTGATATTTTTAATCAAGAAAAATTTTTAATTAATGGAGTCGAAATGTGTGTAAAACTAGTAAGATCTAGAGATTCTTTTAATTTAATGGCTCCGACAAATGATATGAAAGTAAAAGTATCCATCACTGATGCCACTCTTATGATTCGTAAAGCTCGTATCAATCCAAGTGTACTCCTCGCTCATCAAAAAGTTTTAGCATCTACAACTGCAAAGTATCCAATTACACGAGCTGAAGTTAAAGTTTTAACAATTCCATCTGGTATTCAGGGTAAAACACTTGACAATGTTTTTCTTGGGCAGATACCAAAACGATGTATTGTTGGGTTTGTTAACAATACAGCTTTTAATGGTAGCTTTAATAAAAATCCTTATGATTTTGATAATTTTGGAGTAAATACATTTAGTTTGTACATAGATGTTGCTAATCCTGCTGGTTATAGTAGTTTAAAGAAATTATCAGCAGCAATGAAAAATAAAATGACTTATAACGATACTAAGGAATGGTTGGAATCACAAGATACATACACTCTACACAAACCGGTTCAACGTAGATTTCCTAGAAATAAATATGTCTTATCTAATATGAACGACCTTTGGCAAGCAGATTTAAGTGATATGCGAACTTACAGTGAATATAATGATGGATATAAATATATTTTATGTGTAATTGATGTCTTTAGTAAATACGCTTATGCTAGACCTTTGCAAAAAAAGAATTCGGAAACTATTAAGAAGTGTTTTACTAGCATATTTTCAGAAGCTAATATTACCCCTAAACATTTACAATCTGACAAAGGTACTGAATTTGTATCAAAAGATGTACAACAGTTTTTGAAAAGTAATAACATCAACTATTATACCACTAACAATCCTGACATCAAGGCTAGTATTGTTGAGAGATTTCAGAGAACGCTAAAGATGAAAATGTGGCGATATTTCACTCATAACAATACTTATAGATATGTAGATATTTTACAAAACTTGCTTTATTCATATAACCATAGTTTTCATAGAAGTATTAAAATGTGTCCCTGTGATGTTAATCAAAATAATATCATGTCAGTTTGGTCTAACTTATATGATCAACCAAAACGAGGATCTAGTATTTTAAGAAAACCCAAATATGAAATTGGTGACCATGTAAGAATCACAAAATATAAACACATATTCCAAAAAGGATATGAGACAAACTGGAGTGATGAAATATTTGTGATCACTTCAGTCATAGAGAGACGACCCTGGTTGGTGTATACTTTAAAAGATTTGAAAGGTGAACCTATCACTGGAACATTTTATGAAAAAGAGCTACAAAAAGTTGCTTATGATCCTAACACAAAATATAAAATAGATAAAATTATTCGCACTCAGTATTCGGGTCTCAGAAAGGAGTTGCTCGTGAAGTGGAAAGGTTATCCAAATAAGTTTAACAGTTGGATATTGGCATCAAATTTAGAGTCATGAATAACGACGACTTTTATTTAACATTACCAAGCAACAGTTCTTTTTTGTACTTTCCTGACAATAAAACGACACACTATTCAACAAAGTTACCAAAATCCATTAAGTTGGAAGGAGAATGGTCGGTGGCAATTGTAGAATTTCAATATCCATGTACAATGTTTACAGTTCAAAATAATCAAAACATCATGTACATAACAAAAAAAATGACTGTGGCTAATGAAGCAGAACCATCTATAGTTACATACAAGGACCATATACCAGCTTCCAGTTATGAGAACATTAATGACGTTTTAGTAGCACTCAATTCAAGAGAATCATTTAAACTACGTCATGATAAAATTTCTAAGTACACAACTCTAACTGGAAATATTGATGATATAATTTCTCTAAAATTTTCTCCAATTTTGAGTCTCCAACTTGGTTTTGATCCAAATACTGATGTAGCATATAAAACCACTGGTAAATTCCCAGCCAATCTTTACTTAGGGTTACCCTCTCAACTATTCATTTATTGTGATATAATAGAACCTCAAATAGTTGGAGATGTCATGTCCCCGTTATTAAGAATTATATCATTAGACCCAGTTAAATACGTATATGGATCAAATAAAATGCATATATTTTCACCGCCGCATTATATTCCTGTAATGCGTAGAGAGTTCGATACAGTTGAAATAGATATAAGATCAAACACAGGAGAAAACATACCATTTGAGTTTGGGACGAGTTGTGTAAAGTTGCATTTCAAACGTATCCATAATCAATAAAATGTACTCCAAACATAATAATAATATTTGCCCATATCAACATTACTATACTCATCAAGCTGGAACTGGAATAGGTGTAATTTATAAAGGTGTACCACATCAACGTGGTCATGGTGTTGGGAGTTTTTTGGGAGGGTTGTTTAGATCAGTTTTACCGCTTTTATCAAATGGTGCAAGAGTGATTGGTAAAGAAGCCTTAAATGCTGGTGTAGGACTTTTAACTGATATGGTTCATGCAAAACCCTTACAAGAATCTGTAAAAGATCGTTTTAAAGAAGCTACTTTAAATCTGAAAAGAAAAGCTGATGATAAGATAAATAGAGTGATGACAGGATCTGGTAATAAAAACAAAAGACGGCGTACACACAGTCTCATTCAATCAGAGGAATTGAAAGGAAGAACAATTAAAAAAGCTAGGAGAAATAATAAATTAAATTTCAACGATATATTTTCTTAGAAAACTATTTCAAAATGTCTTTTTTACATAATCATTCTTGTGAGTGCGTGAAGTCTGAACTGGACTTATTTGCCTTACCATCAACTCAAACAAGTATAGAAAATGGACAATGGATACACTATAAACCTATTTCATCACTTAGTGATGATGGACCACTAGAATTTCAAATCCCAGGTTCTGGAGATGACTATGTTGATTTATCTCATACATTAATCCACATCAAGGCTAAAATATTGAATCAAGATTTAACACCACTGGCTGATACAACTACTGTAGCACCCGTCAACTACTGGCTTCATTCTCTGTTTAGTCAATTAGATGTATATTTAAATCAAAAACTTGTATCTCCTCCTAATAATACCTACGGATACCGTGCCTATATAGAAACTCTATTAAATTATCATCCTCATGCAAAACAGTCACACTTAACTTGTGGAATGTGGTATGAAGATACTGCTGGAAAAATGAATAACGCCGATGAATCAAACAAGGGTTTTACAGAGAGATTAAAGTATGTTAAGGATAGCAAAGAGGTGGAAATGATGGGGCATTTGCATGGTGATATTTTTAATCAAGAAAAATTTTTAATTAATGGAGTCGAAATGTGTGTAAAACTAGTAAGATCTAGAGATTCTTTTAATTTAATGGCTCCGACAAATGATATGAAAGTAAAAGTATCCATCACTGATGCCACTCTTATGATTCGTAAAGCTCGTATCAATCCAAGTGTACTCCTCGCTCATCAAAAAGTTTTAGCATCTACAACTGCAAAGTATCCAATTACACGAGCTGAAGTTAAAGTTTTAACAATTCCATCTGGTATTCAGGGTAAAACACTTGACAATGTTTTTCTTGGGCAGATACCAAAACGATGTATTGTTGGGTTTGTTAACAATACAGCTTTTAATGGTAGCTTTAATAAAAATCCTTATGATTTTGATAATTTTGGAGTAAATACATTTAGTTTGTACATAGATGGCATGCAAATACCTTCAAAGGCGTTGCAGCCCTCATTTAGTAATGGGCTACACACTGCTGCTTACCATACACTCTTCTCAGGAACTGGTATTCATTTTATGAATGAAGGTAATGGTATAAGTAAAGACAGATACCCGAAAGGTTACTGTTTGCTGGCCTTTGATCTTACACCAGATCTATCCGCAAATTCATCAACACATTGGAATTTAATAAAACATGGGAGTCTTAGAATAGAAGTAAGGTTTGAAAATGCTCTGACGCAAACGATCAACTGCATTGTTTATGCTGAATTTGATAATATAATTGAGATAGATAAAAATAGAAATATAAGTGTGGATTTTAGTAGTTAAGTTTATGTATAAAAAATAAATTCTCCTTTAATTTTATTTATATGTTTGTTTACTTCTGAGTTAGGCAGACACCATAAACCACTATGAATACTCTAGAAATTAGTAAATATTTAACAAAAATACATCCTATTTTAAGTTCTAATGTTTTTCCTGCTAACCGATTACCGGTCTATATGACACCTCCTGTTTACTTGATCAGTAATTTAGATCCTGATACAAAGCCGGGCACTCATTGGATAGCTATTTATATAAGTTCAGAGGGTGTTGGAGAATACTTTGATACTTTCGGTCGAAAACCTGACACTTATCATTTATCTTTTTTGAAACGAAACACTAGTAAGTGGATATATAACAGTAAAATTATTCAGAATATTTTTTCATCATTTTGTGGCGAGTATTGCCTTGTGTATTTGTATCTTAAGCGTAGAGATATATCTTTAAATGACTTTGTTGAAATGTTTAATGATGATACTATCTGTAATGATGCATTGTTACAAGATATGTTTAAGTCTTTTGTATTGGTGTAATATTGTGTACCTATGATATTAAGTAGTTAATGTACCTACGCTTTATTATAAAAATAAAGAAGTTGAAAATATCTAATGTGTTTAATTGAAATAAAACAAATAATTTTATAGTTAAGTTAAGATTTATTTTTTCGATTTAATAGTAAACTTTTTTACATGTGGTGAACTGGAAATTTCTTTGGTTATATTGTAAATTAATTGTCGCGTCTTTTGATGGTTGTTTGATTTTGTCCTGTTGTAGTATTTGATTCGTACGTCGCTGTGTTTCCAGTGTTCACACTCCGGTATATTCTTAAGTTTTTTCAGATCATAAATTTCCAATTTTATAAGATGAGTGGCTTCAGCTCCGTCATCTTCGTTAGTGGATAAATATGAAACTCCATCTACCGTTGCTTTAGCCACAGTTGAAGCCCGAAGTTTTCCCTTTTTCTTCATAGTCGGTTCTTCGAAAAATTCATCCAATGCCAGAGAGTCCACTTTTGCTGAGTATTTCGGTATGGTTGACGATGATTCGTCATCTGACACTGGATAGTAGTAATGCTTGTACGTATTTTCTTCAAAATCAATGGCACCAGTACCACATGTGAGCTATAACAATGAATACAAACAAAGATAAGTTATTATTACACAAAGAAAAGTTGTAGAAAGAAAATAAATATTTAAAATTAATACTTACATCCATCTCGGATTCCATTGGCAGAAGGTTTCCTTGAACTAGTTAAAATAGTAGGTAGTAGTTTTTGAAGAGCTAAAGAGCAACTGTGTGAGGAAAGATAAAGTCGCAGACCTTTTATACTAGTAAAACTAACGCAATCATACGCTTACGCATTACGCTTAAGACTTATCTGCTTAAAACATAAATAAACTACAAACCATTAAAATGCAATTATGATAAGAAGTTATGTATCATAGATAGTTACCATAGACGTTCGTAATGGACCGGATGGTATTGATATGATGATAAACAGCAATATCTACTTTAACATTAAGAGGCTATTGGAATGCCATTTTGATAAACAAAACATTTGAAAATAAATAAGGAGTCTTTATGATGCTATGTGCAGTAGATACAAAGGAATTTAAAGAATGTTGTTGATAACGTTCGTAGTGGACCGGATGGTATTGATATGATAAACAGCAATACTTACTACAACATTAAGAGCCTATTAGAATGCAATTATGATAAACAAAACATTTGAAAATAAATTGAGTCTATGAAGCTTTGTGCAGTACATACAAAGGGAATTGAAGAATGTTGTTGATAACGTTCTTAGTGAACTGGATTGTATCGATATGGTAAATCAAATCAAATCAATCACTTATTTGCTGAGAATACAGTTTACAAAAATTGATCTTAAAATTATGGTGTTAATTTTACCACCACCGGGATGCGGAATAAGACGAACACACTGGGTTTGGTACGTAGGCATATTTTCGGTAGAACAAGGGGCGCGTAAACCACTGCAATTGCATTTATAGCGCCATCTAGTAGAACGCGTTGAAATTAGAATAGAAATGTTTTGGACCTGCTTAAAGCTTAAAGCGAATGAATGAGTTGTGATGAAGATTCAAATGATGAGAGATAGATGTTGCTTCAAAGAAGTATGTATCGAAAATTCTAGATGGCGCTGTTATGTTAACATATGGTAGTGCATCTATTCCACCTGTAATACAAACAGCGATATCTACCGAATGCCAAAGTTTTATTTCATAACACTGCTTCTATTGTTGTCAACCTGACAAAGGAATGTTATCTACAATACATTAGTGGTCTTCGACTATGAGAACAATGGTGTAAAAGGACAATGGGACGTCGAGGAGGATTAGCCTTATCTTAATGAGGGGTATTGGAGCTTATCTGACGCAAAAGCTAAAACGCGAAGGAGTGCAGCTACGCAAAAATGGACCGCATAGATCGATCGGGCATGGCCGAAAACCCCCATTTTGACACCAAACTTTTTTTTTTTTTTTTTTAGCCGGCGATCCCGCTCAGACCGCCGATGATGAGCTAGAAAATGCGGGGGCGGGGAAGGGAAGAGAGGGGGGAAGGGGGGGACCGGAAATAGTGAGCCAGAACGCACGAATCCCTACTACTAAGATATAATATAAGTATCAGGAAATATTTCAATATTTTTCTGGACATTAAGAGGCAGGAAACCCTTAAACTCCACCTACAAGAGCTTAGCTCTTAAACTTGATCATGATCATTAACTAATTCAAGTTAAACACATATCAAACCCAAAACCTGTAGGGTACCCCAGCGGTGTTTCTCGAAACAAAGCTACTCCATAAATCACGGAAAATATCTAGCAGACGTCAGCCACAAATCTCTTAGAACTGTCACCGTGACCCAGTGGCATGACAAATAAACTAATTCAATGGATTGTCTATTAAATGGAGCATTAAATCGAAGTGGTCTGTCCCTTATTTCAATTCAGTGCTTAAGTATAATTGGCACGATACTTGGCGTGACGTCCCGGCTGTCCTTTAAGAGATTAAAATAGTAAAACTTTGTGGTTATTGTTACGTTTATCGTTTATGATGATAAAAATGGAATTGTCGAGTCCATTATTAAAATGCACGGGGCTGAATTAGGGGTTATTACGTATTATTTATATTATATTACTGAAGGTTGGACTCTAATGTAGATGTATAAATAATACAACAGTCATATTTTTTTACCTGTCGTTTCTATTTAATTGTATCTAGGTGGGTACACATAGTTGGAAAAATTATAAAAACCTCCATTGTCATTATTTAAAAAAAGTTATGTCTCCTTAAACATCAGCAGTTTACAGCATTTTAAAACGGTGTCCCGTATAAATGAGCCGGCCCGTATTGCGTTGCAGTAATTTTTCTACAGCCGCTGCATATTTGAGCGTCTACAACAAATTGGATTCTGCAGTTTGCATTCTTTATGCTCAACAAATTGCTGAAACATCGGGGGTGAAATCAAGATCGATTTGGTAATATTACTGCTCTTCGTTCAGAAATTGAAAATTTTCGGTGGTCAATTTATGGTAGCCGTCTTGATGAGACGGCTATATGCTTGGTAGGTATTACAATAAAATCGCAAAATAACATTACCACTGATTCTTAGATTACAGCTCCGGTTGCAATTTTTGTGGCACATTGGAAATGATGCCTAATTCAAAATTAAATCAAAGTACTGATTGGAAAGTACGGTTTCTTTTTATCTAACCTACATCATCCCACTGCTGGGCAAAGGTCTCCCCCAATTTATCTATTCGTCTCTGTCATCGGTCAACGACTCCTAAACTCTCGCAAAGCTGGACAGATCGTCACTCCACCTCTTTCTAGGTCTACCTCTTCGTCGGTAGCCGTCTGGTGGTATCCATCGAGTGATGATTTGGGCCCATCTAACGGTTTAATATCGAAGCTTAAATTATACATCGAGAATGCCAATCGAAATGGATGCCTCATGCTTCCTGTCAATATTTGGTTTAAAATAAGCGTTTACCAGCTTAATCTACTTCCGCGAAAGATTCCAGCGCCGTAATAACCGCTCAGCTCAAGGCTTGCTTATTTGCCCGTCCGACTTGACCGATCGCGCTAAAAAGTTAAAAGCCAGCAACTGGTGTGAGATTAGCGGCCGCTCGCTCAATGTCGCTCACCATTCATCTCGCTTGGCTCAAAAATGAATAAAAGTGGCGCTGGTTTTCATTAAATCAATTTGTGCTAGCCGAGCTGAGAAATAATTTTACTGAGAGAACAGTGGTTTTGTGGGAAACCTTACTATACTCGTATGTATACATATATAACTTCTAACTTGTCGATTATTATTTATTGACATAATATACAGTGAATGAGTGACTACAAGTAATAGGGAGAGATGAACATTGAGATTACTATATCTCCGAGTTAAAGCATTTGGAGCATTATAATCTGGCCAAGGTAACTACACAATATTCTCTGTAGAGTCATTGCCTAAATTTTCTGCTCCTATTTTATATCAATCACACATTTTGTAACGAACGATACAGTCTATCTATGGAGTGTGATATGTCAATTGTTTATCATAATAGTTATCCATGCCCCAGAAAAATAATATATGCATACTGCATTCAACCCTTCAATAACGCAAAGCAATATTTCCAGTCCATAGGCACAGCGGCTACGCAGCGCATGAAATAATTTGCTCTACATGTGCTCCGCACTGACGGTAAACACATCTCGGGCACATTACTGCCTCCGCAGTGTTGCCAACGTTACGGCATTTCGTACATCGACGTTATAACGGAATGGAGGGCGTTATGAGCATAGACATGGCATTTGAGTGAATGACGCGAGTCAGTGGTATTTAAAGCTATTAGTGCTGGTGCCAGTTTTTATAAAAAGCTTATTTTCCATAAATCTTCAGCTTGCACAAATCAAAACAATGAAACTTAAGGACAATATTGACGAAATTTACCTACTTCGTTTTTTTTGTAAGATTCGGTGATAAAGTGCGTCTGTTCAAATGATTATAAAATAGTGTCAAAGAAAGATAGAAACGTTGAGTAAAGAACTTCAATGACGCAATTTTTTGACACGAGAAGTACAGTCGTCAGCACATCAGGCTACCCACTTTTGTTGCAAACTAGCCCTTATAACAACTGTATAAAATACCGCAGTGTTTACCTTGACGTGCTGTCGTCCGTACATAATACTGCTTTATCTATTCACATACATATCTTTGGTTATGAGGCTGAATGGCGTGCATTGATTTAACCCCGCCGATGGATTTCGCGGATTTACGGACTTTGATATTTCAACCATAACACATTATCGACATGGCTTGTCGTATAGGCCAAGCAAAGAGAAGTGAATAAATAAGGATGCAAGTCCGCAACATCATGAGGTGGTTCTTCGAATTCAAAGTTCGTTTCGCAGAATTCCAACCTCGTTTTCTTTCTCCTTTTTTCAAACCTTGACAACACTGCTCAGCAAGCGTTCTCACATCGCATATACTCACGAGCTTATGTAATTATTTCCTAAATATTTAGAAGCCGGCGTGAGGCCAACCTCTCTCGTAAAGCTACCTAAGTTACGGCCAGCGTAGCCACGCAATGCACGAGAGTGAGCATATTTTGGTGGCTTTTAAAAATCCGACCTCATTTTTTAAGTGGAATGCGGAGCTTTGGGTTGAGCTGGCGAAAATGATGGACTCATACATGTGAAGTTATGCTGAAAGTAAAGTTCTAGTTTCAGTACAAAAATGGTATTTAAACACTAAAATTGCTTTTAGGATTGTTTTTTATTGAGTACTTAAATAAGAATTTCCACTGTTTAAGGCCGTCTTATTCCGTCAAATTATCTCATAAGCCCCGCCCCCTTGTTAAAAGTGCGGGGCGCTTCCCCCACCAGCACCCCCGCACAAAACTTTTTCTGTCAACTTTGTCTTACAAATCTCGTGTATAATTAAGCCATCTAGTGTTTATTTAAGGAACAAAATTTTCTTGAATAAGATACTTCATGCGCTTTTGTAAGTAACATACCCACGCCATCTAGCAGAACCCCTAAGAACTTTTACAAAATGGTTTCTTTAGTACACCATACATGCTTTTTAGTCTAAACGTTTATCGAAAGAACAAGGAACGCAAAGAGTGGCATTTCATTCTCACACGACTGGTCAGCACTTTATGCCAGCAACCTGTAACCATTATAAAAACAAGAAAGAATATCCGATAACATTTATTATATTCTTTATTGCACTTATAAGATGTACAGAAAATAGGTACAAGAAGTCACAATGTGAACAAAGGTGGGCTTATCCCTAAAAGATACCTCTTCCAGCCAACCCATAGGTGTAGGAAATGTAATGTAATAACATTTAGGTGGTTTATATTAAGATCCTTTTTGTCGACACAGTTATAGTCTCACTACTATCTTCCATCAGTCTTCCAATTGATGATGACTGAAGACCATTACAGATATGGCACTTCAAATTTAGGGTTCCGTACAAACCAGTAGGTATATAAGTCAAAGTTCACCCATCACGAGAATTTTGTCATGGTTTTTTTTTACACACTGAAATTCATAACATTTCAAATCATCATCATCATTCTCTTGCCCTGTTCCCAGTTTATCTAGGGTCTGCGCAGTATGTTTCACGCTTCCGTTTAACATTACAAATATGGAAAGCTAAATTAAAGACAAAGGTTTCTTTATCGTTTCAGTAATCCTTTAATAATATCAAAGTTTTTTATTTACTAGTCGTCTCCCGCGACGTCGCCCGCGTATATTTTGGATGTCCCGTGAAATGGTTCAAGTAAATTAATGGTTTAAAGTAATTACTATCGAGGTCACCCACACCACGCTTAAAATACTCGCTTAATATCAGCCTGAACTATAAAAATGACTTGACTATCATGTGTTAGAAAGTAAGAAAATAGTAAGGCAAAAGTAGTTAGTAGTAATCTCTCATTTAGATGCAATACTTTTTTCGGCGAAGTTCACTATCAAATATACTGAGCATTGAACTTGGCTATCATTTTTCACATTGATGTTTTTGTTGGGATATCATAACTTTTTATATAAATATTTATTTGCTTATTCATAAATCATTAATACATATTTTGTGCAAGCTTCCATCCACTTAATTATAACGGTTTCAGACCCTACAATTAAAAAACTTTCTTTTGTTTTCAGATTTTTTCCTTCGCTTACACATTATTACCTAGCTAGATGCCATATTTCAACTGTCTAGGTTTGTTAATTAGAGCACCGCACCCACACAATTACTTTGATAAACCATATATGGTTTTGCCATGTTTGACTTTTTGTAGTCTAGCTTATAGACCTTTTTTACTATAAAACTGTAATTTGGCATGGGTTTCTTTATATGCTAATCACACCGCCTAAAATATGTATTTTAAAATATTTTTGGGACACCTCCCTACAAGGAATGAATTATGATGAGCATGAGTTCCTACACCGAAAGGGCAACACCAGGGTTTATCTCATGAATCGTGATAGTAAGACAGTTGAAATTTTCAGGAAGGATGTATTCATGTTGCCGTTGAAAAAACAAAAACTTAAAAAACAGTTTTTTTTTCAGGTTGCTCTCATACAACTTATCTACTCTGATAATGATAATAATGAGGGGCTGCCCCATTATTAGGACTTCATATCTTTTGTATGGGACTCCCTGACAACAGATATGATGTTTATGCCATTTTCATAGATAATGGTACGGAACCCTTCGTGACCCCGAAGCGCCATTTCGCGCTAACTACCAGATTAATAGAATTATTATGTGTCACAAACACCAAAGTTGTTTTGGATATTCAGTAACAGCAATTTGAGGAACAACGGTTATAAAAATAAAATTAAGACAGTCTCCACACATTTTCGAAAGAACAAAATTGAAAAAATTATTCAGATTTGACATTTCTGAATGCAAATATAATTGGATTATACTGAGTAATCTCCATGTTCGTCGCTCAAGTCCATGTCACCAAATAAGAGATAGATAGTCAATGCATTATTACTACACGATTCAGAAAATGTGTACGTACGTACGTAAATAACATGGAAACCTGAGTTCCATACACGAAGAGAGCTAGACCGACCTTAACTTAACCTCCAATGTTTGTATTTTGTCACAGGAGTCTAGATGTAAATAAATAAATAAAATTAATATAGACCTATCACCTAATAATTTTCTCCCTCCCTCAAATTCATATAATATTTTCTCGTCTCCAATATACTAGAGTCACCAGGGCACAGCTTTAGCATTTGAGATTACTGCTAAACCTACAGTTATGGTTTAGCTCTGATTTTTCCAAATAGAGAAAATGTTCAAAACTACAAAAATTTGACATGAGTGTTTTATGCTTTTTGTTTATATTGTTACTATAGAAACGGATTCATCTCTACGATTGGTACAAAAATATAGTTCATTTATTCACAACAATTATATATGTCGCTACAGCCTTTCTCTTTTTATTTTGCTTAACACGTAGAGGTTGGGGGTTCCATCCTCATGGCATTGAGGAGATTTATCCGCATGGTGATGATGTTTTTGATACTAATTTTCTTTTTGAAATTTATTTTCATTGTTATGTAATTTTTTTAATAGGATTTGCTACTTTAAAAAAAAACCTAAAAATTTAATTAGTTTTTATTTTTAATTTTTTTATTTTAAATGTTAAAATGTCCAAAAATTAAAATAAATACTTATTTCGTTTTCTAAAAAAATATTGTGACTATGTAGAAAAATATTCATGATACCCCCGATTTGAACTCGCGACCTTTGATTAGTATAAGACTGGTGCTGATCCAACTGAGCGTGACGCGGCGCGGCGAAATTAGCTATTATTAGTTCTTAGGTGTTTTACGTAATTAAGTACGCAAATAAAATTGCAAAAATTGACATAGGTCCAGCGTTCGCAGTGGCGTCAAGGGGAATGAGGAAATGGTATCTCGTGCTTGTCATTTGAATAAAAAGATAGCGCTATTTCTGCTTGCATGTATAGAATAGAGATGACACGACGATCAACTGTTGCGTCAAAGTCGTTGCGCGAATCACCATCGTCACAAGTGTGAGAATCACTAAATCAGTGTTTTATGAATTAAAATGTTAATAAAACTGGAAAAAAACGATTGGACGCCCTAAACATCTTTGGTGTCTAAAGTAATCTTAAAAAGACAATTGGAAGAATTTGCTGCTTGTAAGAAAGAATACAGACTAATGAAAAAAATGGACCTTTCTTTGCCTGAACATAACACCGATAAAAACTAAAAAAAAATCATTTGATTCATAGCTGAGATCTCACTTATGTGGTCAAAATGTATATTCTTATAATCCCCTGTTCCTCACATCTGTGTAGCTTGAGCAAATCAAGATCAAAAAAGTCGAAATAGGTCAAATAAAGTGTTTTTAGATATTTCGTTATTCTGATCTAAATAACAAACATTTTGAAATCATTTTAACATGTATATGTGTAGAATGGAATTACCTACTAAAATATGTGATTTTCATAAATATAAGTCCAATAATTTGAAAACTACATAGAAAATACGAAAAAAAAAGGGGCCCACTTCTGAGGCAATTATTATCGAGCAAAGTAATTACAATCGTGTTTCCAACCACAATCCAGCTTTCTAGTAATCTTCTTCTATAACATATATAGATTCGAGATTTAAATAATTAGTGTTTCCATGTTTAAACTCAATCGAAACATCGTAAAAATGGAATATCTGGGCCTTAATAAAAGAGAGGCCACAACTTAAGCACATGCTAAAACTATAACTTTACATCTATAGCAGCGTTTACGGATATAAACACACTACATTTTAGCACAACTTCATTCATCTACAAAGTCCAATCTATTGTCCTTGTGTACGAGCATTATTTCAAGGGAGAATCTTTAGTTAAAGGTAAAATTTATGTGTCATTTATCCGACCATCTACAAACACATTCTGAACCGCTGTCATACCTTTACCAAAACACACAAATGTATTGTATTTTCTTGAATAGTCACGTCCAATGTTGTCAAGAAAATGCGCATCTAACCTAGCCGAGTGAGCCGGGCCGAAACACAATGCTGCCATCACCTTACGTATTCCACGGTCGTTTCGGTTTTTTAACCTCTCTCGTTTGTAGTTGTTTGGCTCCCAAAAGATTTAGTTGAGTGAACAAAACGGAGCAGGCGAATAGAGGCTCGTTAAACAAACGTAAACTCGGGTAACTTGTCCGACGTGACGGCCCCAAGGTTTAGGTGCAATTGTTGAAATCGACAAACCGAAAGAATCAACGCTTTAAAGTTTTAGCTGAAAAAACAACTTAAAAAGCACGATCTTAAAGCGAATTGTTACACTGGGCACAGTCTTTTATTTAAAAAAAAAATACTAAGTTCTTGCACCACAATGTTTATTTATTAAAATAATAATATTAACTACAATTGTTTTAACTTTAACTGTTTAAACTGCCACTTCACTTTGAGTTCTTTTTTGGAACGCGACTGAGTGAGACCTGAACTTCAGAGTCTCCTCACTAGCACCAACAGACGGGTAGAGTACCGGGATCCTGTCCTTCAGAGTCTCCTCACTGAAGGCCAACCGGCAGGCAGAAACCAGGTCCGTAGTTGGGCAGCGATTCGACAAATTAGAACAGACTGCCTAAATTTGGAAATCCGCGAGTTTTTATACGCAAATATTGCTGATCACAATATTTCAGTAACTGGATGGTATTGAGAACATTGATCAAAGCTTAGTCAGCAATATTGGCGTAAAATATAGGGTGTAACATCTCCCCCCATTAAGACGGAACATTCGGGATAGAAGAATGTGAGTAAAATTTGAAACGGATAGATATCTAAGAGAAGTAGCAGTTTGATAAAAAATAAGTTATATAAAAGAAAAAAAAAACTTAAAATAAAGAACCCAAAATTGATAAAAAATTATAAATAAACTATTAACTTAACTAGAATACAGAGAAATGATTCCAAGAAAAGGATAAAAAGGAATAGAAAAAAGTATTATTGAAATTCTAAATTACGCCTAGGAGAGTTTAAAGTATTATTAGACCCTAATTCGATATTGGACATTTCGTAGCTATTATTAGGGAGTGGTAGCCTATCGATAATGTTTGAGCTTGACCTAGTTACAGATTCAGCTCGCATTACAGAGTTATTTGGTTTGGAGTAACAAGAATTGAATATTTTAATACAACAATTAGGAGCTGTGGAATTCCTGCGATTTCTTTTATTACTACCACAAAAACATTTATAAAGCTTATAACATAAGTAACTAAATATACTCAAAGATAACAGAGTTGTAATTATATTAAAATAGTGTCCATATTTGACATAATATGGTTGATTTTGGATTCTATCAAGTTCTTCAGTGGCTTGATTAAGTCGATGAGAAGCGTATTGTAAAGAGTCTAAGTTAATATGTGATAATTTAATAGGTGTCAAATATGGTAAACTATTATTGATGGTCTTTTTGGAACAGCAATCGTCTTCGATAATATTAAAGTTCAATGACGGTAGGTAAATTTTAGATTGGTATTCATTAGTTGCAATAAATTGTAAAAGTATTGATATGCTTTGCATCCCTTTTGTAATTTAAGGATTCCAGTTCCAATCAGATCATAGTCAACAATTTGATCATTACAATTAACAGACAGTTTTGATATATTACTAAGTACATAGATCCATCTATTATTATTAAGTTTTTGCCAAACATCTATGTTTCCAACTATAACTTAATAATCACATGTTGGGGGGATTTTGTTTACGTATTCCGTTAAAATGGTTACTTCACAGATTGGATTGGACACTGATGAATGAACACTGCCGATTTTGCACAAATAGTAATTGTTCTTTATCACTTTGCACTCACTGATACTGTCTAAAAGGGAATAAGTTAATTTATCTTCTGTTATTGATAGATATTTAGCAGTAGGGTTTATCATGGCGAATGAGTTAGGGTGTTGAATATCATGGGGAGTAGGTAGGGCAAAAATGTGATAGAGTTTATAGTCGGCTAGTAGTGTTAGGGGAATTCTTACATTAAACACCAACTTACTATCACTAACAAATGATGAAATGTCGGCTATATCGAGAAGTATATGAACATTGTCAAGAGTGAGAGGAAGAGGAAAGTTACGTGCTATAATATTGCTATTAGAGTTCAGTTCTTGGAAGAGGCGAGTGGGGTTCAGAATAGATGGATGAAACACATTTTGTTTGCCAAATAGAATAGCGTCAATGAGATCTTTCAGATTAAAGTTGAGAATCATAAGAGAACTTTCTATAGCACTAAAAGTCATTGAAAGATGGGTATTACTTTCAAGTTTGTTAGTGTTCTGTGATATGGTTTCTAATATTTAATGTAGTTTTTCCATATTATTATTCAGAGTTACCTCGTTAGTATTTAGTTTTTGAATAGTATTATTGAATGTAGAGATAGTAGAAGATATTATATGAATATTATCTTTCATAAGTTCTGGTCATCTTGAACTGAGTTAATAGCGTCACTAAATACCTTTGCGTCATCGTCGTCGAGAGAACCAAATAGTTGTTTAAGGATGGTACCTCCAACGCCAAATCAAGCCGATCTTTTACGCCTTTGATCAGAGGATGTTAAGTGAGATAGGGACAAATAGTTATTATAGACATTGACATATAAACTTTCAAGAGGACTGAGGACATTGGCACAATCAATATGCATTTCGAAGGAGGGATACTTATTACAAATATCTTTAGAAGTATCTAAAGCTGATTTAATGTTATCCATATGAGGTTTTACGTAACTAAAGTCTGAATAAGTTAAAATGTTCCAATAGTCGTTATAGAATTTCATAGTTCTTAATAGGTCGAAATAAAGGCCGGGGCTATTGACTATCGGCGTCGTTAGGTTTGCTGAGACGACGAGCCCTGGCATGATGGCCCTGGAAGAGAATTATTATGTGCTAATTTAATTTCATCGAAATGGTATCTTACATGTTTACGACTCATTAATATTGTGACATTATTATTGTTATGGACTTGGATGACCTGAAAAGGACCTTTCCATATAGGTGACAGTGCTTTACGAAGTCTATGGTGGTGTTTCACATAAACCATGTCTCCAACATTGTATGTTACAGCTTTAGTTCTTTGATCATAATAATGTTTGGCTCTTTCTTTACTCTGGATGATGTTTTCTCTGGCTATGCTACGGGAGATATTGAGTTTGTGTTTTAGGGTTTTGATGTAGTCATTATAGAGGTAGGTCACATCGGGGTTGATATCGTATATGGAACTAGGAATATGTGGCTTGCAGCCGAATAATAGTTCATGAGGTGAGAAGTTTGTAGAAGAGTGGATGCTGGAGTTGTATGAGATTAGTGCAGTAGACAGGTATTTATCCCAATCATTCTGATTTTCATTGACATAAGATTTTAAATATTCCTTAAGGGTTCCATGACTACGTTCAAGAGCGCCATTAGTCTGAGGATGGTAAGGAGACGAAAAGAGATGTTTTATTTTGAATAGTGAAGTAATTTGTTTATAAACTTCGGCTATGAAATGAACACCTTGGTCTGATAGAATTGTTTTAGGAATGCCGTAATGGCTAATAAAGTTTATAAGGGCTTCTGAAGTTTCTTGAGCTGTAGCTTGGACGAGAGGATACGCCATTGAATATTTAGTAAGGTCATCTTGGAATGTAACGATATATCTATATTTATTTGAGCCAGATTCTGGGAGAGGACCGACTATGTCAGTAGATATTCTCTGGAGTGGATCATGGGAATTTGAAGTAATTTCCATTGGGGCTTTGTTTATTGTGTGGTTTTTGTATAATTTTCATTATCTGATTTCATGCCTTTCCAATAATATTTATCCTTTAATTTATTATAGAGGCGAGAGGCTCCCATATGACCACCAATTGGGGAATCGTGATTATCTTTGAGGATGATTGGGACTTCGGTAGAAGTAGGGTATAAGATAGTGTTATGGAAAATATTAATTTTGATGTTAGTCCTGTGAAACAGATAGGTAATGATCTCATAAATTAATGTGAATTTGAGTTTGTCAAATGGAGTGCTAAAATCTGATATTGAGATTTCGTCAATAGAATTATGGAATATTATTAGTTTATTTCTCAATCTTTTTAAGGATTCGAATATTTCTTTGTATGTAGCTGAGTCATAGTGATTTTTCTTATAGAAAAGATGAAAAAAGATTTTATTATTTACTTCGGATGTAGCAGATTCATATAATTCCCTTTCAGATAGTTGGAACGAGTTTCTATCGTCTAGAAGATCAAGAATAGTCTCGCAGTAAGGCATAGAAGGGTCAAGATCGATAGAGGTAGGGCAGACAATAGCAGGGCAAGAGGATTCTAAAAGGCTTTTATTGTGCTCTATAATTTGTGTATCGAAATTAGTAGGAGAAGATCGTGACTTCATGAAATCGTCGTAGGTCAAACTAACAGTGAGATCAGGAAAATCATTGATATTGTGGATTGGAGGAAGAGATAATGCATCTGCATTAGAGTTTATTCTTCCAGGCTTATATATGATTTCGTAGTCATATTCTTCTAATTTCAATCGCCAACGAACAAGTTTGGAGCTAGGATCTTTGCAGTTAAATAACCACACCAGAGGGCGATGATCGGTGACGATTTTGAATTTACGACCATAGAGGTAAGGTCTGAAGGTCTTTGTACCGAAAATAATGCCAAGAAGCTCCTTTTCTGTGGTACTATAGTTTCCTTCAGCTTTATTAAGAGTTCTAGAGGCGTAAGCGACGGGAAGGTCTTTGCCTATGTCGCCTTGAGATAGTACGGCACCAAGAGCATAGTTTGACGCATCGGTGGTGAGGATGAATTCCTTTGAAAAATCGGGGTACTGAACGTTAATAAGCATAGATTTAATATCGTGTCTTGTTGTTGGGTCCAAAGGAAATCTACATCTTTTCGAAGTAGTGAAGTAAGAGGTTTTGTGACTTTGGAAAAATCTTTTATAAACTTTCTGTAATAGCTGACTAAACCCAAGAATGATTTTATATCTTTCGGATTTTTAGGGACAGGGTATGCGGCGACAGCTTTAACCTTATCAGGATTAGGAGAAACACCTTTATCTGTAATAATGTGACCTAAATATGCAACTTCTCCTCTTAGAAACTCGCACTTATCAGGTTGTAATTTAAGAGTATGTTTTCTCAGCGCATCAAAGACAAGTTTTAATTTATCTATATGGAATTGGAAGTCGTGGGAGTAGATAATGACGTCATCGAGGTATATAAAGCAGTGAAGACCTTGGAGACCAGATAACACTGTATTCATCAATCTCTGAAAGGTAGCCGGGGCATTTTTTAAACCGAATGGCATTCGAGTATATTCGAAGTGTCCATTAGGAACAGAGAAGGCGGTTTTAGGTGCGTCTTCCTCATTCATCTTTATTTGGTGAAATCCAGAGGCTAAATCTAATGTGCTGAAATATTTACTATGCCCTAACTGGTCAAGGATATCAGTAATGTTGGGTAGAGGGTAGGCGTCTCCTATAGTAATCTCGTTTAATTTCCTATAGTCGACTACTATACACCATTTCCTCTGACCAGAGGCATCTTGTTTTTTTGGGACTACCCAAATGGGAGAAGACCAGGGGGAACTTAAAGGTTTGATTATTTTTTGATCAAGCATTTTCTGAATTTGTTTGTTAACTTCTTCTTTATGGCACTCGGGATATCTATAGGTTTTTACGTGGATTGGTTGGGAACTAGTAGTTTTTATTTCATGGTTCAGAGTGTCTGTGCAAGTGAGTTGGTCACCATCTAAATGGAATAAATCGGAATATCCAGAACATAATTCTAGAAGAGCATTAGATTCCTCAGGGTTGAGATGAGAGGTTCTGATCTGTTTTCTGACGTCATCTTTTCTACATGAACCCCTCATGTACCGTATTTATATTCGTAATAAGATTCTGGGTTGGATATGATTCATCAGGGATATCGCAGGGATTTAACTGGATACTTAGGGAATTTATGGGTACATCTTCTTCAGTTGTATTTAGGATAGAAATATTTACGTGTTTATTTCTTTTAACTGACACAAGACAATTGGATAAGAAAACACCTTCTTGTATTTCTTTTTTGTCGACAAAACCTAGTGATACATCAGGATTGGTGACTTCACATTCGATTATCATTTCAGATCGGGCTGGAATCGTATAGCAGGGTTTCGTAAAATGAAGTTTTAAATAATTATTGCCGAATTTCAAGATATCATTCTTATAATCTATGTTCGAGTTATAAAGCTTAAGGAAGTCATTGCCAATAATCCCGTCAAAGTTATTTCGACTGAGTCTGGAATTAAGTGAAAGGTGCCGAATATGGTTTCTTTGTTAGATAAAGTTATGTCGAGTTGGAAATGACCAAAGCTGGTGCAGTGCGCGGAATTCTTGTCAATGCCTTTAAATTGAATAGTTTCTTTCTTCAGAGGAGGTTGGCTTGTTAAGAAGATTTTTTAAGGAGTGAAATGGTAGAGCCAGAGTCCACAAGAAAGATGAGAGGTTTGCAGGAATATTGGGTTTTAACGTATACGTGGGGTAGGTGAATATTGGGATTATAACTGATTTTATGAATGTTAACTGGTTGACAATATGAAATCTCATCTTCTGATGATAAATCGTGTGTTGAATCGATAATAAGATGTTCAGATTTAGAAGGAAATTTAGCAGACTTAAGATGATCGGTGATATCAATCAAAATAGAAGATATGTTGGATTTGATGGGAATGTTAGAAGTAGAACATTGATCAGATACAATGGATAGTGGATTAGTAGATACAGTGGCTTTGGTAGAGTTGTTGGAATTAGTAGATTTGGATTTAGTGTATTTGTTGGATTTGGTAGATTTTGTAGTTTTAGAGGATTTAGTAGACTTAGAAGATTTAGTAAGTTTAGTAGATTTAGAAGATTTAGTTTGATTAGTAGAACTCATAGGATTTGTAGATTTAGTAAGAGTGGATTCAGTGGTTATAGAGGAGGTAGAAGGATATAGAATTGGTTCATTAGCAAAAGTCACGGCGTCGGTTTGTGTTGAAGATTCCTTTTGACGACGCTCAGGCGGAATCTCTTTTAGTTTAAAGACTCAGAGGGAGATATAGATTCATGTTGAAGTTGGTTATCGTCATAATAATAATTATTGTCACCGTGATTATTTGAGTAGTTTTCGGAAACATAGTGAACTTGTCTACTTTGATTCTGGCGCAAACTATTATTGTATTGTCTTTTGCGACAGTCTTTAATGTCGTGACCTGGATATTTACAATAGCGACAGAAGATAGTAGGAGCCTGGTGTGAGGTAGAAGGCTGAGATGAAGTGGAAGGCCTGGGTGGCTGAAACTGAACAGAAGTTCTAGGAGGCAGCTGGGAAGGCAGAGACATTGTAGCGCCATTAGATACAGTGTAAACGGGACGTTGCCTGTTCAGCATGCATTGCCTCTCGAGGTGTCCTATACGTCCACAATTACTACATTTAGGTCTTGGATCGGGGGTTCTAGAAGATTGTGCGAAATTGAACAATTTTTCTTCTCGGATTGCTAAATTGACTGCTTCACTTAGGGATGAAGGGTTTCGGCATCTTAGGATGTTAGAAATGTGACTAGGGATCCCTAAAAGGAATGTGTGTAAAGCCAGATCTTCAGTGTTGGCTATTCGCCCTTTTAATTCGGTCTTATCTATTATGGAATGTGTAATGTCTGTCTGTAACCTAGTGAGACATGTTTCAATACGCAAACTGTATTGTGACACGCTTTCATTTGGTTTTTGTCTACAATTTTGCAGGTCTAAAAGTAGATGTTCCCTATGTTTTGTTTCCCCAAAGGTACTTTTAAGGAATGACTTTAGCTCAGCCCAAGAGTCGAATATTTTCAAGGAGCAGGCTGTTTCAGCTTTGCCCTCGAGTTTCGATAAAATGTATTTAAATAAAATATCGCTTTGCCCACTGGATGCAAGGTTTAATGCATTTTCGCAATTGCGTAAAAATGACGACAATTTATTTCTGTCACCGTCGAATGGTTTTATAAACTTAGTAAGAAAAGAAATTGAGGTATTTTCTCTATCTCCAGGGACTGTAAGGGTGGATACTCCGGAATGTTCTAACTTTACATTTTCATTGGCCATGATTATCTACTGATTATAAATGAGACAGATAACAGAGAATAAATTATAAAATGTTTTAAAACAGTGCACTTACACAAACAATAACAGGTCCATTTGCTGATTCGTCGGTCGACGCGTTGCGCAGCGATATGTAGGTCAAACGGCGAGGCGCCGATGATTTCGGTGAGTTTGTAGGCAGTCGTTTCTGATGTTAGGCTCGCACTATGATCTTCCTCGATGCTCGGTGCTGGGCAGTGAACCCACGAGCACGATGCAATAGGGATGACTCGGTGCAGGTTGAAGGCAGCAACAGTGATGACTGACACGCCACAGTGTCAGAGAAACCGTAGTGGCGGCAGGCTCGGAGATCTATTGTAGTCAATCAAGGTCGTTGTCAGGGGTAGGCGACCAACGAGAATAATCCCGCTTTACTTCTGACACCAATGTTACACTGGGCACAGTCTTTAATTTAAAAAAAAAAACTAAGTTCTTGCACCACAATGTTTATTTATTAAAATAATAATATTAACTACAATTGTTTTAACTTTAACTGTTTAAACTGCCACTTCACTTTGAGTTCTTTTTTGGAACGCGACTGAGTGAGACCTGAACTTCAGAGTCTCCTCACTAGCACCAACAGACGGGTAGAGTACCGGGATCCTGTCCTTCAGAGTCTCCTCACTGAAGGCCAACCGGCAGGCAGAAACCAGGTCCGTAGTTGGGCAGCGATTCGACAAATTAGAACAGACTGCCTAAATTTGGAAATCCGCGAGTTTTTATACGCAAATATTGCTGATCACAATATTTCAGTTACTAAATGGTATTGAGAACATTGATCAAAGCTTAGTCAGCAATATTGGCGTAAAATATAGGGTGTAACAGCATGAAGGTAAGTATATCATCTCGTCCAAATAGGTATGCGAAAACCAGTTACAAAAGTCTCATGCACCCATATCTACCCAGTACACAGTACCATATATCTTTTGGTGTACAAGTATTTTAAAATAGTCAAATAAGGATTACATTTCCTTCCTTCAAACTTACTAAGAAGATAACACTATTCATCTCCTAATGGCGGACTGAAAAGCTTTCATTCAAAACCCTTTCTCCTAATCTGAACACCCGCAGAAACAGTTTCACAGCATTACTCTGCGTTCCTAACTAAGCATACCTTACTGGCCTTGCCAAATTGAGGTTGCCTAAAAACCTAGGGGTTTACGTAATTCCTAAACATATTGGGATTTGGTTGGACCTTGTAAGGGTGCTTTTACACCACATAAACTACGTTGTGATAGCGCGAGATGAGCTTTTGAAACCAACAATACCATAATTTCGTTTTGTCGTCGTTACCAAAATATTTTTTAGATGCGTTAACGATCATAGATAGATAGATAGACAACTCTTTATTGCACACAACATTAGTGAATTCTCAAATTAAAAACACATAATCTCTCGCTTCATAATCAGGTTAGTTTTTTATTTTATTAGGAACATTTTATTCGACATTTTGAAAGCCTGATTAAAAACAGCTTCTTCTGGGCAAAGTATGCTGAAGAAAAAAGTCATTTCATATAAAGAAACATAATATTATGTGAATCGAGGCAGAAATTTACTTAACAGCATTTTCTACTACGAAAACCAGACAAGCCTTAGTTTATCTATGGTGGAAAGCCATCTTAAGGGGTCTGCCTAAGCTCGCGATATCTCCCTATTTCTGCCGAGCCATGCATCGAATTACAGAAAAAGGGCCGTAATAAGTGGAGTATTTATTAACGCCGGCCGCAGTGAAAAGAAATTCTATTTATTCTGGCCGGTGTAAGGCCTCGCTTTCATTCCTCCGGTGGTAAGTGGACATTCTTAAGTGCTGTTTGGTCAGGAGGGATTACCTTTGCTCTTTTCGATCTGACCCTCATCCCACTCAATCAGACTGGGGCTTCAGCTAAAACGCTTTTCGCTTTGTAATTTTTCGTCGTTTACTTTAAATACCTTTGTTCTTAGCTGTAGATTTAAAGTGCCATCAATTTGATGTTTCCGCGTCAAAAGTATTCGGTATTCTTAGAAGGCAAAAGATGGTGAGAGAAACGAATAAATAAAAAATTTGTTTGTCTTTTTTACGTTAAAGAATGGTATTCAAAGACAGGGTGATTTCACTTTGAAACAGTTTTTTTAAATGTAAAAATAAATATACAGCGTGTGGCCTGTAAAAGGAGCAAAAATAATCAATGATTCCACAGAGCCTACCCTGACCTGGTCATAGTGCTCTAAAATGCTTTTACTCAGAGATAAAATAATCCAAAGTTATAATCCCTAGTCAATGTATATCAAAATCGCGAAGTCGTTGTAGTAAATGACAAATGTCAAGTTCTATGACTGGACACATTTGTCTGCAATGCATTGATGGTTCGATTTATTTTGTTACAAAATATCAATAAAATTATTTTTCATTATAATAAATTAAAACCATAATTAGAATTGATTACTGGATACCTAAAGGGCTTATATTTTAATTTTTTGCTCCTATTACAGGCCACACTCTGTATGATGACGCAAGTAGTATAGTATAGTAAACAATATTTATTAATTTCTATTATTGCCGTGAATGTCAAATATTCTGCACGTTTATGTCAACAATATGTTGCACGGTTCTGAGAAACTCAATCTTAATGCTTGATAATCATAATCTTAAGAATACATTGTCAACTCTCCTTTATAACGTAAGCGGCGTTATTATAGTACACGAACGAGTACCCTAGTCTGTAATTACAATAACAAAATTTTATTTATCTTTTTTTGTCGACGTTGTCATAAATAGGATTAATATTAATTAAAACTCGATTAACGTTTCACGTTTTAATCTCTCATTGTTGAAGAGGATTTTTGCTCCAATTATATTGTAATCTTAGATTAGGCAGGTATAATTAAGGTAAATAAAGATGTTTATATTTTAACAGTAAGTAGAAAAGTGGGTTTTAATTGTACCTAGCTCTTCCGTACAAGTAAGATGGATTGAAAATAAAATGTTTTTCATTCATTGACTACCACTTAGTCATCTTAGTCGCACTTTGCTTGGTCTAGAGTCAAGAACAAGCCCATACGAAATAAAATAAAATAAAATAAAACTACCACTTATAATATATATGTGTGTGTGTTAGTGCTAACACCTAGTTTTTTAAACATTAATGTATTGTAATTACTAACCCATGGATTGTTGTTGTCCAAAATAAAAGAATTTGTTTTTTTTTATCGAAATGCACTACCATAAGGCCTTTGCCCAGCAGTGGGATGCTTACAGGCTAACTTTACTTTACTAGCATTTCTATATGAATGACTTTCAGTTAGGTTATTCACAGAGACTAATAAGTAATCGTATACTGTATAACTAGTGAGATATTATAGTGTATACAATACGTAATTGTACAATACATATTTGTACAATTGTTCAAGTAATTACTTATACCGGTAAATTTTCTCCCAACCACCTCCATAGCGGTTTCAATAAGAAGGCTTCACCCGAAAAAGGCGACATTCAGTTATTTGTCGTTTGTATTCAGCTCCTTGACACGGGCAACGTGGGACAAGATAACAATGATTATTGTTATCGGCTTTGGCAAAAATAAACGCTTGTGACTACGAGTTCATTTGAAAATCGATAAATGTGAAAATACTTTGCCCACGAAGAACCTATTTTCTCATTTTATGGTTTTTTGATCTATCGTTGTTTATCTTAGGACTGATCTACATATAAGGGACAGGTCAACGACCTATATTATAATGGCTAATAGAGATTGTGTAATTTCATTTGCCAGTGTTCGTAGTTATGTAAAACGATTAGAAAAATATGATGGTGCCCATATACCAAAACGTGGAATGCCATTGAATATGAAATACCTACGGCACTTACGAGTACCTACGGCACCTACATATTGTTGCTTATCACTGTAGATTGTAAAAAAAAATGCAAGTAAAGATTAAAAAACAAAATTTTGATTTATAAAGTCAATTTCCAAAAATCAAAAGAAGAAGCTTGTTTTTTTTATTTATGTCAAAATAAAAACAGCGTGTGCCTTCTGTAATATTCAACCACATCCTGTGAACACTTCCAATTATTACTAGACAGGTCACAGCAACATAATTGCAGTCAAAGTTGAAAAAATACATTAAAGAAGATCCTGAAGATCATACGACATAACATCATCGATCTTACGATAAGACAAAAAAGTCAGAAAGTCATTTAATTCTGCATCTATCTACGAGTATTTGCACCACTGGGGGCACTTATACACGTTCCTACCACTAAAAACTACATTACAAACCCTACCACTGCACTGCTTCGGGACAATTGTGGGCTAGTGCTGAGAAGAAGCAGCGCAACAAACTTAATGCCTCTTTTCCAAAGGTTTACAATGCCACCATCTCTGCTAGAGAATCATTCTTCTCTCAACATTGTCAGAAGTGAGATAGCATCACCCGTTATGTGTCGTTTGTATTCAACCACGTCTTGTGGACACGGGACTCCACTCTGCTCCTTTTATTTTTTCATACCACCTAACGTCTCCGACGAGGGAGGTTTTACGACACAAAAGGCAGTGCTCCTTTACATAATTCAAATTTAACCTTCAACGTTTAGGACTGGAGTGTTTTTAATATAAATTCTTACAGATAAAAACATTTTTTATCGGAGTTTTCATAAGCAGAAAACTTCGTGACACGTATACGCGGAATTGATTTATTGAGTCTTACGTCAAATCGTGGGAAAAATACAATAAGTAAGTACATACTACATGCCTATTGATACAATAATAATTGGACTAAAATTTTAACTGTCTGGTATTAGCCATAATTGGTGTTGGAAAGAAGTGGCCTTAAATTGTACACTTGTTTCAAAATAAGTTCCTTAAATAGAGGTCCGCTAGAAAATGAGGTATACTCTTGTTGAAGAAATTCTCAAAATGTATCGATAAAATCTTAAAAATACATAGGCCTCTGCTATTCCGTCGTGCTACTAGAATATAAGAGCAACTATTACGAAGAAAATAGACGTCTTTTCATTTGCTATTTTCCACCTAATCCCTTTTATCAATACCTGTATGGCATCATAAACGCATTTGCTCGTATACAGGTGTTTGCGGCATCCCCATCGAATCGATACCTCGATGCCAAATAAAAAAATCACGGTCGGCAGGCCCACTGGCTATACAAAATTTTGAGACATTTGCTACCCATTCTAATCCCAATGCACTGAAAAGATCTCTCCCAAAGGTTTCACACGGATCGCATTGAAATATAAATAGTTGCTAGTCTATTATGTACTTTATGTAATATAATAGGTTTCTGCTACACTTCGAGAGGTCGTATTATAAACACCAAACCCTGCTACATTTTTAGGTTAGAAGAAGGTATTTAGATTCAGACCAATAATAGAGTTGGAAGTAGACTGCTGAAGGTTTATCGTTTTACTTTCAATGTAGTGTAATGTAATGCATTTTAGACATATAGACCATCTTATTAATGTATTAGACCATCTTATTACTTTATTTCACGCACAACTAAAACTAAAAAAGGTAGACTAAACGACATGTACCATTTTCTACCTTTGTATACTCAGTATAATGTAGACTATTAAGTACTCATTTATCTATAAATACATAAACAGACCACCCTAGACCTCATCCACACCTGACGTTAGGTGTGATTGTGGTCAAATTTCCGCTTAGCCATAAATAAATAATATGAGACAAGTTAATATTTAATCGATTGCCGTTGCCGATAGGTTACAATAATACCAAAGCAAACTTACTGAGTTCTGTTTTGCTAAGGGTGCCTTCACCATTTAGTATTCGGTCCGCGAGCCAACTGTGTTACGCTTTCCTTCTGCAAAAGGTACTCTATAATTTTATTTTCCGACCAAAACGTAGTTACCCGAGAAACGGATACTTTCGTAACAGATATCAAGGTACGGGCTTCGTTTTTTAACATGCCAAATCGAATTCTCGAGCGGCGCAGCCTACGCGAGCTCACAAGATTTTAGGAAATGTTCAAAGCTAAAAGTTTCACTTTGTTCACTTAGTTACTCGCATAGAACTTATAAAAAGACAGAAAAATATTTTTAATGCTCGTTTGGACGATGTTTTGTGATATACAGCGTGTAGCCTGTAATAGGAGCAAACATTTTAATGAATAGAATATACTTAGTTACTTCTCTAAAATGCTTTAACTCAGAGATAAATTAATACAAAGATATAATCCCTAATCAATGTATATCAAAATTGATATCCCGTGTAGTAAATGACATTGTCAAGTTGTATGACTATCATGAATATACATGTTCATTTGCAATGCATTGCTGGTTTAATTTACTTTGTTAGAAAATAACTTTTTTTATTATAATAAATAAAACCTTTCAAACCAGAATTGATTACTGGTTTCATAAAGGTCCTATATTTAAACTTTTGCTTCTATTATAGGCAACAACCTGTATATAATGTACGTAATTTGAAGTTTGGGCACTCACTACTAGTGTTTTCTAAGTACTCTTTATGTTGGGAATATAAGAAGTACGAAGAACGAACTTAAGAACTTTATCACAGACATGACATACTGTTGATGATGTTGATGTTTGGCATGTTCCTTTTATATCTCGATACTCGAAGTATTATCCAGTGACCACATATTCAAAGGCTTCCTACTTGCGTATGCATGCAAGTCTGTTGCACGAATCGTTTCGATATTCCGGATAGAATGCCGTTCTGGGTGCTGGCTTATATGCAGATTCACATGACCTGCATTGACAATTGTCGGGAAATACTTGGATGATGGTATTTTTATAATAACCGTGGCACAAACTATCTCATGTTACATTTATGCTATTTGGCTTTGCCAAATTTTGTTTATTTATTTTCAAAAATGTTTTTAAGTGCCTCGATATAATTTGTGAAAAAATTGCATTTTCTTCTTTTCCACAAATCGCAGTCACGGCACGGGGAGCCACTAACGGCCGGTTTAATTAATTATAATTAATTGCCATTGAGCCACTATAATTATACAATACTTACTAATATTATACACTATAGGTATACAATCAAAGTTGAAACGCGCTTAATACAGAGATTTGCATTTATTTATTTCAGCTGTTGTGCTAGTGATAGAATCTGACTCAAGCCTCCAAAATTAGAACAAAGCCGGCACATCACTAGTACAGACAGAAGGACGCTACTCGATGACGATTTACAAATAAACAGCTTTATTTATTACAGAACTGTGGCACTGTCTCTATTAATAAATCATTTATATGAATCACGGTGATATTCCTTTCAGCCATGTTAAAAATACGATACAGCAGCTAAATCGGAGTTGAAACAGCCTAAATGAGATTCGCAACCAACATACGTAGTTCCGTGTCACCGTAACTCCGGTCCGCCTTTTCCGGGTTCCCGTAAAAGTTCCCGTCACGCGACGAGTTCCCGTTTGTTTGCGTGTTTCTTCTTTTCCCTGCCTTGTGTTCTGAATTTGATTTAAAAGAATTTCTGCTATTTTCTTGTTTTTCTCCATTCCTTGAGTTGCATACATGAGACATCTAGCTAGTAAAGGCGCAGATATTAGTTAATTTCGTAACATCGAGGGAGGGGTTCAGTAACAACTGTTCACACGAAGTCAAACTGAGGAGTTAAATAGGTTTTTTCATTGAGATTTAATAAATATTTTGAAAGCTCTGAAATATGTGAAGTATATTCTTAAGTTGTGAATACTGTTTATAGATTACATTCCAGCCAGTACTTTGTTTTAATGTAGAGATTTAAGTTATTTATCGATAGTAATTCTGTTTGATCTTGCAATAAATAATTAATTACTTACCTAAATAAATATGCATTGAAATAATATACTCGGATGCTCTTGATAATGCGTCACATAGATTACAATAGTACCCATTAAAGCATATCCCTAACACTTGGTAGAACCATAAAATTAATATTCGGAATAATAATTCTATGGGTAGAGCCAATCGACATGACGTATTGAGGTTCGTCTTTTGTTTTCCACCCAACGCACACAACAGAGTTGATCACGGCAACAACATACAACATAATGAGAAACGCGACATACGGATCCGTTGCCTCTCCACAACTTCGTCCCGCCCTTTCTAACAGAGTCCATGTTCTTTAGGTCTACTCTGAAATATCAAAAGAAAATCCATATTTTCAGTTATATTGTGTTGTGTGTCATTGTTTTCTATACAGAATGATGTAAAATATATGCTGTAGTGTGAACGGGGGAAAGATATATCTCGGGATATAATATATTTTATACAGTCTCTTCATAAAGTGCAATCTCGATAGGATGTGAAAGTAAACTTAAAATTATACAAAAAAATAAACATAGTTTTTTTTGTTGTTTAATATTTGTCGACGCTCCGTGCAAAAAAACAGATTTACCCCGAAATTGCGGGTTGATTTCGGTGGAATAAAAAAAATATAACGTCCCATTTTTGTTTATTTATCATAAATAGCTTACATATTGAATAACAAAAAATCTTTTGTGTATAATTTTAGGACTACTTTCACCTCCGATCAGATTTTTTTACACTTTATCCAGGAACACACAGTATTTATTTAGAAAAGGCTCATTTACACATTGGTCTTACAGAGTAGCCTCGGCAGTTCTGTCACGCGTCGACTTCGAACTTTGTTTACTTGTCCTTGTTTCGATCGCTGTTTGAGTTCACTGTTTGATCTGTTTGACGTCTTGTAAATGACCCTTCCCAACATCATAGAGGTAGGAACGTTTGATGAATTTTACTCGGTTTTTTCGATGGCGGTTCATAATCTTGAGACATGGGTACCTACTTTTATGAATAAGCAGATAAAGCATGCGTGCATGAGCGTAGAACTGCTTGGTACGTAGGAACTTGATGTTCCGAAATGTTTATAGTCATTGCATATTAGACTACCACTACCACCCACACACCCATACTTATATATTCTGTGCCCATACCATTACCAACTACTAGTGTGTAGTATTGATATTGAACTTTGAATCAAATCACCCCCAAAATAACTTTCTACTCTATTTTTTACCCCATTATCTAGTTACAGTATGTATATTAAGGTCTTTTGCCAATAATTCGAAGGTTTCATCTTTTTCATTTTATTCATAAATGGGTTATTGTATTTTATTAGCATTGTGAAGGGATCCATATGTAAAAATTGCTATCTATAACCAAATGATATGCGTATTGCGTATTACTCACGTTCAATTTCAAAGGACCAAATGAGACCTTTGAATATATCGTTTTAAAAAATGTAATCTAACATTATTATTGGTACGGGACCGATGATGGACCGAAATTGGTTCTTAATTTACATGAAATGGCTTCGGGCAATAACGTGCCGTCGAAATTACTTTATTGGTAATAATATGTCGCTACTTTACGGGAAAATTGGTTAAGTCAAATTGTTATTGTTATTTTTAATGCTGTCAGACACTCGTGTTTCTTTTTTGAAATTAATTATTGCTTGACTCCCAAAGTGTGAACTTCGAATATATCTCACCAGATAGACATTTTTTTATTGAATAGACGTTATCCACTCTGTGTATAGATTTTTCAAAACTAACAGCCAAATACAACTAAGAAGAATCGTCTAAATATAATTCAAAATTTGTCAATGCGTGACTATTACGTTTTATCGTTTCCAATACCAATGTATGGGCTATTGTGATACGAGTAAAAGCTACAATTCTAATAGGTTCTATGATTTCTATTCTTATTTGAATCGCGCGCGGAACAGCCACACCTGGGTCCGCGATACTTTATTCCATACCATAGATCAATCATTACTATAGAAGCAGCATTGCTTGAATTTGAAACAATTTCGCCGACACATATTATCATACGACATTGGACATACATAAACCCGTTGTCTGTTTAAAAAGCTTCTTCAGTCTTATGCAGATTTTTGACGATGCATGTTGTCATGCATGAATGATTAACACACTCATCGTTAATTTGGTCAGATACTTTAGCTACCTGTCAGCAAAATCCGGCTGTGAAAACCAATGGTTGTAAGAAAACATCGAAATGATTCCTCACGTCACAAGCTGACAAGCTGATTGATTTCATCAATCAAAACTTCGACGCACATGTGGCACTCACAATGAATCTTAAAATGTTTTATAAACATTACGTGGTTTCGTCACTAAGCTCCCTGGGCATTTTAGTATGACTTTAAAATAGAAACCACCAAGCCCTTTTTTAGATCAAAAATAAAGCTCAGTCTAACTAAAGCATGTAGTTTTCTATGTTCCACGCATATTCCCAAAAGACTTATTGCTCGCAATATTTTTGGCACGTTCGCTCTAGTTATTTTGTTTATTGGCTGTACTTGGCAGCCTGCACTAGCTTTTATCAAAGCAGCTTTGTAATAATGTCCTCAGTGATAAATTGAAGACATTATTTGTTTAGAATGCAGTCACTTAATAAGATACTTCATTTTTTAGCCCCTGTTTTAAAAATGTCTGAATAAGTTCCCATTAGCGTTATCAGTCCACTACTTCATGTTTACACCCGAGTAAGGTGACATGGAAATGAAAGAAGCATTTCGTTTCAAGGTTATATATTGAGACGTACTATAAACAGTAACAATATCCTGTAAGTATAACAAAAAATCTTCAAAACCTTGTCATAATTAGAAAACATCACGAGCTAATAGAGTACAACGCCATCTAGTAGCAACAATTAGTAAACATGAACTGTACTTTATTCCTTTTAGTGGTTCCAAACCTGAACACTTCATACGAAATGACGTTCCATATTTGAATTATTCGTTGGTTAGTGCTTGTTTGTCGATAGTTAATAGGCCCTGAATCTTTATTTATACAAAATAGCCATCTTTGAAGTTCATTGGACTATTTTATTTAAATTACTCCTTAAATTCTCAAAGGGAGCAGCCACAACTAATGTCTTAATTGCGACCAATTT
Organism: Pyrausta aurata; assembly: GCA_963584085.1. Lineage (NCBI taxonomy): Eukaryota > Metazoa > Arthropoda > Insecta > Lepidoptera > Crambidae > Pyrausta > Pyrausta aurata. The sequence goes on from OY757260.1 coordinate 6,825,944, forward strand.
CGATTTCAAACATAGTGCCTTCATTGAGGAACGAAGAAATAATTTGTTCGGTAGTCATGTTATTTTTGTAACAGTCCATGTTAGCAAGGGACCGATATGATATTTTAGTCAATACAAATAGGTATTTAATGGAAGCTCGTTAAACCGTTGTTTTATTGACTGGACTATATCGACATTGGGTATGTCTACTAATACGATATTGGGTTGATGTAATACAGCCTTTATTCCAATGGAATAAAGAAATGTATATTTCCAATGGAATAAAGGGGTACTAAATACGCTTGATAATCGCAATGAATTCACCATGGAAGACGCATGGTTGTGGTCAGTAATTTATTGCATGATTTTTACACGCACGTGGATGCGGGTTAATGACCTTAATGGGACTTTTATGGTTATTGACCTCTGTCTGAGGGAAGTGAAGGGAAATTGTGTCGGTGTTCGACAGACGGGAGAAAACACGCGGCTTAGAATACATGAATAATAAGAGGTAAAGTTTTATTTAGACATATTTTATTCCGAAATATTTAGAGTTAATTCTTATGCTTAAGCTGGTTATAATAATAATATAATCTAGATAGATACATAGATAATGATAAAGGGAAAATAGATAAAATTTAGTAGTAAATCAAGTAACTAAGTAACTTTGCACCAAGATACATGCTCAAAAAACATAAGGTCCTATCAGGTCCTATCCGACTACATGGTATATGGGCAAACCGTCTGTCAAAGTAGTTAGTATAATCTGGCATCGATTGAAGGGGGTCACCATCCACCCCAACTTCATACTTACGACATGAATGAAAGTAGTTTCAAATTCACCGTTAAACGCCCCCTCCATATTATAGGTCACAGGAACTTGGTGCACTTGTAAATTAATTATTCGGCCCGTAACTAAGGCAAGGTTCGGACACGGGACGCTTGAATTATTAACAAAGGTCGCCCCTGGGAAATCACAAGTGCGAAGTGGGTAGACACGCGTCGGAACGGAAATTTGTTGGAGACAGACGCTAAGTTTTTGATGAGATCGAGCTCGAAAGGGTTAGCTTTCGAGCTGGAAATACGATAAACACGTGCGTCTGCACATGCGTGTCGTAATTTTTAACTGAATCCTAGCTAGAATTTATTGGAACTGTTATTTTTATCGGTATATGCTACTTTTAACAGTTATTTCGAATAATTACAGTTAAATAGTCAAAGCCAATGACATATTTTTGTAGCGGAGATTTGAACTAAGGGAAGCGCGGGCTTCGGATTCAGTTGATTTTTGGCGATCACGATACAGAAGGTTGTCACTAGCTAGCTAAGTGAACAACAAGTGTTATAAAAAAAAAACATTTAAGAATCTTTATTATTTCATCAAATAGCAGCTTCGAGTTTCTGTTTTACAGTGCATTTTGTAAAGCTTTCCCGATAGTCATTCATTTATTTATTTCAGCCAACATATTTACATATGAAATACAGGCCCATAAAATATGTACCTTACAGACTTAGATAACGTTTATTATGGGATTTGCAAGATATCACAATAAATCACGGTTAAAGCATGGTTTTTTACAAAACAAATTTTGCGTCCAGTTGCTAGTAGTATTCTTTGCATACCAGCTTCGTCCGCTGCTTGTGAAAGAAACTAGAGTACATTTGGAAAAGTACCAAATATGTGACATACCAAGTCTAGCAATCGTTTTAAGTTGAAAGAAAATCCTGTTTTATTTCCTGTATAACTTTTTTGCGGTGACTATTTGTATCAAAAATCATTGTATCTTATTTTATGTTTTAAAATGAAACTTGTTTAAGTAAACATAATAATCACTGTTTTAGTAAAAGGCCATGATTTGTTTCAAATGCAGATTAAAGAACATACTTATATGTCTAACAAGAATTAATTCGTGATACAATTAACTGAAATCTACGAAAGCTACCGCATCCTATGGTAGGATTCCGAAGTCTACTGTAGTCTACCGGTATGCTGCAGCTTCGGTAGAATACATTGGACTGATAACTCTACTCATAAGTCTATTTATTACGGAGCCGGTTTAAGAACTACGTTTGGTATTAGTAATTGAATTTAATTTGGTTATAATAATATAACGCTTTTAAATGATAAAATCAAGTGAGCAAGTCGTCGAAGGTGTACAAGAGTATTTCATTATAATATAAAGTTATTCATAAAGCATTGAATCCCGTGAAAATTTAATTTACCAAATTGATTTGACTACTTATCATACAATTTTGCAAACTGATTTTCCTGTACGGCTTAATTCGTGTAGCTTTATGAATATTAAAGCGAGAAACGAAACTTCCGAATGCGAGAGTCACGCATTTAAGTATTAAATTCTAATATTAGTCTTTGTTCCTATAAAAACGCTTACTAATGGCTCTGGTCGATTAACCAAAAAGCAGTGGGTTTACAAAGGCCCCATTGAAAATTTGTTAGCAAAAAAATCACCGGTATTAACCTTTGCTCTCCTTTGATTAGCTAGCTAGAGGGTTGAGAGCCCTTCCTCCTCAAAGTAGGTTTCATTCAAATTGATGACTTCATTGGTTTAGCCCCAATAGGAGATTAGGGACCGCAAGTTTGTTTAACAAGCCGAAAGTGAATTGTTTTCCTTCGATCTCCTGATTGGCTTCGATGGTTCTTCGCTAATAGTACCGACCTGAGACACGTTTGTGACTAGGCACTAATTGTGATGGATTTAGTTTTTATTCATAACAGTCTTGAAAAACGTTTCTTAGCACGGATTACATATAAATTTTCATTAGCCCAATTTATTTGTATCTGTTTCATTTTCTTGTTGCAATCTACGCTTATACACTAAATTAAATTAAATAGGTAATAAAATATCCTAAGTTTAACATTTGATGTAATAAAATAAAATCAATAACATGTCTAAAAATTGTACAGCTTTATTTAACCCTTTATGACCAATTAAATAGCGGAATGAATCACAGAATTAAATAGCGAATAACAAAATTAATATCTCGCTTTTCCCTCGGCATCGAGTGGTCGTCACAAAGGCAGTAATTAATCGGAGTGCTCACAAGGGTTGATCTTTTTCACGAGGGATGCGCCATTAGGTGGCCCATTCTGGAGATTAGTTGCAACGGAAAACTTGCATCGGACCTACGGGTGTATTGCCTAACGCGATTGCTATCAAATTATAATCGCTACTGTCATGAGTCAAGAAGAGCGAAATAATGCAATTACTTTTATCGGGCTTGCTCTTAACTCTACATATACAAAAAGGAGGCGTGACACTACCAGACTAGTGCACGACATGTTATAGCCATGACAATGTTTTGAGAGGTGGCGACCATAAATTATTAATGCTGGCTCCTGGCTAGTCAGCGGTTTGCGCGGCTTGACAGCTACACTTGTCAGATCCTATGCGATTGTCAGAAAGTCAACTTTGTCAATGCCACTTGGCTATCTGCATTGTTAAACATATATCCCAGTAGATTATACCTCTATAATTGGATATATGTTTGACAATGCATCTGCCATTTAACTAGAAAGTTCTGTAAACGCTTTCTTCGGCCATGCTCATACGGATAGCTTTCGTTATCGCTATTATGTAATACGCCTGCCAAGCGGGCTTGTAAGGGTTAAGCCGATGAATCGAACGGGAGAGTTTTTGCAGCGACGGGTTGGGACTAATCAACGGATTTTTTTTCTGATCATTAGCTAGTCTATTCTGGTGATCAGTGTGGTGTGATTGAGAAGTGGAAGTGGTTAATTTAACCGCATTAAAGTTAAAGCGGAGTAAAACAAATGAAAAAAAGTAAGTAAATTCTCTAAGCGAACTCCTTGCTCACTGTATTATAAGTTGCACATTTTCTTAAGGCTTCTTTACCACCAAACCTTAATACCTTCGAGCGAAGCAGCTAAGTTCGAGGAAACTAGTTAGTATCAAAATCAAAATCATAATTTATAAGTCGGTATAATGAGATCGTCGGCGGTTTTCACACGATTGTTTCTCACCAACACCATAAAACTCCTACACTAAGGCGCAGCGTTCTGTCTTTGTTATGCAGAAGATAAATAATATCATGGATTGGCTTACATATCCCATTGAACGAAGCTACCTTAAGTCCCCAAGGATACAATACTACCTGCTTGCATGTAAATTTGATCGGTGCACCTGCCGTGTCACAGGTGCATTTAGATTGTCATTGCAATAGAATAGCATTTGGTCCAATAATAACTTAGCCGAGGCATATAGGGAATGTAATATGGTATCATGAATGAACAGCTGTGGATAAAATGATATCTATATACTTAAAGGAAAGTCTTGCTAGTTACACCACACTTGAGAACAAGTTGACCGATTTTCAAAATTTTTACTTTGTTGGATTTGTCTTGGTCCTGAAAAGGAAAATAAACAAAGTTCGTACAAGGCTGAGGCGGGACGGTGCCTTAACACCATCGAACATGGAGCGTAAATCTATACATCTTCGCCGACGATATATATAGACAGTCTCGTAATGCCTATATCTTATACCTATATATAATAAGTTTAGCAAGTTGTATAATACTACTCTATCCGGATGTAATTATTTTGCGTTTTTATATACATCAATCTCCTAAAATGGCTACCTGCTCATTCACAACCAATACAATCCTAAAATTCCGACATAAGAGTGAACCACTTATAACTTACCTGCAGTTATTTTAAATTACATTCATCGCAATTCTTCCCAGAAACTCCAAAAGGGAGACACTGCCATTATTTTTTGTTTTCTTCAAAATATAGCAACGCATTTTAAGATATTAAACGTATTCTTGTAATATATGCGGCCCTGCGCGCCTATTTTCTACTGAGAGGGCCATTTGTATTCCCCAAGGAGAGATAGTGGATGCATTTGTTGCCTGCAGACCAACAGATGACGAATTTTTGGTAGAAAATTTCTTATGAAAATGTTTTATGTCCTTTATTTTGGGGCCTATTTAGTTGCGATAGGGAAACGTTATGGGATATGCGGTGCCATGTATTTGAATAAGACAAGATAGCCTATAAAATATTATTATGATTCAGAGTACTTATGATGATGACGGTGATAATATGGAAATGGTAGAGGAATTTGTCTCACATTGCAATGTACAATACAATTTGTTCAATTTTAGACAGAAAGTACTTAAGGCTGCTGTCACCTTCCTTCTAACAAAGTTCAAATGAAAATATCTCCCCAAAAATGACTAAACTGACTACTTTTTTTGAATGAACTGTGTAGAAATGAACTATCTCCATAAGATGTCGACTCTGAATTTTTGATTCAATCTTTAAAATGTCTGTAATTTGCAATCATAGAAGCCAAATTGACGGTTTTTCTGGCGCACTCTTCTAGATCACTTGTTGGCATCAGCTATCGAAATAACATAAACTTGAAGGGAATTACGTTCGTATACAAGGTGTCGACTCTGTTTTTTTTATTTATCGCTCTGGTTATTCCAAATGAAGACAAAATTGAAACCATGTTTTGGCATAAAATACGCACCTAAAGACAGGCGATTATCTCTGAGATACATTGCACTTATTCTGTGTTATTTGATAAAACAATGTTATAGAGGTTCCTATCTTTGACTAAGCATCTAAATTCTTGATTTTATCTTGTGCAATATATTCAAAATATCTTACTAAAGTAACCTATAAATTTGAGATTTGGAGCTGTCACGAACATTCATCTTGGATCGAAATTTGACAGACAGCGCCGAGCGCTCGGAGGGGAAGGGTGTGTCGCTCGTTGTCTTCGCTGCTACTCTTTTATTTCGTGTATGATACTAATTCCAAATTTGAAAATATCACGCTTTGCACAATTTTTATACGGCGACCAATTCGCTTTGAGGCTTTATGCAACAGGCATAAAGCCATAGTGCATTTGGATAGTCGATGGTCTCTAATTATAACAAAAAAGTATTCGTTCTTTTGTATCGATTAGTAGTTGTATTTAAATGATTAATCAATGTTATGTAAACTTGCATAGAAAGGAATCCTTATGAATACTATAAACAATTTGTATTTTCGAAACTTGATCAAACAAAATGTGCAGATACTAGGACCAAAATTATCGACAAAAATAATAATAATAAAAATTGTCTACAAAATAAAATTGTGGTATATGATGAGCAAACTGTTTCTATCACCAAATAGTTAAATGTAAATTTTAGACAAATACTGAATTAATAAGGCCAAGAATAGGCAATAGCACCAATTCTATTGCATATGTATGGGGTTGCAAATAATAACCTTTTTTATATAAAATAAAGTAATATCAGTAACACTACTTTATATATCAACAACGGTAGACCGATTTTCATGATATTTACTTTGTTTAATTGGTATTTACCTCCTACCCCTTAAGTTATTATAAAACAGGGCTGGGGCGCGGCGAGGCAGGATATGAAGCAAAGTTTTCTGTGGTCGAAGTTTTTTTTTCACTAAAAAGTCTAAAACTCTTCAAAGGACTCGAATTTAGACAAACCATTTCTTTTTGAAGTCAGTGCCATCGCATGGGCTCTCTCGAGTTCCATCTTAAGCGACATCTATCTGGGCATCGACTCCAAAAAGAAATGGTTTGCCTAAAATGGAGTCCTTTCAAGATTTTATTTAAGACTTTTTAATGTGTTTTGTTTTTGAAGTCGGTTTTATTGAAAAAATATGGTGGTGAAGTGACCATTAACCCAACAAAATTGAAGACAAATATGGGCTTTTGTTTTAAGTATTTGACTTTGAGTAGTAAACAAGTAAGTTTATAAATTTTCTTACATCATTCGTGCTTTGGATTTTGAATAAGAATAAACGGACGACAAAAAGTAAAAGGTCAGTTTTTCTTAATATAGACCGTATATAGGCGTTATTTACTTCCACAACCTTTGATACGCACTTGTACGTACATACCATTGGCCATTGGCGTCAATTCCATACTGTGTGGGACTCGTTCATGGCATTAATTCCATACGCTAGTAACAGTGTTTCAATGGTTTAAACCTAAATAAATAGGGCAATATTTTGCTTATTTAACATTACTTTTCTTTCTATCACAATCTACAACCACAACCTAACTATAAACTTGTATAGTAAAACGCTTGTTTAAATAGAAGCGTTTCATGTGATGTGTATGTAGTTAATATGAACCTGTATTCAAATTGTACGCAAATGCCATGAAGTTCCATGGTTCTATTCAAGTTCATATTCATATAATATTTCATTATTGAAAAATGTATATGGACAAAATGATATAATACCGGTGTAAACCAAATAATTAAATAAAAATTATCTTGTTTATCATCTGTTATACATGAAATACTTGAAATCTTGATCAAAATTTTCTTAACTACATTTTCTGAATGTCAGCTATAATAACTTGTTACATATTTCATATATCAAAATACAAATCATATCAAAGAACAGCGTTACACTAAAAAGCATCTAAGTGCAAATAAATCCTCATAGCATCCAGCTGGTATGACACGTGGTAGATCAAGCGCAGAACCAATGGCATCATCCACCAATAACCCTTAGTCCCCGTTACTCGTGGAGTTTACATTCGTAAAAAAATACCTACTCTGAGAAGTCATGATTTGGGTGAAGACATAAAGAGGCAGATAACCGGTACCAACCTGTACCGACTGACTAGTGATGTGCCAAGTCATCTATTTTTAAACTCGAAATATTTAAGAAATTCGTTACAACAATCCAAATAAGGACCGACTGACACTAGAAAATTGTTTTAAAACAAGATTCAAATCAAGACTTGAGTCGGAAAAGTCTCTATAAAGCATTTCATTTCCATGAAATAGCCAACACGGCACAACACCGGTTAGTCGTTGCAGGTCAGTGCGTGTTACCCGCCTCTATATGTCTTCACCCTTTGGATTCATTTCGTTTTTTCTATGCTGTAAGTTTTTTACGTTATTATAACTGTATGTTTGTGTTTAAATCTGTGAATTTAGTTATATAATTATCAAAAGGAAAATGTTCGCGAACGGAATTGACGCGAGCCCTGATTCCGAACTGTATTCACTGTATTCGTAATAGGTATTTTAAATACAAAAAAACTGGTATAACATTAATTTATCACATCGACTTTTATAAGACCATCATTTCCTGTGTTCATCATACGCATAGCCTACTACCTAGAGATAAAGTATCAAAATTGTTTAATTACAGTTAACATTTTTTTGTGTCCCGGACATATAAAATCGCACACACACATTGATAAATTCGGTAAAATCTGAGAATCTCCAGACTGTCATATGGCTCTTAATGTAATAAACAATCATGAGTAGGTTATTAATTAGAGTAAAACCACATTTTTGTACCAAAACGAAATTTTCATCAAATCAGAGGCTTTCCATCAGAAACTTCTATAATATATTCTGTGATCCATCCATCCATCCATCTTATCCATTTTTGTCTCTCCCGTGCCACTTTCATCCAGTTCCGTCCTCGTGGCGCTGGATATCGTCCACCCAACGAAGTGGTGGGCGGCCACAACCGCGCGTTTTAGCCCATGGTCGCCACTCCATAACTCTTCTGGTCCACCGATTTTTGTCCATTCTGGCTATATGCCCTGCCCATTTCCACTTCTGTCTGGCAATTGTATGAACAACGTCCCTGACCTTTGTTATTTGACGAATACGTTCGTTGCTTGTCCGGTCGAGTAGAGTTATGCCCATCATTGCTATCTCCATTGCCCTCTGCGACTATACTCTATTCTGTGACTGCACTACACATAACCTAAACACTTGTGCATTGTATGTCATTGTATTTTCCTTTTAAAATGGTTCTTGTATCTTTTGGGGTCAAACCCATTCCTAATCGGGTCATTCAACTCCAAGATTTTCGATTACGGACTACCACTTAGAGCGGGTGTCGTTAAATATTAGCGTAAAAGGTGATTGTCGTTTTATTATTAAAACTTCGTCTGTCGGACCTTTTGTCGCCCGTTTTATTGCTTTGCCTAAGTCCGAATTGAAGTTTAAGACTTATTCGGAGTTCCGAAGTTGCTTAGATTAAGCGTAACAGCGTCGTAACACCGAATTGCCGTCAGAACGGAGGCAATTATAGAACTAACTCACTCCAACTCCCCTTGAACTACTCTCTTAACTCTTAAAACTCCTCAATTAAGGGAAATTGCTAAATGAAAGGAACAACAACAATACTTAATTACGGCTCGCGTTGGGCGGGCTAAGTAAAACTGAATGGGAATTACTTGGATAGTTTGTACTTTTATCGGAGTTGCTTTTAAACGGTAACATGCTAATTAGGCATCCTTTTTAGGGTTCCGTGGCCGAAGATCCAAATCCTCATTGAATCGTCAAGTCTGTTTGTCTTATTTACTTTCTAACCTTTCCTTAATCGTAAAACATTGTATGTAGGTAATTGTCGTAACTACAATGTAAGTATTCCTTAAAAGCGTTCGCATTTTACCACAAAATAAAATAACAAAAAAGGTACTAGAGCAAAAGTACGTTACTCTTAAGGAACATAGGACTTACACTGTGTGTTTTTTCTGCTGTGTTCATTTCAGTATTGATTTGAAAAACTCTTTCGTTTGCTAAAAAGATCGGTCTCTCACATCTTCAAACCTTACGCTTCTCCCGTGATTCAGGATGGCGCCCATGCCAAAAGACACTACTTTATTCCCTCATTAAATAATCTACTATTATAAAAATGATTATAAATACACACACACACGCACACATTTGTTAAGCACATAGAACATACACATTAACTAATATTTTTTAAGCTCTCGTGTCACCATTCACCAGCAAACGTCAAAATGCCGTACGAGAAATTAATTCAGCGTCTCCATCTCTGTCATTTACATACCTTCAGTCGTTTCATGTAAATTCCTTAGCGTTCCCGCCCAGTGTCTTATTTACGCAACTCGTTACACCGAAGTGCTCGTGAAAATTCCCTTACTCAAACCCGTGGGTAAAGTTGCCGAACTATCGATAATTTGACCATCGATAAATTTATCGACACACGAGATTTAATACAACGATATACTTACTAAAAGGTAAACATAGCATTACCTATTTATAGTAAAAATCGAAAACAATTTAATCAATAGTATCCATAGGCCTATCAATACCATTGATAGCAGAGTTCGGTACAATAGTATCGACATACCGCAAAACTATTGATAGTATTGGATATCAATATCTAAATTACTATTTAATATCAGTTTTACTATTGTTACTTCAATCAATACTATCGTTATTTTCGATATTTTTGAGCTATAAGACTCACCACTGATGAGACAAAGCTATCGATGGTATCTATTGATTGTGTATCAACACTATCAAAAGTGCATTTCATATTGAGCTTCGATAATATCGATAGTGTTGCTGTATGTTGGTAGTATTGTCATATTTCGCGCTAACGATACTATTGCTTTTTATCAACTATCGATAGACTATCGATTGTGGTCTATCGAGTAGCAACGCTACCCGTGGGATGGTTTCAGAGCATAAACGATATGTTCCACCATGTTACACTGTATGAGTGAGATTCCTTCGTGTTTTAATGCTGCGTTTGATTTTAGTACTCCACTCGCTTCTCACGGAAATTACCAATCTTGTGAGTAAGTGGATATATAGATGTATCCTTTTAGATTATGATCGTTAACTAAGGCGTATCGATGGCGAGGCAATGTGAGGGATGTATGAGGCATGAAATGTGGGCAATAGTCAACGTAAATACATTTACGCAACTCAAAAATATACCTCTAACTAAATGGTAATACTTATCTTAACTGATACTAATATTTTGTGCTGATACTTCAGTTTAGTAACTCAGAGTATAAAAAAATCTTAATCTATCACCAATAATTCGTGTATTAAATTTAAATAACAGCTCTTTAAATGAGTCGGTTGAACTTGTGTTCGTACACAAAAAACTATGACGTCATTATTTTAAATCGCAATAGTGAATCTATGGACGAATAGCGTTTTGACAACTAATAAAAAGTATCTTTATAAGTTTTATAAGTTTAGATTGTGTCATAGCCTATATTTAATTTTTATTAGTTTTATTAGTTTAGATTGTGTCATAGCCTATTAACTATAAACACGAAATGAAACCGTCAAAACAGACCAACAAAAATAAGGTGAAATAGCATCCTACTTTAAATAACTATACCGGGCGTGGAGAAGTTTATGAAAGTATTTTAACGCGGTTTTCAAATATATTTTCAAGTGACATGACGGTATATTCGTGGGTATAAATATTGACAGGCCAGTGACCGAAGTAGGTCAGTTGAGGGCAGCGTGCAGAGCTGTTGGACGTGACGTTGGTAGGCGGGTTTTGCAGGTGCACTGGCATTTAAAAAGTCCATTTGGACTTTATATACAGGATATAGATTTCAATCTGTGCAATTATTCGGCAGCTTCTACTGACGACGAAAAATAACAGTGTCTGAATAATTTTCACAAGATCAAAGTTTAAATAATTTAGCGTCATTTTCGCAAAAACACTTGCTTTTACAAAGTTTTTGTTACATCTAAACTAAGTGTGTGTGAAAAACCGAGTCATCAGTCAGCCTTGTCGAGATAGCGGTATAAGTTCCATATATGTCTGTAGGCTATGAACGTGGAACGGAACGTAAGACGTAAGAGATGACAGACGAGAGAGAGCGAGAAATGAGAAGAACGTTTGAATTTTTAAGAGGGATGCAGATCGTGACGTTATGATTGACATGAGAGGAGTGTGAGGGTCTGAAGATGCAAGAACGTGAAGACGTGTTATTAAAGAAGACGTTTAATAAACAAAAACTTTAACCAATCCTGTAAATTTCTGATATCCAAACCCCGACCCGACATGTCTGTGAAACTTCCTAGACATTGAGGCGAGTCAATCATTTCCGCTTGTGTTGCTACTCGAGTCCGTCTCCATATTGTCACAGGGACGAGGAGAGCCGACTGGTTAATTACCGACGTCCCAAGGGAAGGCCACGTATCGGAGGGTTATGGCCAATTATAAAGTTCGTACCTCAAACACCAGTCACAAAAGACCCTTAAGGGTGGTGTGCACAGAAGCAGAGCGGCACGGAATTGTGTAGTTTCGTACAATCACCATAATTCCCTGAAAAAAAAGAAGAAATATCTAATACCAAGTTTAATCGATAATTCTTATTTTTTTTTAATCTAACCTAAATCATCCCACTGCTGGGCAAAGGTCTCCCCCAATTCTTTCCATTCGTCTCTGTCAGCGGCCAACGACTCCCAATCTCTCACAAAGCTGGACGGAATCGTCACTCCACCTCTTTCTAGGTCTACCCGTTCGTAGGTAGCCGTCTGGTGCCATCCATCGCGTGACGATTTGGGCCCGCGCGACGATTTACATAATTAAAGATTTTTAATAGTTCTATATGGGGTCAAAAATGCCATATCGTCATGTCATAGTTTCATATCGTCAGTAAATCTATAAAAGAGTAGCGTTTTAAAAAAGTACGAGACGGTTGACGCAACGCAACGTGACGCCCAATGAGGTTTCGCTCTAAAGTTACAATAAAGAGAGGTCTCGCCTTTCTGGACTGACCACCCTTAGTGCGGGTGAAAACCAGATCTGAAAGTTTGTCCTAAACAGTGTTTTGGTGCTTGCGTTGTGTCACTGGGTGTGAAAAGCGTAGTTTTGTAATTTGTGCGCATTTTGGCGAGGGCACCCGGGTTGTTTTGCTCTTGTTAGTGTTTCGAGTTAAAACTTGTTTTGACGGTAAGTGAAGATGTTTGGTGAAAACAATTGAATTGTGTTCAAAAATTTTTAGTTTTAGTTAAAAATACGAGACATAAGGTGTACAATTCTTTTTAAAATGTTATTTTCGTACGTTTTCTAACATAAAATTTCAGTTTCAATTATTGTGAATATTGTGTCATTAAAATCAGTACCTAATATTGAATCAATACTTATTTGTATCGGAAAATATGGTGAACGTTTTTTGTAACGTTGTTTATTTTAACTTCACCGCAGAATGTTTCCCTAGCGGCTCTTTTACATATAAAAACGGTAACGATAACCCAATAAATCTGGCAGCTCATTAATTACGCGTTATTTTTTCTGACAATTATTACAGATGGTATTTACGATATAAATTGATAGCGTTACGTGTAAATACACTTTGCAATGTATGCACATGAGCACCACTGCAGCCTTCTTCTTCTCTTCTTAATCGGTCACTCATTGCTGAGTATCGTGACTCCGTATTCTGTCAACCAACAGTTTCCATCGGCTGCGATCTGTCGCTTGGTGCAGTGCGTCGTTGATCGGTGTTTCCAATCGCTCGGAGATCTGATCCGACCATCGTTTTGGACTGCGGCCTCTCGGTCTTTTTCCCTCCACTTTGCCTGTCACCATCAGACGTTCCAAATTATCCCCATCTCTCCTCGCAATGTGGCCGAAGTATCGCACTATACGCTGCAGGCAGGTTGTTGACAAGCGCTGAGCATTCTCGATTTTTAGAAAGGCCGTCCAAGGAATTCGCAGCATACGGCGCCAACACCACATTTCAAAGGCGTCCAGTCTTTGCCTGTCGGCGGCCTTGAGTGTCCATGTCTCTGAGGCATATAGAGCGATAGAAAAGACAAGTGTGCAGACGAGGTGTATCTTAGTCCGATTAGATATGTTTCTATCTCTCCACACTTTGCTCAGTTGGGTCATTGCTGTCTTTGCCATGCCAATTCGTCTGCGTAGACAGAGATCTGTCTCACTGTTGCCCTTGTTCGTGATCACCGAGCCGAGGTACTGAAATTGGTCTACTGTCTCATAATCACGCAGGAGGTCAGAGCGCTGGAATGTCGCGAAACGGTCAATCACCAAAATCTTTGTCTTGGATCTATTAATAGCAAGCCCCATGCTTAAACTGATCGTTTCTAGCCGATTCAGTAACTCAGCCATCTCTGTCTCGGATGAAGCCAGAAGAGTTGTGTCATCTGCGTAACGCAGGTTGGATATTTGGACTCCGCCTATCTTGACTCCACCATTCCAGTTATCTAAGCTTTGGCGCATTATGTATCCTCCATATATGTTGAAAAGAATCGGGGAGATCACGCATCCCTGTCGAACACCCTTCTGAAACTTGAAACGGCTTGATTCCACTTCTCCTACAGTGACTGTGCCATATCCCGACTCATATAAACTGCGGATTAGTATCACAAGGTGGCTCGGAACACCAGTCTCAATTAGTACTTGCCACAGTTTCTCCCACTTAACACAGTCGAAGGCCTTCTGGTAATCTACGAAACACATAAAGATAGGGGTGTTATATTCGTAGCATTTCTCCACGATGTGCCGTACGTTTAGTATTTGTTCTCTTGTTCCTCTACCCTTGACAAATCCCGCCTGTTCTTGAGGTATTTGCCAGTTCAGGAAGGATCGCAGTCTCGCATTGATTATGTAGAGTAGAATTTTACTCGCATGCGATATTAGAGCCAAGGTTCTGTAGTTGTTGCAATTACGTACCGATCCTTTTTTATGGAGAGGAAGAATAGAGGAGTGTGTCCAGTCAGTTGGCCATTGACCGGTATGCCAAATCTTATTGCAGATCGCATGTAATGCGGCTATTCCATTTGGGCCTAATCCTTTCAAGGCTTCCGCTGTAATCAAGTCAGGACCTGGTGCTTTATTCCTCTTCAGCTTGCGGATCGCATCTTCCACTTCTGCCAAGAGTATGTCATGTTCTTTATCCATTGTGACTTCAGCTTGCAGGGTAGACTGCGGTGTTTGATCGTGATAAAGCTCTTCACAGTACTGTCTCCATCTTTCCGCAACATCAGCAACTTCGTGTATTGGCTTGCCATCCTTGTCATCTATAGTCCATGAGGTGGGTTTGACCTTCCGTGTTATTTGTTTGACTTTTCTGAAAAGATCGGCAGTCTGGTACTTCTCTGCATGATTTTCGATCTCAGTGCAAATATTCACTAGGTATTGGTTTTTGTCTCTCCTGCACTGTCTTTGAATTGTTTTATTCAGCTGAGAGTATTCTTCCAAAAAATTTTCAGATCTCACGCCAATTCTTAAGTTTTTTCGTGATTTTATATTTTGCCAAACCTCATCCGACATCCAATCCTTCCTGTGTTCGGGTTTCTTGGCCATACCTTTAAGTGTATCGATGATCCTTGACTTAAACTGATTCCATTGTTCCTCCGGGCTCCACTGTGCCATATCTGGGTACAGTTTTAGCAGTTCCGGTTCAGTCATCTCTTGGAATAATTCGTACTCCTGTGGGGTTAGTCTTGGTATGCGTTGTGTTCTCTTACGACAAGATTTTAAACGAACTCTTAGATCTGCAACTAACAATTGGTGATCGAAGCCGCAATCTGCGCCCGGAAAGATCCTAGTGTTCGTTACGGACGACTTCCATCTATTTGCAATGGTGATAAAGTCTATTTGATTACGATATCGGTCACCAGGGGATATCCATGTGTATAGCCTTCGCTTATGGTGTTTAAAGCACTGCAGCCTGCAGCACTGCAGCCTAGCTACCATAAAATTACAACTTTTTACTTAAAATGAACTTTATCACACTTCTTAAAAATAAAGAAAAATGGTAGATTAAGGCCAACTTGCGCATGATGATTTACCCCAGGATTACGCTAACCCAGGATAAAAAATCATCATTCTGTCTCAGTCAGTTTATTTGACGTTGACAGAGACAGAATGATGATTTAAACCTGGGTTAGCACATCGTGAGCAATTCCCACTTAAGCGTACTTGTTATTTCGGGGTAAACTATGTTTTGCGGTTGTTGTTGACGTAAATAAATAATTATTTAAAGAAGGGTGCGTTTAATTCAAAAATCTTATTATCTTAGTAACAACATATAGCTGAGACTTCTCTTTAAGTAGACAATCAAAAGAGACTTGTGTTGGCAAATGAAACTCGTCATTTGTACAGTGTACCCTCATAATACTCGTATCTACTTGTATCTATTGGACACTAACTTAATATCGAATATAGGTAAAATGTAGACATCAATTGAACTACCGTGGTCGAGAAATCAAATTAATAATTTAATCTATATATATAAAAGAAAGTCGTGTTAGTTAGTCCACTTATAACTCAAGAACGGCTGAACCGATTTAGCTGAAAATTAGCAGGGAGGTAGTTTAGAGCCAGGAGAAGTACACAGGATACTTTTTATCCCGTTAGACGTGGCCGGGGCTGGGGTGGGATGGGGCCGGGGCGAAACGGTTGGGAGGTAGCTTAGAACCAGGAGAAGGACATAGGATCCTTTTTATCCCGTTCAACGAGGCCGGGGCTGGGGCGGGACGGGGCCGGGGCGAAACAAAGTTCGCTGGGACCGCTAGTTTCTAGAATACAGTTTATAATTAGAGTAAATTTCAATTAAGAGTATTTTTTTACAGTGAGTAATTTTGATAACCATGGTATGTCGGTGTATTTTCATAAAAAATTCAGTGCTCTTTTTACATTCGTAATTTTTTTTTCAGTTTCAATATTAGAAATTTCGATAATCAGCTATTTTCTGAAAACCAGAAACGATATCTATTTGCGTCCAAATATTCTAATTAACACGTTCCGGGACAGTGCCCGCCTACAGGCGTGAAAACAATAAAACATCTATTGTGTCTGGAGTAGTGTCCCGGAACGTGTTAACACTCAAACACAATTTCCATTAAACCACGTAATTGTCGGCTTAATTACAAAACAACGGTGTTTCTTAGAAATAAGGCAGCATTTAACCGTTCGAAGGAAACAGACAATAACCAGCCAGTGGGGGGTGGAACTTTATTAATATTGTCATTATTAGCCGGCGACATATTAAGCAACCCCGTTACTCAATACTGCCTGTTAAATTATAACGATTTGAAACCGCACGGAGACAGCCAAGGGGTTAATAGACAGTACATAATGGAGCCAGAACATTTGGAAGTTTGAAGCGTTATGGGAATGACGTTCTATTAGTTTCGCTATTGAAAATGATACCTCTATAACAGCATATCATTGAGGCAATTAGCAATAGGAAATGGGTTTACAATAGTGAATGTTTATTTTGATTAACTAATTTGCATATCCATGAACTCTTCATTCATTCACGAACGTTTGAATTTAATCTCCCAAGTTAGAGTAAACAGGCTTGTTTGGGTCCTAAGACTATTAGTATATATCAAAGCGGACTTTAGTTACATAGATTTATTGCTGGTTATTTTGTATCGCGCATATCTAGGAGGAACGCGTCCAGTGCCACTGAGAACGTGAGAGTGAGTGAAGTGACCTATGACTGCGTTTGAGTGCACGACGAGGGCCGATGTGTCCACGACGATGCCAACAGGCTTCGTCTGGGTGAGCTCGCTCAATCATCGAATCTGTAGGTTTTCACGCTTTAACTAAGCCTGCGGGCGTAGTCTGGAGCAAAATTTTTGTCATTTTGCGTAGAAAATTTCAATTTTCAGATTTTCTGCTGCATCAAATATCTTTTGAACATACGCAGCTATATCTTTAATACATCTTTAAAAAATAAAAAAAATATTTACTCGAAAATTCTTCTCCATAAATAAATACACCAAATCACCAATTTTGTCTCAGCATTGTTAACGCGAAATTTTAAAAATGTTGCTTTAGACTACGCCTACTGGGGGCGCATTGCGATCCAACTTAATCCGTTCAATTCCGAGGCAGTTCAATTCCCAATCAGTGTAAACGAATATTATCAATTTAGTAATATTATAATAATACTACAATGGTATGAATATTAATATTTATATTGTAAAACTAGCGGCCCGCCAGCGACTTCGTACGCGCGCAATAGTTTTACTCCGTTCCCATAGATCGTAGTGAAAATATTTATAAGCTGATACGTATTTAACTATTTCTACAGCCTTCCCCGATAAATTAGCTATCTAACAATATATGTAAAAAAAATATAACCGGACCAATAGTTCCTGTGATTAACGCGTTCAAACAAACAAACAAAAACATTCAGTTTTTAAATATATGCGTAATGTTTTATTTTATGTACACACAACACGTAGCCCGGTCTTTAATCTGGTCAAACTTACACGGGGATAATATCGTTTTATTTTACAACGAAATGGAAATACTTACTACGCCTATCGTCAATCGTACATTTCTTTCGGGTGCTAATAAAAAGACCAGGCTCCGTGCGCTTACACAGCATCACACCACATACAGGCTTTGGGAGAAGCAAATTCCTTCAAGTCTTCTCCCGCTACCTTAAGAATTTGAACTTGATCTTTGTTTAAAGTCATAGCGAATACTCTACTTTCTTGAATTCAAAGGGTTAATTCTATGTAGGGATCTACCCCATCATCATCATCAATACCCAAAAGCCGTCCACTGCTAAACATATTATAGGCCCCACGAAAAGTTTGCAAAAAAAAAGATTGGACACCCTTCGACCACAGAAACAGCGTTGAATGTCCACCGACAATATGAACAGACGACCTGCAGTCTACACTGTACACAGACCGCTTGATACCTACCCTGTTTAAACACAAAAAACTATTATTTACTGTTTTAAGGAATAAAATCTCTTCTCGAGCATTTTCTCAAGAGCAACATCAATAACAAACATGTGTCAAAACATTGTGTCTCAGATATGTCAAATGATTGTCAAAAATGATATACAAAATATTTTTATCATTAGCACTAAAGAGTTTTGATATCAAATTCGAAGAAAATCACCCCCAGAATAACTTTGTCACCCTTTTTCACCCCCTTAGGAGATTAATTGCAATAAAATATAAAATAAATCTTCCGTCAATTCTGTAAAAGAATGTGTATGCAAAATTTGAAGTAGATTGGACCAAAGGATCACGTTGTTCCATACAAACTTTGCACCCCTTTTTGACCCCCTTAGGGGTAGAATTTAGAAAAATCCTTTCTTATCGGATCCCTACGTCATACAACGAACACACCCTCCCAGTTTCAGGTCTCTACGATCAGTGGTTTAGGCTGTGCGTTGATCCATCAGTCAGTCAGTCAGTCAGTCAGTCAATCAATAAGTCAGTCGTTCAGGACAAAGCATTTTATAGGTATAGATTATAGTAATATTATCAATATAATGCGAAATTGCAATAAGAATTGCTAATTTGACAGTAGAGTGTTTTAACTGTCAAAACTGCATCGCAATACGCACCCTGGAGTCAAAGGGTAAATTAAAAAGAATGTTTTAAAATTAACAACTTATTTTATGCAACGAGGAAATGCAGCCAGCCTTCTCGGCACCATGCTACGATCTTTAGTTGGAGATTTGGATAATGCGATTTTTGTATATAGTTTCTTCTTTAATTTGAGTTTTACAACGTAATACTTTTGGGTATGTACTGATAATAATTGACATGTTTATCACTATAGCTTACACGAGTTCGGTCTTACAGAATTAACTGGAAAATGCCCCTCCAACCCGTTACCCCAAAACTCCAACTAGCGGAATATGTTTCGAGCACCTTAATTAACCGACTGCACAGAATCATACCCATCAGCGCCGTTAATTATCGTTGCTAACCCCTATAAAACAACGAGTCCATAACTAGTTGGAAGTTAGTAATATACGATCAATTAAATAGGGCCGGGTCTCGAACCCGCGCCAATGGCCATCGTTATTTACAACGCAACCTCCAGGGAAATCTCCGGACATCGACAATGAGGCGTTTGACAAATGTTTGCATTCGTTTTCGTAAATTTTGGATTGGCTGGTAAATACGGTAGTGATGTGTTTAATGAAACAGTACTTAGTTTGCTAGATAATTGTTCTATTAAAGAAGAGTTCATCATTTTTCTTCTGTTAAAATAGGATAGTTTTCTAGTACTACACATACATCAGGAAAAGTAGGAATAGCGTAGTAGTAGTACATTTCGTTTCCGCACACACAAACAAACAAGCTCTCACATACATACACTGTTTCATCTTGGGTTAAAATTTAAAGAACTATTATATAATCCTACAAATCGTGATTGATCAGCGAATAAAATGTGATCTTTTTGTAAAAATCCTTATTGTGATTAGTGATGAGGGCGATCCAACCGAATTAAATGCTCTCTTACTGGCAGGATTTTTAGTCACAAACTTTCGTTATTTAGTTGACTAATATAAAAATTGTCTGTGCTAGTAGTGACTTTCTTACGGAGCACTGTATTTTCCAAGTTAATAATTTAGTTTTCAGTTTAGTGAACACTGACACGCCATTTATTATTTTGTTCATAAGCAATTTAACATCCGTCATTTAATAAAGCCTCTATTATAAATACGGTTAGTTAAGTTTGCGAAGTATTCTAAGTTTCCATCTTTCACTGAGAGCCAAAGGCAAAACAATAGCTAATTCGCAAGTCAAAGTTCAAGAGGAATCGATTGATCGAGAACTCGAATTGTTTCGAACTATTCCGATTATCGGTAATCGAGTACTGATCCCAACTCTCACTTCAGTTCATTTGATGCGTTCATAATTGATATTAATGAACAGTTTGAATTTAGTTTATGGACGATTTGGTTATTGGCTTGCGTTAATGTTTTATTTAGTCCATGTTCAACAAAATGTGTTACTTTGTCTATTTTTACCGAATTCAAAATAAAGAGGTTATTAATCCGACAAGTCAGCGTCAAGTTTATCGTACACCAAGAGTCAACACAAATCATGCACCGATCCCAAGACATCTGCGTTTTTTAAAGCTTTTGAGTAAACTTTTGAACAAAACCACAGATTAAATTATAAGGTGGTTTAATTTTATTATGTGGTATTAAAAAGTAAAGATGAACAACAATCTAACATATAAATTCACATAACCACGACCATGAGTAACATGGTCACATTCGTTTTAAATTTTATCATTGTTTTTCCTACTCACAGCTTTACCTAATTATTGTTACAAGGAATCATTTGGTACTTTAATAAACGTCAAATTCCAAAATGGCTTTGTCAAAGTTTGATTATGTGAAAAAAACCTTGGTGCGAAGCTCAAACACATATCAAATTACGTAAAACCACAACGACTTCGCACCAAAGAGCGGAGCTAAGCATCTGCAGCGAAAAGCCTAACGAAGTGAAATCTGAAACTGCAAGCGCTAAAAGCTCGTTGTGGTACCTAAAAGGCGAGCGCTCATTACTGTGCTGCCACTTGCTTCTTACGGCGTAATGAATGAGTGTGTCACATGTGCTGACGAGAAATAGAAGAATTTGTGTGTAATAGTCTGATAAGCGTTCGCAGCGCCACGGCCATATAAATACGAACCACACCATGTAAGTAAGTACTAAACAGGGTGTTATTTTGATCAGGGACGCCCGACTCAGGGGTGGTTGGATAAACGATACTGATGCCAAAAAAATATACAAAAAAATATTTATTAATAGAAAAAACCCACAAAATCGATTTACTGTTGCGAAACTAGCGAGTCTATGGATAGGTCGTTCAAAATGATATTGAGGTTATTAAAGCCATTTTTTCTGGAAGTCTAACGTTTGAGATATAGACGCTCCCAAAGTGGTAAAATGGGCGTCCACCCCATCTAACTTTTGAACTAAAGAAGTGAAAATTATAAAATATATATATATATATTTTATAATTTTCACTTCTTTATATTATTTTATATATAATGTAGATATCAACAATAACTTTCGAAGGAATATTGGTTTTAATGAGATCGAACCTGTAGTTTTTGAGATATTGCACATTTTTATCAACCGCAAATATAACTTTGTCTTTCATACAAACTCTAAGAAAAACAAATTTTGTTTTGTTGTCAAAAAATATTGTGATCTTTTCGTTAGGTGGAAGTAAGTGGACCCTGAATTCAGTTAAGGGGTGGCACGGAACCCTCAGTGCGCGGGTCCGACTCGCACTTAGCAGGATTTTTCTTCTAAAAATAAAAAAAATCGATCTGCGAACTTTTTCGAATGTGAATTAGTTTAAGACCCAGTAGTTCCTAAGATTAGCGCATTCAAACACACAAACCATTCAGTTTATAATATTAAGTATAAATTGTATTAAATAAAATGATTTTTTTAACTTTTAAAACATGTTTAATTTCGTTAAAGTAGTCAGCCGCAACTAGCAAGTCCAGTCTCCACGTATACCGTTTTAATCACACGTTCGCTCATTTATCTTTTCTGCATTTGCTTTTGCTACAGCATTTCATATTACATACAGGCTGTTTAATGAGTGCTTTGCAGTCGCTAATCGCTTTTGAGCCTTACCATTCAATGGTAACCGCGTGTCATGATACCATTGAGACGAAAGGAGATTATTGAGGCAGGTTATTATTATTATTTTTTTAATTTACTTCCACAGAATTTATAAAACATTGTAACATAATACATATTGCCAAAATGCGTTGCAGTTTGTCGGCAATCGCAGTCTCGTGTCGGTTTTTTTTATTATTTAAACTGTATGCTTACAAACACACTAAGCTCGTCAGTATCATGAGATTTTAAACTTTCGCGTTGCATTACAATGAGAATTAGACATGACGGGTCTAAACACGAAATATTAATATGAGTAAACGCTACTCACTGCTCGACGTTTCGGCTGCGTTGCAACAGCCGTGGGTAGCATTTCCTCATATTAATATTTCGTGTTTAGACCCGTCATGTCTAATTCTCGTCAGTATCATAAGCATAGCGAAATCTATTCATTTTAAAAAGCTAAATCGACTAAATTTTATATGTTTTACGACGAATACGATAGTGAAACAGGCCTTACAGGTAACAAAAGTTAAGTACGTCTTCATAAAAACCTTGACTATGCAGTTTAATTTTAACAGTTTTATCGATCTTTTATACAATTACGAGTAAATAGTAGGAAGTTAAATATGTTCGATCGTTGTCAATCCCTCATTATTTTCTCAATTTCTCAACACCATAACCGTGAGTATACAAGTGTGTACAATTCCGGTATTCAAATAAATAAAGATTAATTTGTGAAACAATGAGCATAACTATTTCGATAAAACTTTCCCGCAGTTGGCACTTAGCACTTCTGAGTACAATTCCAGCTACTCCAACCTTAGTCAGTGAAACATAAAGCGTGACGTGCGGTTTGCCACACGTCATTATGTCCGCTCCTACAAGATGACGGCAGCCCGGGGCAGTTGTTACACTCGTAGTGTTACCTCGGACGTGACAACTTGACCTATTTCAGACGGTCTACTCTGTAAGTAACCTACAACTTTTGATAAATATTATTGCAGCTAAGTATACGACGATTATAGTGAAACATAAAGCGTGACGTGCGGTTAGCCACACGTCATTGCGTCCGCTCCTACAAGATGACGGCAGCCCGGGGCAGTTGTTACACTTGCCGCACTACCTTGGACGTGACAAATTGACCTATTTCAGAGAGACTACTCTATAAGTAACTATAGCTTTCAGATAAATATTATTGAAGCCGACTATTAGATGATTGTTAGTGAAACATAAAGCGTGACGTGCGGTCAGCCACACGTCATTACGTCCGCTCCTACAAAATGACGGCAGCCCAGGGCGGTTGTTACACTTGCCGTGCTACCTCAGACGTGACAACTTGACCTACTCATATTTCACGGGACCTACTTTGTGACTAACTACATAGAACATGACGTGTGGTGACTACTTTATAATGCCCGTGACGGATTCCGTTACTTTCTTTTATCAGAAATTGATTTTGATCGACCAAATTATGATACGTTAATTCTATATCAAGTTTATTTATTTTGCCAACATAAGGCCAATTGTTGGCATACGTACATAAAGACTAAGAAAAAATAATGGGACACAGTTAATGATTATCGCGATACGAGTTTGTCTAAATTTAGTTTTTTTGTTCTAGAGCTGTTATTTTCACCCAGGTAATATTACTTTCTTGTTCATCTTCATAAAACTCCATATTAGGGGAGATAGTGTGGTGATTTTCTCCTTGCCTTCCACACCACCCATCGAGATAAGAGAAAACTTCACCGACAAGAGCATAGCTCCTAAATGAAGAAGAAGAAGATCATATAACTTACATATTTTGTGCACTAACCCAGTCGTTCAGAGTAGTGGCATAGACACGATGCAACTCCAACACTAACGACCTAACGCTCATTATTTAGTGAGAGCACCGAATAAACTCTATGAAGCTATTTTGTGAAATAAAGATAACGTTTTCTTGAAAAACAAAAAGCGTTCTATTTTGTATTGCTTTCGTTTCAGTTTGATCTAAAGATTAGATATTACGAAAGCTGTTGTATTTGTTTTGTATTTTGTGTCTTAGCATTTATGACTTATTCTAGTACTTGTTTTTTGTCTAAGCATTTATTAACTTTTATGCACTCATTCCACTTCATACTTGAGGTGAGGCCTTTGCTCAGCAGTGGGACATTTATAGGATAACTTTACGTTTTTTTACTTTTACATAATATTCATACAATAATAATGAAATAGATTTTACTTTCGCCGTTATTCTTTCCTCTCAAGTGGTTTAAGCTAAACCAAGTGAAATGACCTATAATTTGTAAGTGTAAAGTGAATGTTGCCTTTTTATTTCCTAGTTCGTGTTTCTTATCGTTCGTGTTCGCTAAAAACGTGTACTGTGAGTACAACTACTTAAAAATGAGAACTAAAATCATAAAAACAAAGCCTTAAGTTGTGTTTAAGGTTTTCGGAGACCATGTAAATGAGCAGCATTAGCAGTTTCCTGTAGTTATTTTTTTCCTTTTAATTTAAAACTTAGTGCGTCAATCGGGCTTATTAAAGAAAGAACTTAAATGAGAGAAAATTAAAAGCCTGTTTCGCCATCGAAAAATCAGCTATAACCAGCGATTGTTTTAAATATGGAACGTAATTACGTATAGAGATAATTGTAGACGGATAATTCTAACCAGAACTTATTAGATCAATATAAAACAGGCCGTAAAAATAAACAAACTAGAACAAAATTTCGTGCTGTTAAATTCAGGAACTAAACACGTTCAGTCAGTTTAATTACGGCAAACTTATTAGAAACAATTTGCGATGGAACACCTTTACGGAACACGCTCAGGCAACATTTGGAACTAGTTAGAGGCATACAACCCCGGGAAATTATGTTTGTATGCCGTACAAACGTAATTTTGGTGGAAACTACGTAGCTGTACTGTACCTACTTTGACGGCGCCGCGTTGTGCTGAATTTGGCAGGCTTAACTAAAATAGTTGATGAAATCTGGAATTAGCAAATAGCGACGAAATCATTCAGGAGCAGCCGAGTTAAAGTGTCTAGTCTATGGTAATTGGTAGTATCTACGGACAAATGTATTGAAAACCAAACGGCGTACCTAAGAGTAGTACTATTTAAATTCTGTGCTAAGGTCTAAGTAAGAATTCAAATGTATCTGAGGCCTAGTGATTATACATGTACCTTTGTTGGTAATTATTTGACGTATAAAAAAAATAACAGCAAAGACGCGATTTGCTAGTGCTGCACACAACAAACCGCACGCTGAGTGACGCGCGCGACCGCACTCGCTGTCCCGGGCAGCGGTTCATTGTGCCAGCCAAACACGGACATGTCCAACATGTCCGTAACGTTTCGGCAACGGAAAGTCGTCGATGCTTAAATATCTGGGCGTCATTTCGCGTATTTTCGGCATCTACTGTTGGAGTAGTGCTATTGTAACACATCGTGTGCTTTTAAAGTCAGCAGCATCGAAAGGTGACACGCAGCTGTCAGAATAGCGATTTGTATCAATTGTACCCTCGTAGTACAACTGATGCACAACTCAGTGACGACTCAATTAGCGGAATTGAGGCCCTGAATGATTGTTTAACATTGAAGAAAGTCGTGTTAGTTACACCATTTATAACTAGACGACGCATGGACCGATTTTTATGATTTTTATTTTGTTAGATTTGTCTTGGTCCCAAATAGGATAACCGGAGCCGGGCGGGACGGGACCGGGGGCGAAAGGAAGTCCAGTTGGTCCGCTTTAGTCAACGACATGTGACATGTGCTTGTATCAATCTCGTCACATCGACAGCGCCACGACAGCATATGTATTAAACGGAACTTTGACGGCTAGTCGCTGGTATGTCGATGGTTAGTAGTCGTAATGTCGACGACAGTCGATGACACACCATTGTTGAAAAGTTGCCACTGGTATGTTGATGTCATGAATGTTCAAGTTCCCACGGATATGTACATCGTTATGTAAAACATAAACTGATCAAACAGCTTACAGCTGTTAAAATAAATCACTCGAGCAATATTGGACTGTCAGTAGCCAGTATAGATATGTATCAGAGTAGATGAAGCGATGACGCAAATCATTGAATCAGTTTTCCTGCGGTCATTTTAATTTAATGAAAGGAATTCTCCGTCCGTTCGATTTAATTCGAAGGATGGTGATGGATGCGCAAAGATGAGCAGGTTTAAGATAACTTCGGGCTTCGTATCAACGTAAATGAAGTGTTGACCGATTAGTGCTCTTAAGTAACGCCATCTTTGTCAAGCGATATATTTACACACGCGTCATCTATGTAGACAAATATCCGTGGTAGCGAGTGATGCCCCGACCGCAATAACGCCTGTCCGACGCAGCGCCGGGACAATTTCAACTGACATCACAGACGTACAAGCATCAAATACTCCATCGACAAAAATTAATAGACACATACAATACAGCATAAAAATAGGATCTTTGTTTCGTATTAAATTTTGGCTATCAGTAGGAAGGATATTGTTGTGCAGAAGATTTTGCACTCATCCAAATCAGATTCGTATATGTAGGATCGTCACGGATTTTCTAACCGAACCATCAGACATCATGTGGGCAAAATAGGCGATCGTGCAAATAGATAGACGTGATGATTAATCAAACTTTATTACACACTTCACAAACAGCAGTTATTGATTCTAATTTAGGTAGGCACTAGGTACACTAAACGTGACGCAGGGCAGTTCCGTGACGTAGATCCTCACAGCACGACGACTCAACCGAAAGTGAGCTCCGATGAAGCGTCGCTGACCGCCACGACTCTGCCGAGCGCGCCAAAACCTTGTTTGACGTGAAACACCGCTAGAGGGCGCGCTGGCGTTCCGTTTAGTGTTGCTAGCTGCGACACGGCCATCCTGAGAGACACACGTCCTCGTGTGTTAATCTGTAACAAGAAGAAAAACCAGCACAGTTTCCGTTCGGCCAATCCTGCTTTTGACCCCAAATATTTCCTCCCAGGAATAAAACATTCGGTATTGTCATAATAACTTCTCAAATGTAACTTAATGTCATAAAGAGTCAAATCAGATAGCCTTAGTAGTTTTTACAGAAGCTAAACCACCAAGTCCAAGCACCATTGAGATTCTTTAAGATTAAAAACCACATTAAAACCATCCATTTTTAAGCACCAGGTTGCACATTCGCGATCACCAGCTATCACAATAGCTCAAACACAATCATCAGTAACCATTCTTCCCCACGGGAAGCCACAGTCTACCTTTGATTCTATGATCTTCGCTACAAGGCAAGATCCGACTGCACCACCCAGAACTGCCGCCCACCGCCTACCCACGGACTACTCATATAGAGCAGACACCGATTTCTACTAGGCTACGGCTACGACATTCTGGTACAGTCTCCGATCCATCGAATCGTGAACCTGTGCATCAAGTAGATTCAGCATCATCATTTATCTCATTACCACCAACACAATCTCAATCGGTACTTGGCCCTCTGGCACTTCCCTAACACGAGCGTGTAGTAAAAAGATGGAGGCAGATATTTTAACTACTATCTTTGAAGTCACATAACTTCGAAAGGGACGTCTTTGTATCGTCGTACGGCTAAGGTCCACTAATCATTAGATTGTTGAGTTGCAGATTACTGCAACTCGCCAGTATTTACACTAGGGATAGGTAAAACCGTTATTAAAAAGCCATAGTATTGTTTTAAATATTCACGAACACATTTAACCAATCCGCAATCGATATTACCAAAATTATTCGCAGTCGCACACTAATCCGTCAATTCACACGCGTTTACTAAATTTCTCGTAATCAGTCAGGTATCAAACTACTCCCGCGAGTCGCATAAAAATGGATTTTCTATTGTGTCTCGTTCACACATACTTGACGAGTTAAACGTAGGAAGGTACTCGTGAATTCGTCCGCAGTCACGCAAACATAACGACAGCAAACCCGTTCTTTAAAATATCACGACCATTGAAAACACTACGCGAATTACGTAACAAAGCATCGGGTAAAACGTGGAACATAATATTCTCGATCGCGAAATTTATTATTTCTACCTGACACAGACCTACTATTCACATTTTTACTACTAATAGCAACTAAAGAAATTACTTAATTAAAAAGTTTGCCTTGAAATTTACTATCTACGCTTTCTTTTAAACGAATATTGGACACTAGAATCAAAAAGGACAATGCTCACCAAATAATTTAATGATCCAGACGGGGATGCCATCTCATACACGTTGACTTGTTTCTCCGCCGAGGCCCAAAGTGCGAACCCGCCGGCGCCGCAGCGGCTGGCGATGTAGCCGCGTGCGCCACAAATGCTGCCGCCGAGATGCTGGTTTTGAAGGACGCTCGTAGTAGTCGGCGATGTTGGTTTCTCCGCTTCGTTTTTCCTCGAAAGGAATGCTGCTTGCTGGTGCCAGAGTTTGCCACACCCATGGCACTTGATTTGCGACGTCGATGAAAACTTCGTTGACAGAACTGCCCGCGTATCGTACGCTTTGAATCTCATTTGCACGATTTGTATGATCCACGGCTGTCAATCCAACTGAGACAGTGTTGCCCTTGTATCGAGCATGCCCAAGTAAACTAACTACTTGACGTTCCCGACAATTCCGATAGATGGCGTTTGTTCTATCTCCGACACGGTCATCTCTAACATCTTACACGTCCTCGTTTGAGGCAGCTGATGATGACAGGTTCTTCTACTTCTGCTCGCCTTCATCTTGACCTCCTTATACCACACGACATCTCTCGCCTTCACCTGCTCGAAGTTGCTTCTCGTAGGTCTTTCTCTTCTCCTTCTCTCGATACCGGATTACCTGAAAAGACATACAGCATCGCACAGTAAACAGGTTTTCGCTCGGTCTTTCCTGACCTAAACAGCACAATTGTTAAATCTTAAGGTGGCATTAGTTTACACATCGGATACATCAACGTTCATCACAAAGACATTAGTCTCAGTCTAGTTTTTTGCCACAACAAAAGAAAGGGTACCTATCACTAAAAAAAGCACTCACAGTCGCACTAACGACTTGACTTGACTCACTAAACAGCGTCGCTACAACGCATTGAGGCTCACAGTATCGCTACAACGACTAAACGACTAATCCCGACTGACGACATTACACCAAAATTTAGTCAATCGTTAGGTTCCAATAGTGGTCAATGTCCTTTTCTACTTCACTATTCGCTATCTACACCGTTAGTAAACAATGTTAAAATATCAGGTAGTAAATAAAGGCTTTAAATTATGAGAGATATCGGCATCATTGAAACTGATATCAATACTGTGATTTGCAATGCATTACAAGAACTTTTAAAAATCTTAACTTACTTGATGACATATTAACGACTAGACCGGGAGCCAAAGGACGACCTTTTTTTTTGCTAAGCAGACAGTAATAAATAAGGCAAAACGTTCAAAATAATTTCAAAACGTATCGTATCAACTTTACCGGTTAACATAAATTGCAAATTGGAATCAATGAAATTTCGTGAAATCTAGTTGCAATTGACCCTTCAACTAACCAATGAACTTTCAGTCAGCAAGTAGCAATAAAATGAAAACTGCTCACCGGATATAACATAAAGATCCAGCAGTGCGATGACGACGCACACATCGACGCGCTTCTGCCTGGCTGGCTCCACGACAAGTGCTGCAGGCTCGCTTCTTTCCCGCTCCGCTCCGGACAACTGGACTTGGTCTGCAACCGTAGAAGTAGACGACTAGGTCAAATTTTCAGGCAGGCTGCAACACTGGGTCGAGTTAGGTATCTTCTGGTGAATCACTTCACTTAAAGCTTCTTGTTTCTTCTTTAGCTATTAACTGCTGACGCACTTGACAAAAATGCTCCTTGAAAGAGGGTCCATGTCATTCCAGAAAATGCAACGGAATACAATCACGATTATTCTCCATTGTACGCGAGTTCGATACACACTTGGCCGGTACTTTCGTCACTCGCGTCGCTTTCGGTTGTACGCGTTTGATTTTCGCACAGTCCCTTGATGTATCCACTTTCTTTTCACGTGGGGCGTTACGGCGAATCCCGCTTCTGATGTAGGATCGTCACGGATTTTCTAACCGAACCATCAGACATCATGTGGGCAAAATAGGCGATCGTGCAAATAGATAGACGTGATGATTAATCAAACTTTATTACACACTTCACAAACAGCAGTTATTGATTCTAATTTAGGTAGGCACTAGGTACACTAAACGTGACGCAGGGCAGTTCCGTGACGTAGATCCTCACAGCACGACGACTCAACCGAAAGTGAGCTCCGATGAAGCGTCGCTGACCGCCACGACTCTGCCGAGCGCGCCAAAACCTTGTTTGACGTGAAACACCGCTAGAGGGCGCGCTGGCGTTCCGTTTAGTGTTGCTAGCTGCGACATATACGATTCGCTTGATGCATGAATTGTACTAAAACTGTTTTATCATCATCATCATTATCAGCTAAAGGAGAATATTTCCACAGCAACCGGTTGCATGCGGTCTGCATTTAGTCTGATCTTGCGATCTTAACAAGGTCGTCTGTCCATCGGTGGTACTTTGTTGGAC
Organism: Pyrausta aurata; assembly: GCA_963584085.1. Lineage (NCBI taxonomy): Eukaryota > Metazoa > Arthropoda > Insecta > Lepidoptera > Crambidae > Pyrausta > Pyrausta aurata. Next base: position 6,856,670 of record OY757260.1, read on the forward strand.
TGAATGAGAACAGTACTGATCTAGTTAAAAGTTATTTTGATAAATATGCCAAAGTTACTAATTTAATTAATGCTGTCTCTTCACAGGTTCTATTAGAACATTCTGGTACTAACTTATCGTTAAGACATTTAATTTGGGTTGATTACAAATTCTCGTAGTTGGACGGTCTCCAATAATTGCACTGCTCCTGAATACGCTTTGAATGAGCAATTACATTAATTGATTTCGGTACGTAATTCCACCCATTCAGATATATTACCCAGTACATATTAAAGCAAATAGTTCCTCACACGTTTGAACGGAAATTAGTTACTAGCCAATACGTTCGCTTGGGTAAACATCCTTAGATTCCGTATCTCTGGAGATACAAGCATCTACGTGCGTGTGTATATTACCAAGTTAGGTTATAAATTGTATTCGGAATAGACTCCTGAGGGCTTATTGAGAGTTATTTCCTCATTCAAAGTTTGACCGACATCGATTAGATCTGTCCAATGGAGATATGAACGCTCCGAATAACTCTCTTTGTATACTATTTGCTTATATACGTATCTATTTAAGGATTCGGCTGCTAATAATAGGTATCTGAAAATGTAAGTACGTGATTCAATTGTAGTTTAGTTAAGGTCTAAAAAGAAGTGTACTTTGAGTACAGTTTCAGTTCAGTACTCGTTCTTAGGATATTGATTCTGTCCGACAGCAAATATTTATTTTCTCTTTAGAAAAACTGACACGTGGAATAAAATTGACATATCGTGGGACAAATAAATACTATACTTGGCGAAACACTCGTTATCCGTATCTATAAGATACGGTCTAAACCCCCAGATGAGTCTATTATGAATGTAAAATGAACGTGAAGTAAATGCGAAACTTCTGAAATGACACCACTGCTTGATACCCTACTTTAAAGATATTCCTTGCTTTTTTTAAAAATATTGCCGTTCTTATTATAAATATGGCTTATGTCTTAGAGAGTAGACCTTTATCTTATTGCCTTTTTAGTCCTGACTTGAGCGAAGTTTTCCGAGTTTTTGTATTAAAATAGCACCGTTATTCTTATGTGGATCACGAAACGACCTACAGCTCGTGAAATTACGAGGCTCTGTAGGCTTTGTGACAAGAAGAAATATGAAGATAGCTACGCAATGTAACGGAATGTCTGATTGGTTAGGTATTTTATTATTTGATTTTTGTTTTTATAGTTTTTCTCACTTTGCAAACATAAATGTACAAATTGATCTTGTCACACTGTGTCAGTCAAGGGTTCGAACTCTAGTGTCTTAAGCTATCCGGGCTATTTTATTTACTCGTCTTGATTTAATGTTGCTAAGCATTCAACAGATCGAGCCAGAACGATGAAAAGCATATTGATAGGAAATAAAACTAAATTTTATGTGTTTTAACGCAGGGTTTGGTAAATTTTGGTATCAATGGACTGGTAACGTCACACTTTTAATGATAAAACTTTAATGACAGTCAACCAACAAACTTTTCTTAACTCCATAGTACAATTTTTGTAGAATATCTACTTAACTTTACCTTTATATTTACTCCCTCGATAACCAAGCAGTGCCGCGTGACCGTACTGAAATTTCCTTACACGAAACCTATTCACAAGTTGACAGTAGGGGGAAGGGGGATTTCCGTTTCCGTTCACAAATATCGTGCCGTTAAATTAAAGTTTCGAGCTTTACAGTTTTAACTTGTTAGCAAGTTATTTATTATTACGTCGCGCCTGACTTATTATGTTAGTCTGTCTGTGATAGACAAGCTAAGTATGTTTTTAATACTTACTCCCTTACAACTTGGCTGTTTTTGCCTCTTGCTAACTCTTTTTGTGAGTTAAATATCATCATCGTTTATTCATCTAGACCCGCTGCGCCACGCTTACCTCGTTGATATTCCACTGATTCAAATTAAGCGTCTCGTCATTGAATTTTATAATGTGCACAGTGTTTTCTATGGATTGCTACCCTGAAATTTTCAAAGTCAGGGTGAATAAACGTCTTCTGAATGAGTTTGCTCCATTGTCGTCTCTGCCTATGCCGCGTTTGGTCTAAGGTCTCTGGCTGGAGACAAAATGGAAGCCATTTAAAGAAAAAAAGAATAATTGTACTGATCGGCTGCAACGATCTAAGGAGCAGGATATTTCTCGATTAAAGCTTTTGTTTACTTGTTTCATTATATGCAGATGAAATTCCTCACCACCATCCTAAAGCTTACACCACCACAGAGAAAACTAATTACCGTTATAAGTAACGCCAGGTTTATTACTATCCTTAACGACTGCGCCCACACAGTACTTAGACACTAATATTCGCACATCCGTGTAATTATTTTGCGTGGGATGGAGTAGGCTGCTAATCAGTCAAGTCGAGCGCAATAGTTGTGTGTAGGAACAGATGGTGAATTAATCTAAGACCCCGTGCAGATTTTTATCGGCAGATAGTTTTTCCGGCTTCTTAATCAGTATGCAGAAGTAAGTGCGCACATTACAACGGCATACCCATACAAATTATAAGACGACCAAAATATCAGGCGAAATAAAGTCCACACTCTGCCCCCCGATTAGCATATTTTCGGCATCTATTGTTGGACTACAGTAGTCATTCAGTGGTGCTGTTGTAACACAAGTCAGCAGTATTAAGAGGTGACACGCCGTGAGCGAGGTATATCAATTGTGCTCCCGTAGTACAACTCAGGCATAACCCAGTTACGACTAAATTAGTGGGATTGAAGCCCTGCGCGGGATCTTAAACGCTCAGGGATCGAAAAGCCACCGGCGGTCGCGTAAACAGAACAATGACAAAATAACGTTTATAAACACATTCATGAGTGTTGAAGAGTATACAAAACTAAGCTAGCAGTGAAAGATCCATATAATAATAACTATTTAAGCTGTGGGTTGTTAGCTCATGAGAATTTTTGGTGGAAATTGAAAACTAAGGTTGACTTTTTACATACTTTCATCACCGCAACACCTTACTACATTTTATCAACTAAGTCTTTATGTTCGTCGTACTTTTAAATCTCATCATTGCAATTTTCTAAAAAGGCAGTGTACATATTTGATAAGGTCCTAAAACATCTTAGACTATCTAACACTTGTGTTATATTATCTGTTACCTAACTCTTATTGCTACGGAGCCCATTTTAATTTGCTTATTTTTCTCAGATTACCTTCTCAATCTTGATTTTTTATATTATAATTTAATTCCTCCTTTATGGGGCGTTTGTCTTCATCAGGGGAGCGAAATTAACTCCACTCTCCTTCACGGTGTAGTGATGTACCTACTTAAACATTCCATTGACTAAATAAGGTTAATCGATAATCGATTCTTCATTACTTATTTTGCTTACTGTCATTGGTTTGAAATTATGATTACATATTTTTTGTTGTGGTGGTGGATGGATAGTAGAGTAGAATATATAAATCAAACAATATTTAATATCTAAATCTTAATTTAATTGATATAAAAAAATATTAATTTATGCATATTTCTGATTTTTGAAGAAAGAAAAAGAAAAAATACATTTATAAATTAACACTTAACTCACATTATAAAAGACATAAATTATTGATATACCGAACACATAAGAACAAAAACAAAACTAACGAAATAAGAAAAGAAAACCACGACTAAAGACATAATAATTATTTTGTTTTGACTTTTCCACTCGATTCACAAGTTCATGATCAAGATCGTCCCGCCCCAGCACAACCCTCGTGCGTTTGTTTTGCTAAATCCATGGTAAAATTTTACAACATGGTGCAGTTAATTAAGGCTTAGAGCGAGCAGCCCCGGGCGAGTCGGGAAATAGCTAATTATGAAGTTGCGTACTGAGAGAGCACTACTGTCGTGACTAAGTTGCGAAAGAGCAGCGTACGTGGTGAGGGTGACATCTTTAATAATAATAATAATAAAATAATAAGGTTTTAAGCATAAAATAATAAGTTTATTTTCACCACAACCACAATATTACAAAAGTCTTGAATTAGATAAAGCAAAAATAGGAAACCTAAAGAGCTGAAACGTATTGTTAAAAGATAAAAGATTCTTATTAAATTTCTAAAAATTTATATCATGCAAGACCGTAGGTACCTACAGGTATGAGTAGATTCGTCCAACGACTTGATCTTACGTTGTTTTGCAACACATACAGAATAAGAATAACAGTTTTGTTTTTTACCTAGGGATATTAAGCAATAGTATAGATCCGAAAACTTTGATAAAGGACGAACCTAATGAATGAACGCCTACTCCCCATAACTTAGAACGTAACATAAATGTCTAGCAGGGCAGGGCTACACATAGAATTAAAAGTGGGTCTAGTTCATAGGGCTCTTTGAAAAAATAATCAGTATCACGTATAGTTATAACTGCTTTAGATTGTCCTTCGAAAATCATATGAGATTCATGTAATCAAAACTTGAGTTGGCATTTAACGCAGTAACTACTAATAACTCTGCGACTAGCTATTTGGTCATATTACGATGTTCTTTGCAGCAAAAGTTTGATAATTTTTCAACCGTATCACAAAATGTAACTAGCCGGTAAATGAAATCACTACAGCGCCGCGCACAGCCGTTGCGCTTATTATCATATAGAGTGACATACCCGTCTTTCAAAGAAGCTTCGTTACACGAAGCCGGCTTATGCTGCCTACTGCTCTATTACAGAGGTAATTACTCCCAGGGCTTATTACGTAAAAACCAATCGCTATAGCAATGGCGGTCCGAGTGGGTATGGCCGTAACTAAACACTCAAATCGCCTTTAGGTAAAATTGTGGATGCAACAAGCACAGCCAGTAGCTCTACCCAATGAGGGCTACCGTTTTCGTGCTCGCTAGTTTGCGCCGCCACTGTCACGTGAGGTCCAGAATATATATAATATAGCTTTTAGGGTGTGTAAATTGTTATGATGGAGAGATAAAAAATCCAGTTTGCCATTAAATCTTAATATGACGTATTAAGTATTAAGATTTAATGGCAAACATGATATACATCGGGCATGCCGCAGTGCAGCTTTTTTAGAAAAAGAGGAGTAAGTACACAAGTTAAGATTTAAAATTTATTTTCTTAGTCTCCCTTTTAAAACACTCTCATTCATTGATTGGTCCGTAACTAGTATTAGCCATAATTAATGGAAATTATTGCTAAATATTCAAAACATTAATCTAAGTAGAAATAAACCCGCACATCTAAACCACAAACAGTGACATTTGACATTTCGGAGACCTCACGCTACACAAGCACCCCTAGCGGCGAATTTATACGCATTAGCCCTATTTGTCATTTCCATGAATTGCGCGTTTTAGTTTTCCCTTCACGAATCGAAACTTTTTTCTCTAGACAGCGAAAGCTCCTAACAGGTTAATTAAGCTTTCATCAGCCCTGTCAAGTAGGTACATTAGGTACTTAGTTCGGAGCTTATACACCTGTTTTGACATCATTACTGTTGCAATACGAAAGCGATGAAGTTATGTAATAGTCCTGCTGAGCATAGGGATTCACGCCTATTACCTTCTGCAATTTTACTTTAAAATGCTTGCTCTTTGCATATAACCTGCGCATGATTAAACAATGATAAAATATGTGTAGTATATGTGTGTCGTGTACCTTCTTAGTATAATATGTTTCTTTTATTGAAAAAAGTTCTGTACCATTAAGAAAAATCCATTTATCTTTTTTATACATAGATGTTACAACTGAACTGCTAGGTCGGCCTCCAAAGTAACCTTTCAAAATTATTTTAATAGAATACCTGCACCAAAAATTTCATTTTAATTAATAGGTTAATTAATTTTCTGAAATGGTGGCACTCGTTCAAATCCGTGCCAATCATAAATGAGTTGTTAATGTAAACATTTCTAATTAACGCACGCGCCCTTGTCTGAGTGTGCATTGAAGTTAATTGCGCGTTGGGTGACCAAATATGCCGAAATATCAAGGACTATTAAAAAACGTTTAGTAACAAATAACCAAGCATGATATAGTAATTAATATTTACATGCACTTTATTAATACAAACACTAAGAACGAATTAAAATAAATGCTAATATGTATACATTAAAGAAAAAGAGAATGCATACAAGATACTAGCGGACCCAGCGACCTTCGTTTCGCCACCGGAAAGATGAACATCTTAATTACTTTTAAATAAATTATGTAAAATACGACAGCATATGAGGACAAAATAAACAACATTTTGGCAATGCTGTTACTGTCCTGTAAAAATTGGTTTCATGTTCAACCTAATCGCACGGGTTGCGGTACAACTCGCGCCTCTGGCATACTCGGGAATACCTAATTATGTCAGTTACAAAATATGCGCACACGTCTAAAAGGCTGCAACCGATTTATAGCTATTTGTAGCAGAAAGCCAATATTTGTTACCTTTGGCAACTTACTAAATGAATGAACGAACGACGTGAATTAAAAGACCAAAGAAAAACAGTAAATGAAATGGTAGGACGACTTGAAAGAGATAGCGGGCACCAACTGAAATAAATATGCCGAAAACGGGGATAAATGGATAGAGTTTAAGGAGTCTACACCAAGCGAATGGTAGGCAGTAGCTGCAGAACAAGAAAATATATCATCATCATAATTCGCCTGGCGCATTCCCTATTTGGGGTCAGCCCCCTGATAATTGATCCCCACGTGGCGATCTTGGTTCATTGCAGGAGTAAGTCGTCATATCCAGGAATGAATGAATGAATGAATGAATGAATGATTTATTTGCATTTAACCGGGTACAGGTAGTTGGTGGACGGCCTCTGCTTCTCTTTCCTTCGACCATTTCCATCGCAAGTCGCGTCATATGGTTATCTTCTCTACGCATGACGTGACCATGCCAGCGCAACCGACCTTCCTGCATTTAATGCTGTATATCTGCGACCTTGAAGGTGCCATGGATTAGGGATAACCTGTTTTCGAACTTAGCTCTTTCACGGACAGTGATCGCCTATAGGCCTGATAACAACGGATCTCAATACCCGGGTATTTATATTGTTGCCTGATAACAATATAATTTCTATTGTGTCTGGAGTACTGTCCGCAAAAGTGTTAAAAAAAATGAGTTGCATTAATTGACAATTTCACATGCTGAGTTAAATAATAAACAGCTTCTCTTTTGATCTCAATAAAAGGGACATCTGATTATATAACCATGATTTTCAGCTCACTGTTTACGTTACGTCGTTGCCTTCTATTTTTAAAAACAAGTCCAAAACTAACTCAATCTATAATCTGAAAACGGTTTTAGAGGAGCTTTTGGCAGCGCACGCTTCGTTTTCGCGTTTCCCCTAGTATTTAGAAAGAGTTCCAATTTTCTATTTCGTACGAAACTTAGTTTGAGTTGTGTGATTTCATTTTGCCAGCAGATTCTTTTCGGCGTGGTTGACAAAGCGGAAAATTGGTAAGCAAACATGTATGTCTCTGATCCCACAGGGATTATGTTTGGGTACTAGTGTTACAAACAATAATATCGACATCTTGAAAATCATTTATAAAGTCTTTCGACAACCAAAACTTAGCAATACTTTTGATGAAATATAAAACAATCGATATTATGAAAACGCAATATTAAATTGAAATACTCGTATTTCCGATACGAATAATACTTTTTAGATAAATACAATTGATGGTATCAAAAAACATCAATATTCAGCCAACAAGCAGTAGCAGTTATTTCAATATTGTGTCTACTAACTGTGCTTAGATATTTTTATTCGAGAAACAGTCATAAAATTGCAATAATCAGAACTCGACTCGAATCGATCGACTCAGACTATCGATAGTTCTGCAGCACTAATTGGAACATTCTACGCTTAGGCTGAGTTCTGTCACGTCCTTTGGGCTCGTAAATCGACTTCGGAAATTAAGCTATTAATAACAAACTTATGGTTTGGTGATGTTCTAATAAATATCAAAGTCAAAGATCAAAATTAATTAAAATAGGAATGACAAACAACCCTATTCTTTTACGTCTAGCTAAAATATACAAATGTAAATACTTATAAATATGCGCCAGACAACACAGTGCAGTGGTTTCGTGGTAGTTCGTGGTGAGGAATATTCTTCCTTGTGTTACGAAGTACCAGACAACAATTATAACGGGAGGCGTCTCCCATAAATACTTAAATACATATAACATCCATGACTTAGGTACGAATGTTCGTGCTCATCACACAAACATTTGCCCCTTGCGGGATTCGAACCCGCGACGGCCGGCGTAATAGCCAGGAGCGCTAACAACACCAAATGCGTCGTCAATACAATATACAATACTACACCAAACGCGTCGTCAATAAAATATATAATAGCCAAGCTAGCTTTATCAACGAAATAACTGAATTAGTATGCGGGTAACAGAAAGAAACCAAATTGTATCTTCATCATCATGGTTATAGTCCACTGCTATCTCAACTAACTTACAAAATATTAAGATGGGTCTTTTCTACTTACTCTGTAGAATCTAATTCCTTAAGTCGCCGGTAACAAACGGCCTGCGTCCAGATCTTGCGACCTTTTCTATGAAACAATTGTTTATTCCAAACAAGACTTGTCCCACAGAATAATCGTTAGCACGGCCCCAATTTCAAAAACAATTTAAAATGTAAAAGCCAAAGGAACCGTTTCCACCACTCGGTACATGTTCAAACCGTTCCACTCAATGTTCCCAGTTAATAAGAGCGAGCAGCCATAACAATACTCATTTTCTTTTAATAATGACTACACAAAGCCTTGGAAGATGTTCAAGTCGTTCCGTAGTAGCAGAATGACCGTTGCACTACATCTCGACGGCACGCAACCTTAAATTCGGACACGAAAACAAGCGAAAACCAACTTTATCTGGACGATATAATGTTTCGTGACACGAACGATTTTCTGGTTATGTGTAATCCGAATGAAACGTTGACACTGAGCTCCCAGAGGCCACAGGAAGAAAATTGTGAGATCAAATTAGGTCCGCTTTAAAGTCTTCACAATAATAAGAATGGCTCCAGAATGAAATGTTCTATGATATATTTTTTGTTTTTGCGGTAAGCTGACGTTTGCAACGGAAAGTAATTTGAGATTAAAGTCATCAAAATCAGAATAAAATAAATAAATATGCGCCAGACAACACACAAATTGTCTTGGTTTCGAAGTAAAAAAAATTATTATTATGGCAGCATCTCCCATAAATAAATACACATACATATCCATTATATAGGTACAAACGTTCATTCTCATCACAAAAAAACATTTGTCCCTTGCAGGACTCGAACCCGTGACCGCGGGCATAGTTGTCAGGAGCGCTAACCACTACACCAAACGTGTCGTCAAGTATGCGTCGCTGAGTTCAAAGAAATGTGTGTTAAAAGGTCAATTAAGCTTATAAAATTAAAACGAAATAATTTTCGTTTCCAAGTTATTTTAAAGCGTTGGGTTCTTTATAAACCTTTGACATTTTAGAATAGTGGTTTTAGACACTGGACCAGCTTTAAATTTTTATTAGTAAAATTATACATGATGTCAAACGCATATTATATTCCCATCTAAAACCGTTACTATCCATAAAATAAATTCATAACGCATTTCAGAGGGAAACAAAAAATAAACAGAACCCATCTCGTTAGTTTGCTCCGAAGGAGGTAAAGTAAACTTTTAATCTTTCTTCTTCCGACATTGCGTTGCCATAAAAAGTGGAACGCACCGACCCTGCTATGAGGCAGAAGGTCCCGTATGATCAAGTGTTTTTATTTTATTTTTGACCCATTTGTCCCTCAATAGATACTGTCCAGTGTCCATTTTTATCGTGAACGCTACATTGCAACGGTAGAAAAATTAAGAAACGTTATCCAACGTAAACAAATTGAAAGCAAGCATAATTCAAATCTACGACCACCTCAAAACGAGAATTCCATTAAATTAAGTGACAAAACTAGAAATCATTCGCTAAGCTATCCGTTACTCAAAACGGGGAAAGATTACTAAAAGTCGGGTACATATTTAATGTGAACTGGCAGACGAAATAGAACGCCAATATTAAAAGGAATTTAATAAACTCCTAACTGATAGATTGAGTCGAGGAAAGTATGAACAAAATCCATTAGTTGAGTCCCGGTGGAGACCGCCGCTTCCCGTTTCGGAAATCACATTAAAAAGCAATACTTTCCGATGGCTAAAAATTTAGAGAATCTCGGTAACTTTGCCTCTCGTCGTTGAGGCGTTACGTTTGTTCTAACTGAAGAAGTTTCAATATTGTTTTTTCTTTCTTTCTGTATATTTTGTCTTGTCTCTATCGTAGGTACTTGTTTTTTTATAGCAAATAGGCAGATATTTGGCTACAATCTCACCTGATGGTAATGATGTGGCCTAGGATGGATCATGTCTGACTAGTAACAGCCTATTCACTCTCTTTATGAATTCGCATAGTGGATAGGAAATACTTCTGTCAGCCGGCAGAGGATTCTAGTCCCTGCCTAGCGCACGAGAAATGTTTACGTTAGTATATATATTCTTTGGTAGTAGTTTGGTAGTAACAACAAAGCAACGGCTTTGTTTTAGTAATTTTTGAGATGGATAACAAAAACTAAGGGGCAATAATAACCAATAAATAATTCAAATTTAACGTCATTTCTAGTAGACGACGAGTCCAATTTTAAAGAGAAACATCGCAAATAGATTAAAGGTAGGTACAGTTTAGCCGTTTGGCACACGCACACTAGAGGTCAAAACAGTTTCTTTTTTACCTAAGTACCTAAAAAAAACTCCGGTAAGAGGGGTGCTGGGGGCGTATTGCGATCCAACTTAATCCGTTTAATTCCGAGGCAATTCCGACTCAGTGTAAACGAATATTATCAATATAATAATATTATAATAATACTACAATGGTATGAATATTAATATTTATATTTTATAGTAATGTTATCAATATAATGCGAAATTGCAATAAGAATTGCTAATTTGACAGTAAATCAGAGCGTTTTAACTGTCAAAACTGCATCGCAATACGCCCCCTGACCCTGAGTATTTTTTTTTTATTTGATGCGACGTCAAATCGTAATGGTTGAGTTTTTTTGACAAATCAGCAGCAGACAAATTCATGTAGTCAAAAATAAAAGTGTAGCTACTAGAGCTAGTTGGTGCTCGCATATGTTGAAATACAATCATAACATACCTATCTATAAGTACTTGTTTGGGTACGCGGAACTACTCCAGCTAGCAGCTGCTAACTAAAACGCCTGTAAAAGGCCGTTTGAAAATGAATGGGTTTTGATTTTAGCTTAAATTCCACGGATTTTTAGAGGGCTTTAGTTTCAGCCAACTCTTGTTTACTCGCGTGGAATTTCATTGAACTTTGATATAAATATTTATGGCTTTTTTAACACGCACATAGTCGCTATAGTGAAATATTTCACAACAGCGACAAAAAAGGCTGTCAAACGAATGGATATTTTTTTTCATTTACGTTAATTTAATTTAAGTGGTTCATTTTATATTGGCCTCACGTAAATACTTACCTAACGTACAAACGTACCTACCTAACGTACGTGGTGCTTCCTGCTAGACAACGAACGAGGCCCTGGCGACCGAGCAATGGCGGTATAACCATACACCTAGTCAGGCAACTGGCTAGATGAGGCCTCAGCGGCCTTGGGGAGTAAATACCCCTAAAATGTTTGGTGCAGAAGGCAACGGGAAACCACTGCACTACATTCCCTTGTAAATCAGCACGTCAGAACCAACAAAGAAAACCCTCAGTGCCCGGCAAAAGAGGGTGATAATCCCCGGGCGGGGTATACGATATAACGACGACCATGGCGAGTTAAAGGTAACGACTTGGAACGTGAAAACACTTCATAAAGATGGAAAATTGGAAAACGCGGTCAGGGAAATGAAAAGATACGGATGGGATATTCTTGGAATGAGCGAAGTGAGGTGGACTGGTTGTGGGGATATACCAACTTACGACAACACCCATTTTTACTACTCTGGAGGACAGAAACATGAATACGGAGTTGGATTTTTAGTCTCTAAAGAAATGAAAGACTGTATTTTGGGATATGTGCCACAATCACCCAGAGTGATGCTACTGCAGTTAAATACTAGGCCTATACTAACCAACCTGATCCAAGTATATGCACCTACTTCAGACAGCACAGAGGCAGAATGTGAGACTTTCTACAGAGACGTTAAGGCGGTACTTAAAATGGTTAAAAAAAATGAGCTTATTTTAGTCATAGGGGATTTCAACGCCAAGGTTGGGGATACTCCTGAGCACAACATTGTCGGCCCGTTTGGACTTGGATCCAGGAATGATAGAGGCGACCGTCTTATAGAGTTATGTTCAGAGTACGCTCTAACTCTCATGAACACTTGGTTTGATCTACCAAAAAGGCGTCTATATACATGGCAATCCCCAGCTCATACAAAAGAGAAAATTGTGAGAAATCAGATAGATTATATCTGTGTTAATTATAGGTATCGCAACGCGATAACAAGTGTAAAAACGTACCCAGGAGCAGACATCGACTCGGATCACAATCCCTTGGTTTGCAAAGTAAGACTGAAACCAAAACGGGTGCAAAAGGGGAAGCCTAATAGTGTTCTCAATCTGCAAGCAATTAAAGACGAGGCAGCTGCTAAGCGCTTTTCACAAAAAGTTGACGAAATCATTAAGATGGATACAGCAGATAGTATAGAAAATCACTGGGAAAGTATCAAATCGGCAGTTCTGGAGGCAGCCAAGGAAATACTTGGATACAAGCTAAGAAGGAAACAGGATCATTGGATGACTAAAGAAATCATTGACCTATTCGATAAGCGAAGAGAACATAAGGTGAACCCTACAGAATACCGCAAGTGTAGTACCCAACTGCAAGCTATGTAAGGAAAGCTAAGGAGAATGAATTAATTAACCAGTGCAAGTGGATAGAACATCTACAGTCCACTCATCAGTTTGGAGAGCTACACAAGGCCCTAAGATATACGACTGTAGGAAGGAAACCCTCTACACCTTGTTCTATAGTAGATTCTGAAGGAAAACTTCTTGTCAGTATAGATGACCGACTACGTTCGTGGGAGCAATATATAATGGAGCTCTTTCATGACAATAGACCGAACCTAGCAGAGTTTGAGAGTGGAGACTTACGCGGGCCACCTATACTAATGGACGAAATGGAATATGCTCTTGCTGGGATGAAGAAAGGAAAAGCCGAAGGAGTGGATGGAGTGCCCATGGAATTACTTATGCACATGGGAAGTACTACCAAAGCATGCTTGTTGGCACTCTTTAACAGAATCTACGATACGGGCGTGATTCCACAAGATCTTCTTCGTTCCACTTTTGTGACCATTCCGATAAAATCAAAAGCTGTTAAGTGCTCTGATTATAGGACTATAAGCTTGATGAGCCACACCATGAAGGTATTGCTCAAAATTATTTACAACCGAATTAGCACTAGATGCTCTGAAAGTTTGTGTCCTCAACAGTTTGGATTTAGAGCAGGTATGGGAACAAGAGAAGCTATATTGGCCGTTAACACCTTGGCGGAACGAGCAATCGAAAATCAGCAAGAAGTGTATCTTTGTTTTATCATCATCTAATTTAAGAGCCACGCTCTTGTCGGTGGAGTTTTTTCCATTCTTTACGCTCTTCCGCTATTCTCTTGACCTCTTGATACGACGCAACATTCAACTTTTGCTTTATTTGATGTATATAGCTTATTCTTGGTCTTCCTCTCTTCCTTTTTCCTTCTATTCTTCCCTCTATTATCGTTCTGATGTGTGGACCATGACAAAGAAAGATAGGGAGAGACTGGAAGCGTTTGAGATGTGGTGCTGGAGGAGGATGGAGAGAATTAGCTGGACGGAGAAAAAAACTAATGAAGAAGTCTTGAACTTGGTAAAGGAAAAGCGAAAACTAATAGAAACAATTGAGAGTAGAAGAGGGAGAATGCTGGGACACTTTGTTTTATAGACTATGGAAAAGCATTTGACCGCGTTCAACATAGTAAACTAATGGAAGTACTTCGTAAAAGAGGGTTGGATGAAAAGGATCTGAGAGTTATTGGCAATCTCTACTGGAATCAAGAAGCGGCCGTACGAGTCGAGGGGCAGCTCACAGATTATAAAATAATAACTAGAGGTGTTAGACAAGGATGCATACTTTCTCCCCTTCTTTTCAATTTATACTCGGAGGATATCCTAACAGATTTACTACGCGATAAAAGAGAGGGCATTCGCGTTAATGGACAGCTGGTCAACAATTTAAGATACGCTGATGATACAGTACTAATTGCGAGTTCGGAAGCTGGACTGCAAGTCCTTTTGAACGAAGTATCTGAGGCCGGTAAAGCTATGGGGCTGACTATCAATGCCGCTAAAACCAAGTCCATGGTAATTGCTAAAGTTGAGCTACCTCCGCCAGACATAACACTACGTGGAACAAATATCGAAGGTGTCAAGAAGTTCAGATATCTAGGCCGATACTTTACAGCAGACTTAGATCACCAAGCGGAAATAAAATGTAGGATCGGACAAGCTAAGGCTGCTTTCTTTAAAATGTCCAAAGTACTATGTGACAGTAAGATTTCATTTCCCTTGAGATATCGCGTGGCACAATGCTATGTATGGTCCACATTACTTTACGGGTGCGAGACGTGGGTCCTCAGAAAAGACAGCTGCAATAGACTACAGGCTTTTGAGATGTGGTTATTGCGTAAAATGTTAAAAATTCCATGGACCAGCTTTACCTCAAACATCAAAGTATTGCAACGTTCCAAGTGTAAACGTGAACTGATGTCAACTATAATAAAGAGGAAGGTTGCCTTCTTTGGACATATGCAGAGAGGTTCTCAATATGAGTTCTTAAGGCTAATCCTCGAAGGCAAGATTCCTGGCAAGAGATCACCAGGCCGACCCAGAAGAAAATGGATAGATGACATCAAAGACTGGACCAAACTTCGTTATGACCAGCTAAAAAGAGCGGCTCAAGACTGCATCGGTTTCTACATGCTGACCTCCAAACTTCAATTTGAAGATGGCACCCCATGATGATGATGATAACGTACAAAGACAGCTGTATGAATATAAGTAGGTGCTGAAAATGTAGCTTAACAAAAAATGTAGATGCCGACAATGGATGCCTTAACATCTCCTCAACAACTAATCATTATCTATAACAGAAAATCCGAAGCAACTATCACCTCTGCTTCTTAAAAAGCCTTCCGCGAAAAATCTCGTCATTGAAAACATTTTCCAACGACCACCATTAATCAGGCGCCCAAATAGTGTAACATCTTTTGTCGCAGGTCCCTAAAATATGTGCGGTCCGTGGAAGAGACAAGTGGCGAATTGGGTCACGTGAGTGAGCCGACAGTTTTAGGGATCCTTAGGCAAGGTGCCAACACAGTGGCACTAAAGTCGGGGCGTTAACTACTGAGCCTTGAGGTCAAAATGCCAATAGAAATATGAATACCGCCGCTTTATCGACAAATGCAAGCACGATAGACATGACACTAACAGGACTCCGTTGAAAACACGCTGACTATAGGTTAGCTGTAAAACGTTATTACAGACCAGAAGGGTTACAGAGATAGAGGCGTACGCTTCTAGACAGTCATGTCATCATAAGACGGTGCGAGTAACCACGCAAAGCCGAAGACGAAGAAATGACATATCGTAGTAAGGGCTAAAAGTCTTTGTTTTCAAGCCAGCAATATATTGCAGCGCAATGGAAATCACAAGAACAGTGATCGATACACATAGTTCGGTACCTCGTTTCTACTGTACCTACCGCATCGAGGCACCACCACCTAACCACTTTGATAGCCAAAATCGCTTGCACCTCGCGCCATCTAATTTTTGAAGTGACGTCAGCTTTTGTGTCTTGTGTGCAAGCATTTTTCAACGAAAATCGGTGAAAGTGGTGAGCCACGCACGAGAGAGGTCTACCGTACATTAGCAGATAATAGTACGGAGCCATTCGTATTCGAGTGTGACTCGCACTTGACCAGTTTTTTCGCGGTATCGCTATTCCGACCGGCCAGCTCCGCCATTCATATTCTGTGCACTGAAACGTGGACCCAGACCAATGTTAAGACTACTAGGAAATACACTTACGAAAATAAGGCTTTAAATTTTATACTACGGAGAATTTTAAAGTCAGAAAACTTTTTTTTAACCCATTTCAAACTTTACTTATTTCAGATTTTGTCTATGATTTCAAAAAAATAATAATAACTGAAGCTGGGTTGACACAATGACATGGGTGAAACTCGAAATTGACTTTTAGTTTTTAGTTGTATCCAACCAATGCATGAGTATTAAATCAAAAGCAATCTCTATAAATTGACCTATATGCGCTGCACACCGAGATGTCATTCCAGTTACCTTTGCTGTTCATTTACAGAGTGTGGCCTGTATTAGGAGCAAAAATTTTAATCAATGATTCCACAGAGTATACTCAGTTACCCTGACCTGGTCATAGTGCTCTAAAACTCGGAGATATAGTAATCCAACGTGATAATCCCTAGTCAATGTATCGACACCTCCCTCGCAAAACTCTGTAACTGTTAGTTATGGAGAAATACGATTTTAGTATTTTCGTGTTCTCCGAGGTCGGTTTTATAAGATGGACTTCAATTTTTTTAAAGATTCTCATTAATATTAGTAATTTACAGTTGTATATGTGTCTATCTAGAAAAAGTATTCCCTGTATATCTGCCTAGCTGTTAGTTAACCGCGTATGCGCGGGGCGTATTGAAGCGGACCGGGGGGGATATCTGTCACTTCGTCAGTATCGCACCGGAGAGCCTACGATGCAAGTGTGCACTCAGTGTAATGTGATTAAAAGAAGAAAAAAACGGCTAGGCAGTGAATACAAACATGTGCTCAAAAAGGATACAATTCAAGGATGCTCTAAAAACACTTGTTTGGTCCAAAAGACGATAAATACAAATGTGAGGGTTCCAGTTAAATACAAAATCCGAGTAAGTTAAATGAGATGATTAATTATAATATTTTTCCCCTGTATTAATATTGAACTAACATAAAGTTTTGTACACTGCTTGTTTGTTGTGGTATTTAGAGGTAAAACTTACGGCAATCTATTAAATTCTACTAATCCGACGCAAATACACGTAACTAGACCAGTTACAGAGTTATGCTACGTAATTCATAATAACGCTTGTCACTTAAAGAGTTTTGCTACGGAAGATTAATAATGTTTTTGCTTTAACTGACACTTACAGACTTATGCGCCGATGGCTCTACTATACTTTTGGTTCTAATTGCCGCTTACACACTTATGCACCGGAGGTTTATTTTAAAAATATTATTTAAGTATCACTTAGGTTGTTTTGCTTCGGATAAGTTAATTCGATATATTTTGTATCTGACACTTAAGTATACTTACGTGGTAAAACAAATTTTTGCATGCCCCCTAAGTGTTATTACTTTTTCAAAGTTACCTGTTCCACACTTCTCAGAAAAAGAGATAATATTTTGGCCGAATAATTACATATTCGAAAATGATGCTGACAATGTTACGGAAGATCAGTTAGCGGAAGATCTCACTCAAAACTCAACATGTGTACCCACTAAAAACCAGTTAGTTTTTTTCGATGCTATTTATGAGTGGGGAAGCTATGGGTAATCCTTAGCTCAGCCCCCGGGTATTCTTTGCAGCCTCGCCTCTGATTGTGACTCGTAGTTTGCAAGCTCCACCTGTATTCAGGAGAAAATTATTTATCCTGTTATCCAGCTGATGGCGTATGGGACACACACACTACCGTCATGGGTCTCCTTTAGCGAGCAGCAAACATCACCTTGTCGGCCTCTCGAGACCCATCTAGGAGTAACAGGTGAAGGGCATCAAGCCTTATTCGGTTCCCAGGAAGTCGGTGACGAACCATCGGTGCGTTGGCTGAAGCCTCCCGCTACCTCTCCACCGCCTCTTTCTGGGAGATTGGTTCTGGATTACTTTTGATGCGGTGCAGGTATTTGCCAAATCAGTCGTGGCCTGTTAAAATCTGATTAGTAGCTTGGTATGTTAGGCGTTCATGTTGGCGCTTCACACATCCCTCGAGCAAAGTATAGCAGCGAGCAAATATACATAGTCAGGCCATAAGTTCTGTCACACAATAAAAGCTTTAGAATTTAGAATGCTGGCCACAAAAAAGTTTATTGAATTCGAATTTCAATTATTTCATGATAATAAATTGTGTTCTTTTTAGAATTTTCCTGATTTTTAAATAAGAGTGGACACTTAAAGAAGATCGTGTCGCGGTTTTTGCATTGCATCGTTGCGGTTACGCGCCAATTCAGATTTTCGACTTACTGAAAAATTTGAATATAGCCAAAAGATTCGTATCGTACCATAAAACGATACAATGGTCTTCATTGTATCGTAGTTTAGTGTATATTATAGACGACAGGTCAAGAAGTGGTCGCCCTCGCTCTGTTAGCACTCCAGCAGTGATAAAAGCTCTAAAGGCGTGAATTCAAAGAAATCCCATACGTAAGCAGAAACTGTTGGCCCTTCAGATGTTGTTAAGCAGAACCACGGTGAAAAGGGTGTTAAATGAAGACTTAGGGCATAGGGAATATCGAAAAAAAAAACAGTACATCATTTGGACGCGCGTTTATTGGACCTGAGAATGAAGCGATGCTGCGCTTTGTTGAAGCGGTACGCGGGAAAAAAGCATCGGGAAATAATTGTTTCGGATGAAAAAAATTTCACCGTTGAAGAGAGCTACAACAAACAAAATGATAAAGTGTACGCACACAACAGTGAAGTAGCAAGCAACCGTATTCCGCGAGTCCAACGAGGTCATTTTCCATTCTCGCTCATGGTTTGGTTGGGAGTCTCTTATTGGGGCTTAACTGAAGTGCATTTTGTGAGAAAGGCGTAAAAACTAATGCAGTTGTGTATCAAAATACAGTCCTCAAAAATCTTGTGGAACCTGTTTCTCATACCATGTTTAATAACAGGAACTGGGGGCGTATTGCGATCCAACTTAATCTGTTCAATTCCGAGGCAGTTCAATTCCGACTGTTATCAATACGTGTAAACAAATATTATCAATACAATAATATTGTGATTATACTACAATGGTATAAATATTTATATTTATATTGTTATATTATAGTAATATTATCAATATAATGCGAAATTGCAATAAGAATTGCTAATTTGACAGTAAAGCGGAGCGTACTGGTTAACATACTTATTTCTGAAGTTTACGCGAATATTACACATTTAATGAAACACAATTTACGGATAATTTCGCGATAATTTATTTGATTTTTCATCCCGACGTTTCGAACACTTTACAGCGTTCGTGGTCACGCAGTGGTCTGGCTTGGGTCTTCGATAGAACCGGATCCCATGCTGGCGGAATTTTCCAACCATCTTCTCTATTGAAATTTGGATGTTTTCTAATTTCTATGGCTTCACGTAACATACGAGGAACGAACCGACGTTCTTTTGAAAGTATTTTGGGTTGGTCAAAACGTATGAAGTGGTTGGGTTTATCTAAAGCATGTTCACACACTGCAGATTTCATGTTCCGTCTATGTTTTACGTCAGCTATATGTTCTTTTATCCGTACGCCTATACTTCGTTTGGTTTGCCCGATGTAGGAAAGGCCACAGTCACATTCCAGTCTATACACGCCTGCATCTTGAAGAGGTATGGTGCACTTGACAGGTGGTAAAAATTGGTTTATCTTCTTTGGCGGCTTGAAATAAGTCTTGATGGAAGCTCGCTTCAAGATATTTCCAATCTTGTCAGTGACCCCCTTAATGTAAGGTAGTACGGCAGGTGGGCGTTCAACTGTAATGGGCTTGGCCGTGGCACGGGGTCTGCAACGACGTGGTACTGGAAGCTGGTTGTCCCGTAGTACCTTCCTTACATGCTGAAGTTCAGCAGCCAGGTGTTGGTCGTCACAGATGCCCATCGCTCTCTGAAACAAAGTTTTGCCCACGGTAGCTAACTGTGAAGGATGATGGTGAGATGCACCATTGAGATATTTGTCTGTATGGGTGGCCTTTCTAAAAACTGTGTGGCTAAGAGTATGGTCAGGATTTCTAGTTAGTAAAACGTCTAAGAAAGCTAGTTTATTGTTTGCCTCAATTTCCATGGTGAATTGTATTTTTGGATGAATAGAATTAAGATGGTTCAAAAAATCAGAAACTTTATCAGTGGGTAATACTGTGAAATACTGTGTACTCACTGCAAGATCTCAAGACACGGTTAGCTCTTTCTGCGTGGATAGGAACGTAAATTAATTATGAGTATGATGGTAGTTTAATATTTTTCAAAACTATGTAAATGACAAATAACATCTTAGTCTACCCCGTGACCACGAACGCTGTAAAGTGTTTGAAACGTCGGGATGAAAAATCAAATAAATTATCGCGAAATTATCCGTAAATTGTGTTTCATTAAATAAAGCGGAGCGTTTTCACTGTCAAAACTGCATCGCAATACGCACCCTGGGTAAGATATGACAACATATTGTTTTAAACTTTCATGGTCACTAACATTAGAATAGTTAGATACAGTGGTTCGAATGTGTAAAAACCGTGTATATAAAAATAGTGCCGTTTCGCGAACAGATACTGTCAGTGTTGTGTGTCGAGAACAGACGCGAGTAAATAGTGAGTTTGTGGACAATGGTACCGGCGGCGAGCGTAATAAACGACTTCGAAGGAGGGTAGACCGATATGTCTGCCAATAACAACCCACCCGCAAATTCTCTTCAGTTACTCCGTGATCATGGCGCTTGCAACAGTGCCGAAATATCGGAAGCTCATAAATAATAAGGTACATGGTAGCAATCCCGTATCTAACTATTCTAAAGATATGACAACACTTAGAGGAAAGGGCCTGCTCAAAGCCTCATCCTGATTTGAAGTCACTCAAGGCATCCTTGATTAAGGCAGCCATCGATATTGACATGGACCTCGTTCGTGCTGCGATAGACGACTGGCCGCGCAAATTGAAGGCCTGTATTCAAAATCGCGGGAGTCATTTTGAATAAACTTTATCACCATATGAATCTATGTTTTATTAAGTTCATGTTGCTATGTAAATGGTTACATAAATAATAAACATGCCTGAAGAATTTCATATTACACATGTGACAAAACTTATGACCTGACTATGTGTAATGCGGTGCCCACGTTACAATTGATTAGCTGCAGGTCCCAGATCTGCAGAGCCTCGTCCTTCAGTTTGAGGCGCTTCACCTCAACTTCTCGTTTTTCTGGCTTCAAGTCCAGAGACTTGTTTCTTGCGCCACTCAAAGACGGCGGCTAAAACCTCGGCATCGAGGGCTAAACTTACATACCGGCCATGGCAGCAGCTGAATTTTCCGCTACTGTACGATATTATTCTCAGCGCTACAATGCACTGTACTTTACGCAAGAGCATTTTGCTGTCGTTGTAAATAGGGGCATGTATAACGCCATGGACCGCAAAACACCAATATTGGCAAAAAGGCGCCTACTAGCAGGCAGCAGTCCCACCAATTTTCGGCATTAGTCTGCTCAGTGCCCCAACAGCTTACTTTCAAAATGGGCGGTGAACTTCCAGCGTTCATCAAGCCGAAATACTTAAGCGGTTTTCCTTTCGTAATCTCGACCCCAATTACCACTATGTGTGTCCCTCGTCTTGGCCTATAAAAACTTTTATTGCTTTCCAGTACTTGATATAAGTACCCACGTAGTCTTTGATAATTTTAGTGTCACCATCCAGTCCTACAAAGTTTTTAATAGCTTCATTCAAGACCACATTGATAAAACCACAAGACTCCCACGCAGCCCTCAATTAGGTCCGAAACCCTTCTTCATAGTCCAGACTTCAAAGTTCATACTAACAAAACTATGTATATATAAGTATAAAAATATCTCGTACTATTCATAAAGCATTAAGTACCACTTACGAAATAAAATACGTCCATACTTCCATTACATAACTACCTATTTGCCACATACTAACATTATCAGATTTTTTTTTCCGAAGCAAAACTCTGTAACTGACACTTGAATAAAAAAAAACTTATTAAATCCGACGCATAATTCTTTAAGTGTGATATCTTAATATCTGTAAATAATTCAATTAAACCAACATAAAAATCTGAATATGGTCGTCAAAAACAGCCCTTATGCCAAATTTCAAGGTGATGGTTTCAAGGTTATAGGCACAGTGCGCATTTGAAGTTTCGATCGGCTCTCCTGTAAAATTTGCGATTTCAAGTTAGCGACTTTTGCGTAGGAGGTGTCGGTATATCAAAATCGCTAAGTCGTTGTAGTAAATACCAAATGTCAAGTTCTATGACTGGACACATTTGTTTGCAATGCATTGCTGGTTCGATTTGTTTTGTTAGAAAATATCAATATATTTTTTTTCATTATAATAATTTAAAACCATATAGAATTGATAACTGGTTACCCAAAGGGCTTATATTTTAATCTTTTTCTCCTATTACAGGCCACACCCTGTATATTACATTTACAGTTTCTTTAATCGACCGTATGCGTATTAGCATTAGTGACACAATATTTTTCAAATAATCAATAGACTTCATGAACGTCTCTGAGCATGTCATTCATTAATTACAAAATTAAAATCTTTATTAAAAAAGAAATTGACATACCATAGCAGTAGCTGATACAGAGAGTGAGCGAGCGAGTGTGAATGATGATACCAGCAGGGTTCCAAATGTAACCCGACATGTGTGTGATAAAAATATGACGTCAGCCAGTGAGCCCTTATCAGCCTCGGTTTAAGTAGCCAGGGACGGGTGCGGCGGCGCGGAAAATTAAGAAACAAAACGGAAATCCTCTTTGTGGATAAAGATACAGCCACCGAAAACTGATGGAACTGCTAATAAATATAGAACTAATATTCAACGCAATGTTTTTTTCCAATAGTATAATCAGGTTTTGTTATGTACCGCTGGTATTGTCAATTTTAATGTTCTATTTTTGAATCTACTCCGCTACGGTGCGGCATCTCCGGCAGGTTCAACAGGAAATATTAATATTTTGAGTATAACAGTACTCAAAATATTAATATTTCCTGTTAGGTAGGTCATCAGGCTACAAAAATTTGTTGAAAATTCACCTCTATTACCACTACATAAGATACTGCAGTGTTTACTTTGAACCGAGACTGCACCACTTTGCAGTCTCGGTTTTTATATTTAGCAAATAGATTTTCAACTTGCATACTGAATGCATTACTGAATTTGAAATTACTGAATTTGACTACCTAACAAACTGCTATTGCGTACAAACAAGTAAATGCCGTATCATTGCTTTTATACATCCACGTATTTCTATGAGGAAAATCTTCATACGAAGGAAGTTAAAAGGAGAATGCTTCTCCAATATTGGTTCTTTTGAGTTTATCGAATCCGGAATAACTTCTTTGTTGTTGGATTTGGTTGAGCACTCTAGACGGCAGAGGGCTTAGGAGTGACCTTGTTGATGAAGGCACTCCTTGAGAATTTAAGTGGATAAGTAATTATTTATTTTTCGATAGACCGTGGTTTGTTAGATAAACTTATGAACATTAGATTGGCGGGTGAAAATCTCTGCCGTTAATGACGCGTGACTTACTTTTTGTAATTTTCGACAAATCATTGCAGTTTCATATTAAAAAAGACTTATGTTTTATTTTGCAAAGAGCAACAACCATTTAAAACCATATACAATATAATTATATGTATCATTCAAAAACTTATAGTAATATAATTTAATATCGCTCCTATAAAATACCAATACCAAATCAAGTGAATTAAAATAAATGAATTGTGCCTATGAAATAGTTTGGTAACTTTCTCAAAAGTATGTAAGAGTACCACTATTCTAAATCACATCTATCTTACGTATCCAACAACTGTAGAGTGAACTACTAAAACCAATTCATCAAAATCCCTTTGTCGCCGCCAAATCTTGCTCGCTTCACACAGCGGATGAAAATTAAACAGTCCCATTGACGGAGAGAACAATGCAATTTAATTTCCCGATGCAAACAACTATGCAGACGGGCTATTTGTCTCTCAACAGCTCTCAATGGCTATTATTCGATTAGACCAGCAGACTAACTTCCCAGTACAAATAAATCCAGTGTATTATGCGCTTTGGACTGCGGCGGGGCCGCGCTAGATCGCTCTGGGAAGTGCGAATTTTCAGGCGAATTTTCCACCGGACCTTGTTACATTTTTGCTCGTTTTGAACGCGTTTTATGCGCTTTGCTTAAAAATGGAAACCGTGGACTTAGTTGTGATACGGATTAATTCCCACACAAGCACTATTTTGACGATTGTTAAGTAATTAAAGGAAATGCAGCTGAATTTTGATCTTTGCTGAATTTGACAAACGAGGTTGTCTGTTCTTGATATAATTTATTCTTATTGTTCAATATGTTTATACAGCTTAAGTTACAGTGTAACTTATGAATGTAAAAAATAGAGTTGCTCTTATGGGGTATGTGCAATAATGTGCATGTCTCCTTATCTTTTGTGTCTATAACTATAAAGAAAAACATTATTCTAATTCCATCCTTAGTTTTCTTTAATTTTACTTGTTATTGAATGAATGAAGACCCAAAAATCGGAAGTAAATAGTGATAGCTGGAATCATTCAAAACGCTTCAATAGATTACGAGTACCTATAGGATTCTCAATCTAAGCGACAGCTTACCGAAAAATCCCGCAATTTTTATCGTTAAAAAACTTTTAGCGGCTAAGCATCCTTTGGCTGGTCGACTTGGTTTAACCCTTCTCCGGCCCTGGCCACAAAATCGGGCTTTAATCCTTGCTAAATTGCTTACTGTCTGGTAGAGGCTGGCCGATTATCTCCGAGTCTTTAGCCGAATATTTAACGTTAGCACAGCAAGATCCTAGGGCGATTTAAAATTAATTGCTGGCAAATAGACGGCGGTAAGCAACACTGCAGGCACGGATTTGGACGTGGATTAAGTGGAGCAACGAATTCATTTCATATTGAAACGTTTGTTTATGTTGTGTATTCTGAAATCTTGATATTTTCATACTGATACCAGGTTAAGCAGCTCTTACTAAATACGACATGTACTACAAATACTACATGTGCAACTCCAAATACTATACACGTACAACTCAACCAAACTACTGAGTGCCTTATAAATACTTTTTTCAATCGAAATATTATAACAGTGCATTAGTACCTAGAGTTTCAATTCGACCTCATATGTTTTTTGTACGTCAATCGATTTACTTTAAAAAAATACAGATTGATAAGCTAATTTAATATTAAAATGCTATGTTTCATTGTATAAAATAATAACTACTTAAGTTGAAAATAGCAGAAAGAAAAGAAAGAAGAAAACGCGGACCCTTGCCCGAACAAAGAGCGAATCAAAGTAAAAGTTGTTTTTATTCTATAAACAGATTTATAAGATTTCGTTGGCCACAAAGAAAACTGTCTCGAGGACAAAGGAAATAAAACAAAATAAGGACATTGTACATTCAGCTGAAAATTCCTATCGTAGAATTTTGGCGAATTAACGAAATCTTGCGGTTTACGTTACAATCGTCCGTGCGGTATTTTTTATTCATTTTTGCGCAATATTTTTTTAGTGACGTCGCATTACTGAAAATAATTCTGATTGAAGCTTCATGACTCATGACTTGTCGCCGATACCTTTTAATGCGTTTGTAGCACTGAATAGATAAATAAGGTTAGAAACGTTCTGACAGTTCGTTTGTATGAGAACCTGTGTAGCCGGTGGGCGGTACGGCGTTGTTGCTGCAGTGCCAAAAGCTCCAATCAATGAATCAACGCATCAATATCACAAACCAATTACACTTTCCGCTGAGAGCTCTGTGATTGGTGTGATTAGTACGTAAAACCAACTACCAATCACAGAGCTGCTAGCAGTGGAACCATCAATCATCATTCCGCAACGTTCATTCTTTAAATGTCAAAATACTACGTTGTGGTAAAAGTCGATATTTTAGGTCGATTGATATCGATAACTTCAATTACCGGTGTAATGTATTGTTTCAATATGAATTGAAAAAAAAAACATAAGATTTTAGTTTTGCGTATTTGTATAATTTTACGGCACATTTGATCGCATCAAAGGGTTGTACAATTACCTTCCGATAAAAAAACAATAAGAAAAATAATGGTGTTGCTATACTTTACTTGAAATAGAGAAAATTAATACTTTTACGTATTGCTTAACTTTAATAATTTGATCAAAAACATATTTGTTATTTTATTTTTGACAATAATTTGACAGGTCTGAAAACGCAATGTTTTGACACATGTTTGTGATTGATGTTGCTCTCAAGAAGAGAGCTTATTAATATATTTTTTTGTTTCAACAGAATAGTTATAGACCTGGACCCCACAGTTTTCCACAGCGATCGGTCGCAAGCGGTCTACTGTGTCCAATGCAATCCTGCAATCTTTAGAAGGTCATATTGCCGGTGGACATCCACGCTCTGATGTTGTCGAAGGGTGTTCAATGTGAAACTTTTCTGCAAACATTTCGTGGGAACGGCCTTTAGGTGTTGTTGATTATGATAGGAGAGATATCTACATGGCACAATAGCAATAGCCTTTTCTTTCAAGCATCCGAAAGAATTAATAATTGACAATAGGCGTAGAAAGTATTTCCATATTGTTGTTTAATAAAAAGATAATATCTCCGTATAAGTTTGAAAAACTTTATTTTATTAATAGCAAACAAGAAAAATTAAAACTAAGACATGCAACATAAAAAATAAGAAAAAAATACAGACCCAATTTAAGCCAGGTCTACGTGTTGTGTCAAAGGACGTAAAATACATAAAACATTTATCTATAATATATAAATATACTAATTAAAAAGCTGGATGTTTTGGTTTGTTTGTTTGAACGCGCTAATATCAGAAACTATTCGTCTGGTTTAAAATATGTCACATACATTTTTAAGACAGCATATTAGCTATGATATAATAGCATATTATACTATAGAAGTAGTAATGCGTATGTATGGGCTTACACAAAATTCTACGATTTATTGGAACGGTAAAACTTAGACGCACGAACGAAGTCGCGGGAGGGCGCTAGTTTGTTATAAATAATTACTAAACAATATTTATTATTACTAATTAATCATGTTTTAATCTCTTAATACATCAGTAGGGAAATTACCATTTATCGATATTTTTACTGTGCCGTGAGCTACATCCCTATCGTTGTGTACGCAAGCGAACCATGCAAATTGGATGCGATACATTGCGTGCTAAGGTAGCAATTTTGTTAGTAATGTGCGTGCACAGTCATCAATGAATATTTTTTTTTTATACTTGGTGCAACAATATCGCTGTTCTTGCAGAATATTACTGCAACGCTCCTGTCACGCGAATGAAGTTCTGCGCATGCATATGCTCACAACAAGCTCACCTCTGCTGCACTGACCGGGGCATTTCTAACCTTATTTATCTATTCAGTGGTTTGTAGTATAGTTGGAGCTAAAATGATTGGATTTGATAGATTTTGCTATTTCGCTTAATGCTTTTTTCTTAATAAACGAAAATACTTTATCAGACTCAGCGTTTTATGTTTTGAAGCTACAAACGCACATTCTTGTCGTATTTTTACTGTGTGAAACGCTACAAGTACTTACAATGAAAATAAATGGAAAACGTTTATCTCAACTCCTTTTTGCGTTCATAATTTTTAATTTTCAGGCAGACGCCTGCTCGTGACTTTAAACTACTGTAAAGAAGTCAGCAACAGTGTACTTTAGCTCTTTGTCTCGTGTAAAAAATAAAACAAATGAAATAAAGCGCAACCCAAAAATCATAAAATAATGTACTCAGAAAAAAATAACTTTTCAGCTAAACACCCTTTGCGAGCCCTTTGTTACAAACAGAAGGACTAACGTCTGAATATTCTTTTACATTACCGCTCGTTTCTCGTAAACTTTGTCATTTCCCATGACTTTTGTGACCTACAACTTTTGTTGAAATGTTGTTGACATCAAAATTAAATGAAAGAAATGAACAGCCGACTTCCTTATTAAGTGAACATAATGCACGTTAGTATACCACCTAAGGAATGAAAAAAAAAATAGTAGGTTCTTAGGGTAGTTAAGTTTAGGCTTAAGATTGACATGAAAATAAATATGGCAAGTACTCAAAAATGTCACAAAGACTGAAAGGCACACAAAGGTTATTGCAAATATTAAAATTATTCATTCCACTATACTTATCGTAAATATAATTCAGTCTACATGATATTTTGATAGTAACTTTCTGAACTAATAAAGAATTCCGACACGAGTTATATTTTGGTAAAATATCAATGTCCGTGGATCATATTCATAAACTATTCCCGACATTTTCCGGTGAAATTAGTTGCGTCTGGTGCGGGCAGCGTCGCCGTGACGAGGGTCGGCTTGTTAGTACGGCCACGTGAGCTCGACTTGATGTACTAACATAGAATATATTCTGAATATCTTGCCCATACATAGGATGTCGTTTTGTACATCGATCCGTTTTGTTTACGAATAGTTTCTGGTTAAACATCACTACTGCTGCCGCATCAAATTCAAATTCAAAATGATCGCTCTGCCAAAATAATAGAAGGTGCTGGCAAATTATTATTTTTATCTAAAGGAGACACAATCGTAGTTATATTAATTAAAATTCCTATAAATAAATATTAAATAAAACCTTTTATACAGAAATTTAAAAAAATTAACGGCACGTTTTATTTTTATTTTTTTCACTGTACATTGGACGTTCATAAGTGTCATTTTATGACGTAAATTGAAATAAGAATTTGAATTGAATTGACTACGATGATGAATTCAAAGAACAGACTACCGCACGTCAAGCTAAGCACGGCGGTATCTAATGTAGTTGTAATAAGGGTTATTTTACAACAAAAGTGGGTAACCTGATGTGCTGGCTACTTCAGGTCACATCAGGTCTGTCTAATATTACAACGTACGACCTGTGTAAAGATGCTACTGGCCGAAGATATCGCGCGAGGATATCTTTTGCGATGTCCAAGCGAATCAAACGATATTGTAAAAAATTTCTTGGCTATTTATGTTATAGTTATTCATCATCATTATCAGCCAAAGGACTTCCGCTGCTGAACGTATGCCTCCCCCACTGTTTTTCACAGCGACTGGTTACGAGCGGTCTGCAAACAGTGAGATCCTGCGATTTTTATAAGATCGTTAGTCTATCTTACCGGTGGAAATCCTTCTTCCGTTATAGTTAATGAAATTGTTTAGTTGGTAATATGCACAAATTACAATTTACATACTCGTACAAACTTTTGCTTCTTCCATCTAAACAAGTCCGTGTCTTGAAACTTTAATGATATACAATGTTGATAGTTTGCAAGGGTTGAAATACTATTTCCTTAGGAATTTGTTAATATATCTTTGTCTCAAGTTCCAGTAGTGAACCACAGACGGACCCTTTACATTTTTATTAGTGTTTATCTCGATGCTGGTCACGTGGCCTCGTGCAAAAGGCATGCATTTAATGAAAATAATCCTACACAGCTAACGACGAGCTACGTGATGGATCGCTCTGTTCGATTTAGATATGGAAGGGATGAGTCTTGGTGTTTGGAAAACAAAAGAAGGGGTTTTTGTGGTGAAGTTGGTAGTTCTGGTTATAATTTGAAGGTGGGCTGGTGGTTAGATTACCGTCGCAATTTTATAGCGTTAACATAATATTTTTTTTAGGTATGATTCATCTTAAAATGATGAAAGTAGAGCCTTAATCAATCTATTGAGACGATTTTTCAGTTAGAGAGCCATATGCCTAATTTCAGCCTACATACTTTTGGTTTATTTGAGTACAATCATCTTTTAAGAGGGTTTTCGCTATTTAATCAACACTCTGTGTAGGCCTACATAGGTTTTATTCAAGAGATAATAATTATGTACATTGAGACTTCAGGTTCATGTCAACAATCACAATCTCACTTTGGCTTCAATATACTTTCCAGTCTTCTGTATTCGTATGAGTAAGTGGGGACTTTCCATTCCAGTGTGTATTCGATCGCAGTAAAATCGCGCGGTGTTATCACTGCTCTAGTAGGTACCATTAGCTAAAGAGCCACACGATTACGCGCCGCAACGCTGTGGAAACGGTTCCGGGAAAATAACGCCGTTAGTACACCAACGCAATCGCATGCGGCAGCGATGCGACTGAACGATATGCGAGACCGACAAGGTTGCAAATATCACATCTAGCTATGTTAGAGCGAGAGATAACATATGAGAATTTCACATGCCTTGCGTTGGTGTACTAAGGGAGATACTACGGCGGCTATGTGAGTTGTTTTATGACCATGTCAAAATCATGTAATCTGCTAATAAACATGAGTCAAATGAGTAAATTTTGGCAAATCACCTGAATGTTTTATCCCAATTTCTTCATCGATAGTAATGGTAAAGTTAAGTAACCAGCGGTTGAATATTTACGATTGTGTTTGTTTTGAAGAAAAACTACCCTAACCAATGTCAGAATGGCTATTTTAATGACCATTGTTAGTGATTGGTATTTTTTCTTCAAACACACACACAAACGTAAACATTCAACCGCTGGTAACGTAACTTTTCCATTACGATGAAGCAATTGGGCCTAAAAGAAAAAATAACTAGACCGAATGAACCAATGAAGAATTCAAAGAAAGGTCCTAAAATTCTGTTCAGATTTTGATTTATTTACATCTCTAGATGGAATTTGTCTAGACAAATTCATACGATTACATAACAAATGCAGCTCATGTGATAAAAAGCTCTAATTCTACTGCGGCGGTTGTTTTTGGTGCCAAATTGTGTAAAGCTCGCGCGGATGTAACGTTTATCTGTGAAAGTTGAGACTGAGGACGCGGTTGGGTTATTCCTGATTTTATCTTTCACAGACAAAAAATATTTATATCAGAAATGAAAACTTTGTCTGTACATTTTCACTTTCTTTAGGAATTATTTCAGCGACTAAAACTATGCCATAAATGGTGTAAAAAATGTACTAGCCAGTCGCGTTTAGAAAATAAATAAAAAAAAAACTTGAGAAAAATTTTGTTTTTAAAAATTTTCTTGATTTTTTAAAATATTTTTCCTGTAATCTATTTTCGATTGACAATATCCCCCTTAAATTTGGCTCGTAATTCTTTTACACCCTGTATTTATCTCGATGATCTTAATTTATTATATGTTAAAATTCATCAAAATCAGTTTAGCTATTGACTCAGTAGGTATGCTTGATAGGTAGGTACTTTTTAGTAGGGATGGGATTTTCCATAAATAATTTGAATGTAGAATATAGCGAATAACCCGGCCGAGGTTCGCAATCGCATCACGAGTGAACACTGAAACTGCTGCGGGTATAAGTAGGTTGAAACTCGAAACTGGGTATTACATAGTTCCATATATGTACACACCACACATAGACAAAGAATATCGAAGAAGGAAGACCTGAAATAGGACGACACAAAAATAACATTGGAGAAAAATAGTCAAAAAATTATGTATTTTTTACTTCTCATTTACTAGCTTAGAAGTAAATATATTATGCAATAGTATTATAGAGGTAATATCTGTGGCAATACTAAAAACTTTTGGTTTGTCTGAAATCACATAAAACAATGCAGAGTATCCATACAGATAAATCTGCTATCTCAAAGAGATAAAATTGGGGAATCCTCACAGATCGATAGGTCACCACACAACAATAGATTGCCAAAATAATGTTGATAAACACATCTGTGAGGGAATCACCTTTTGATGATAATATTATGCAAAGTTTTTTACGTTGTTTTTAAAATATATAAAATATATGCTCGTCGGTGATGGTCACACTCCATTATCACCACTGTTAAAACGAAGTTTTCATATTTCATTTACACTTCAAGGGTAGAGTTTCGTCTAATAGAGACAATCTCCAGTACACTTTTATTATTAACTTGATTTATGTTAGAAAACACACAAAAGAGTCTAACTAGGTTACATAACATATTCCATTACATTATAAAATTGTGTTCTGCATATTGTATGCATGAAAGAAGTAGGTAATTACTGAGCCAGGCTAGCTAACAGGCTATCTGGGCCAGATTGAGTCGTAACGTTGTCTGGAATGGAGGTAGTTGAGCAGAACACTAATACCGGAATACTGCCTTGTATTAGCAGAGAATAGGCGTACAACATACATAAGCTAGTTATTGTAGCATCTAGGTATATTATGTTCGAGAAGTTTTTGAAAGAAAAAAAGAAAGAAAATGGAATTTATTGGACCTAAATATACAATATTCTTAACATAAGGAAAAATGTATACAGAATCCAAGAGTAATTCACTAAAAGTAGGTAGGGTTTTGATGAGAAATAAGCTGGAAAATACTTTAAGCCACATTAATTACTGTTGAAAATGTCGTTGGTAGTTAATTTTGAAATATCTAAAGAAACCACAGTTTATATACTTTTAGTATGTATTCATCATCTTCATTTCTTAGCCGTCATACTATATCTTAAAAGCAAGATACAATCTTCCCTTCAGTCATATTTTCTTTAACTTTAATGGTACCTATGTCTTCGGACTGAAACTTACCAAGATACCTTTAAATCAATATTCAAAAAGTTACCAGTAAGTAGATTCGCACCTCTTATACATCTACATCTAATATTTAAGGCGAAATTTCGGTTACATTTGAATAAAACAAACCCGGAATCTCGTCATGTAATGTAATTCAAAACAACACACCTCAAGACCCCACCGGCTTACGCAGTATTGTAAGATATCGCCCCATTCGTCGGCCGATGCACCGCTTAAGTCCGGCAATTTTCCCTTGATCCGGCAAAAATTATCGCCTATAAAGCCAAAGCGAGTCCCCTGTGATACCTTAAAAAACCGATACGGTGGCGTGTGCTGCATGGAGGTCATATAGTTTTATAGGCCGCGTTCACATTCGGTCGTTTCGTATTTGTTTTTCTAATGGAAATAACGGCTTGTTTTTACTGTCGAGTGGATAGCGAATTATGATTTTGTTTGTTTTTTCTCTATATTGAAGTATCTGTTGCTTAGTTATGCAATGCCATTAAATATGCAACAGATCTCGTTGCGTGTCAAAAAATATATGAACTCCAATTGACCACAAATTTTCTAAATTACTAAACAAGTTATTCCAATTCCAAAGTAGTTATAGTTCCATCTAAGACAAACCATATGCAAAACCAGAAACAACAAAGAGACTGCGAGCACAAAGCAGAGACCAGAACAAATATTATCTGTTTTGTCAACAGTCCCCGTCGGGGAATGGAATAATACAGTGTATCAATAATTTTGATACTGTTCTGAGTTTACCTGCACTTAGGGATAGATTGATTATTGATTTTGCTGGTAAACTTAGTTTTCTTTACGCTACGGTCTATATGAAAGCAATTTCTTCGTCGACATGTTGGCCACCTTTCTACATGACCTAAAGCTTTGACTGGCAGAGAATGTATATAAGCATTTAATCCACCTTTGTACAACATGGTGAATCGTTTCATAAGTAATACCGCTTTTGAATGTTTAGTTGGTAACCAAGAGAAAGCTATATTAAAAATATTAAGAAAACGATCACTAAAACTAAACAATGAGGAATACAACAAGCGGAAAATCGTGGTCATTTATGCTAGCACCTATTTATAGGCCAAATTTTAGAGATGCAACAACAAAAACTAAAATTAAAGTATTTTTATCTACTAAATAAACAAAAAGAGACAGACTACAATTTAGAAACGTCCAACAAAACCTTTCACTTGTTCAGAAAAAAAATATGGAAATTTTCATAGTAACCGACAGCTGTTTAGTTTGACATCTCTAAAACATAGTAGTCTATCTCTCGTAACTGAAGGAATAAACTAACCTGATGACCTAACCTGACTGACAAGGCGGCATGGTCCTAGACCTTAGCCTGTTCCTTAAGGAACAAACAAAAAGTAGTCTCTCTTTTTATTTATTTAAAAAAGGTAGAGATAGTAACTTACTTTTAGTTTTAGTGGGCGTATCAACTGTAGCATAAGAAGGCTTAATTAATAGATCTTTGATAAACCACTTATGACATTTTGCTTCTCACTTATCATTTGGCTTATGTCGTAGTGTATTGTCATCAACATTGTGAACCACGTCTAATTACTTTTACTTCGACTTCTAGTCACGATGCAGCATCGATGCAGTCGCGATGCTAACGCGCGTTAGTATCGATGCAGTCGCGATGCAGAAGCTGGAAATAGACAAATTATGTACTAAATATTGGAGACTGCATCGATACTAACGCGCTTCTGCATCGATGCCAATTTAAATCTGTTCATTGCGTGAGTCGCGATGCTGTTGCGCATTTTCAAAACGCGCGTAAGTATCGATGCTAAAAGTCGCAGTGTGTAAGGGGTCTAAGAATGCGTTGCAGAGCAACCGTAGACGGCGCGCGAGTCGGCGTCGCCTGTCGCGCGACAAAGTGAGAAAAATATGGTTGTTCAATATTTATAGGATTTTTATTTCCGTCGTTTAGCCTCGGAAACACGTCTACACACGGAGGTAGGGGATTGGGTGCAGAGGTAGATTCTATTCTGGAAGTGACATTTGGCAGATTTGTTATAATAATTAATGTCAATAGGGCTTTCGATTTAACAAAAGAAGGCACTTAAAAGAACTTTCATTCGTTTATTATCTTCAGCCTTCTGCCAGTACTGATGTTACTGCTGCTAACCAACACCAGGGGACGCTTCATTGATGGTGGCGTTTACTCTATTACTTATAACTTTATTGTCACATGCACTTCTTATAGCAAATGAATGATTATAGTAGATCAGAAAAGGCTTTTGACTGGGCATTAAGAGGCGGAAAACCCCCGGTTTTTAAATTGCGGTGTGGAAGGTAAGAGGGAAACCATTACACTATCTACACAATTAGGAGTTCTTATTTAAAAAAAAAGATTTTATTAAATTTATAGTTAAGCTTGATCTCAAGGGTAGTAAGTACATGCTTATTATCACTATAATTAAAATTAAGCTAAAGAAACATTTAAAGGCATACACTTCTTAATTATAAGTTATTGATTCGTCAAACTTTTCCTCTAATTTAAGACTTAAGGACATTCCTATGTTTTGTCATATCCAGCGCTTCTATCCCTTCGTCGATGTCTCCGTATGTTGTTTTTCTTGGTGGTGCATTCATTTGGACGGCTTATGTGTATAAATAATGCATACACCGCGGGGGGTCATCTGTATTCCGCTGGTGTAGAGGGCCCGTGTCATGTTTTGAGTGCCCGCGACTCTGACGGTGTCATTGTGGAAAATGTACTTTGACAAAAGAAGTTTGGTGTCTGCCGTTTGATCAGTTAACGATGTCACTGCTGTGTGGGGTATGGGTAAATCTTTCTAGTCAGATTTCATGAACCGGTTGTTTTTCTTTATTTTAATATTTTTTGACTGCTTTGGTGTAAGCCTCAAACAGTTATTTAAACAGTCGTATCAACTTAAAGATGAGACATTATTAGAAAATAATTTTAGCAAACTTAGGCTTAAGTTTTGAATCAATTGTTGATATAACCATAATGTCGTCACTGTTTGTTCCAGATTTAGTTCTGAACAATAAACTTGGAGCTCTGATCCCATCCATATTATATGTATATACAAACACACACTTCCGCAACATTATTTCGTATTAAAAATATCACGATCACGGTTCAAGTTAATTAATTCATTAACTTATTTCACAAAATTCACGTCGTGTGGACTCTTGTCACCGTGACTAGATAAAACACTCATGTTATGGCCTCATTAACTGAAGTTACTGGTCATGTTAATGGAGTAACATAGAATTTTAATATTTTCAAGTATAACACGTAAAGCATAATAAATTATAATTTAACTAGCTTTTGCGCGCGACTTCGTCCGCGTGGAATAGTTACTTCTTTCTCCCGTTTTTTACACAGTTACCACTATATCTTTGCTCCTATTGGTCGTAGCGTGATGTTATATAGCCTATAGCCTTCCTCGATAACTGGACTATCCAACACAAAAAGAATTATTCAATTCGAACCAGTAGTTTCGGAGATTAGCGCGTTCAAACAAACAAACAAACAAACTCTTCAGCTTTATAATATTAGTATAGATTAGTATAGATTTAACCGTCGATTAGGCAATTTCAGAAACATGATCAACCAATATTGAAAGTTAAATTATAAGAATGATAGAATTCAATCCTTTCACAGTCTCATCTTACAAAAAGTTCAATGGGATACGTACTTCACTCAGAATGGATAAGTATAGGACGAGTGTCTGTCTATCCTTAGGTATATGAACGAATATAAGATTACATAAGACACATCCGTAGATAGTGCCCCAGATAGGCGATCGCAAGAACTCCTATCGTATTCACTTGCCTCCAAACTTAGCTCAACAAAAAGAAACTTGTCTTTAGTTTCACTAAAGTGTATCTCAGTTCCGTCGATACGATGTTTCGAGAGTGCCAGCAAAAAAGCTTGCAAATCCTAGTACTCTCGAGTGTTGGCGAAATAGTCCACTGTAGAGTGTGATAGCTTAGTTGAAACTTCCTTTTACGGGGGCTTACTATCGGAGAGATTTAGGAATTCCTTGTTGAAAATGTTTCTAGAGAATCTTCTGTTGTAATGTGTGAATTTATTCGTATTTGTATGTTTCAATCTCAATTGTGTGTCGGAAACTATAAATCCAAAAAGTGGTTGGTGCCTACAAATTGTTTACTTAAAATAAACTGGTAAAATATTAATGTATTTTACAATGTTACCGAAATATAATAAAGTAAGTGTGTGTACTTAGCAACTATTGAAAATTCACGTGCTATATTATCGACTCAATACTTCACGACATTCATAACCTCACTAAAAAGGTTCGATCCCGTTTCAATTGGAATTCAAAACGCGTTACTGAATGCATTCTCCACCGCATGCCCTATGAGAGGCACTCAGCGCTCTTACCATATTCTGTAAAAATATGACGAGCGCATTTAAATGTGCTAATGCCTTAAGAATAGCTCCCTTGATCCCAACGGAGTCCACTCTCATACGCTATTTACCGCCTACGTCTTGCAAATCGACATCGCACGTCTCAGATGCATTGCCCCTTAAAGTATTTCGTTTCACAATAAACTCGTATTTTCCATACAAATATTTGGAGGTTTATTTTGGATTGGACGCCGGAATATTTTAAAAGCGTAGGTAAAATATTCTGCAATTTGGTTTTACAATTGTAAATATGCAAAAGCTGGTTGAAAGGTGTTTCTTAAGTATGAGTTTGAGCTTAGGATTTATTTATTTGAGTTTTGTTCAATTCAATATTCATTTGATTTACTCACACCTACAACTTTGCGATTTTATTTTAACACCAACATAAAAACATAGCTGTATAAATAAATTCGAGTATTGTTGATTGTATTTTCGATTTGTCCCTCCTAACATAACATGTCCCAGATTAATAAAGAAATTGTAAAAAATCTCGATTTTTTGAAATCTGGAGATTCAGGACTGGTAATCATTTTTTTTAAAGTGGGACTTGATGAAAATCTGTAAATTTCGGTAGTAAGAACTTTGAGTATTCTTAATGTCAGTTTCGTTAATATAATGAACTGATTTTTTGGAATTAATGGTAGTATTTATGGGAAATCTTTCATTGCCTACAAAGTAGCGGAGTGAGACTTTTTTTAAAAATACAATGTGAATTCAACATTTTGAAAAAGATTTTAAACAGAAAAAAGAGCAGACAATCATAATCGTTTTCCACTGTCTGCGGATTTCGTATCCACACCAAAACCACATGTCTCAGCGTTCGTAATTGAAACAAAAGTGTTCTCGGACAATTCGAGTCTAGACGGCTCGCGTAAGAGTTTGAGGGTAAATTAGATTTCGTCTGCAAGTGTAACGGAAACCTCGCAGTAAGGCTGCGCTTGCACTGACATAACAAAGGATGTAGAGAGTAAAACGATTTGGAGAAATAAGACTCATTTTCTTTATGTCACATTAACGGTCCCGGCTAACTCGTTCGTTCATTTCCTACCCGTTATCCTGTTTAGGACGGCGACGAATTCAACCAAGTAATAATAGGCAGCACGGTAGCTCAATTGGAAGAGCAGTTGGCCCGGTTAGCCAGAAAGATGCTGGTTCGAATCCCGCCCGTGCGCAATTTTTGGTTTCATCTTTCAAGTAATAATGATAAAATTCGGCCCACCCTTGATTTATAAGTGGTGTAACACAAAAAGGTTATATATGTTTCGTCCATTTTCCAACTGATATGCCGAACCACAGTCGGTAACAAGGAAAAGGAATATCTTGGAATTTACATAATGCTTTGTCAATCCAACCATAAGACCGTTATACCAAATATTATTTATTTATTTTATTTTACTTTTAAAGTAGATACACATAGGTACAGAAAATTAGTCGTGATTATGAGATCATCGCGCG
Source organism: Pyrausta aurata (assembly GCA_963584085.1). Taxonomy (NCBI): domain Eukaryota; kingdom Metazoa; phylum Arthropoda; class Insecta; order Lepidoptera; family Crambidae; genus Pyrausta; species Pyrausta aurata. The sequence continues at coordinate 6,895,168 of OY757260.1, forward strand.
ACTTATCTATATAAACAACGTGCAACTGGTCAAGCTTGCTGATCTAGTTTTAGGTGTCTGACATCATAAACTTTATGAATTAGCTATGTATCAGACCACTAGATGGTAGTGTGACAATAACCCTTGTGATCGCGTTGTAAACAATACAACATCAAAATCAATCCGTGGATAGATGTACACGAGTACTTTAATTCAATTATTAAGTCGCTAAATTGATTGACCTAACAAAAATATGTCTCTTATCTCTTTCCAAGTGGTCCGCTAGTTTTTAAAGTCGCCAGATTTTCCCGGTAGTCTTGGCTTCCGTATGTAAACGTGCCCCTATCGGCACTTTCCCATTGCTTCTTTGAATACGTGATGCTCTCGGAATCGGTATTGGATGCATTACGTCGGTTCTTCCACTTTGGTAATTTTCTCAAAGCCATTGCTCGGATCTACACTGAAAGTTTATATTCCAATTTTGGTATTGGTAACATCAGTCTTATTTTGGGTATCAATATCACGGATGGTCTATTTTCATTTTCAAAGTGTTTGTTAAGGATATTACGTTTTACTTACGTCTTGTTATAGTATTTATTATTCGTGTAGAGCTGGAAACTTTAAAATCCGAAGATTTCAATAGATAAAACCTTTATTTTCAGGTAAAAGTATACTTTGTTTTAAAGAAAATTACATGTATACCTAAATGTTTTATTTAATTCACAGCACTTCTTTGTTTATCTGAGTGATCACGGACAGTCGTCAACAGCATGCATAATTTCAGCAGCAACGGAATGTCACTGCAGTCGCGACATGACGTGACGCCTCACATTGGATTCTCCCGGCTGTCAGCTCTGAAGGTTGTAGCGTGCGGATGACAAATCATTGGCGACGTAGTTGCATTCAAATTTCGGATTCGATTTTCCGACACATCAACACGTCTGGACGGTATTTAATTTCGTTATATTTTACTGTACTTTTTAAAATGGATAAAATAAATGTAATCTTCTATTTATGTAACTACCTATTGTTAATTGAACGAAATTCCCGAATGATGAAAATGATGACCTTAGAACACTCTCGGTAATTAGGCAAGAATACAAAATCATATGGAATTAAATAGGTACAGAATTAGTATTATTTATTTCTTACTAATTTGCTGCCGGTCTACGTTTGATTCCTATGTCTGATGTAGTTCAGCTACTGTAGAGCCTATCATTTTAAATTCATTTCATTCTTACCTATCGCGAAAAAATCTTACCAAATCGACATGTAAATGGTAAATGTTATTCAATTTATTGGGAATCGGCATAACTTTGTTGAACTGCTGAAAGCTAAATGAAAATGTAACACAAACTATTTTTATTTTTCCTATACAAGTAACATTGTGTTCGAGGTTCGAATAAAATCCAATATGTAATTTTAAGACTCGAATTTCATGAACACAATTTAGTATTTTATAGCAATCATTTTCAGAGGCTACGATAAGATAATTTAATACAGAACGTAGCTCGATAAAAAGTAATTTTCATGTGAAAATAACACATTTATTTGGCTTTCAGATGAATATAAACGAAACCAATTTGTGTTCGTACTTACCAAGGACACGATCTTTTTCAAGAATTTTCATCGTTGTATGCATTCAGGTCAATAATAAGATCCAAAACTAGATATAGAAGATTCCTGAAGAAGACTACAGGTAAGTAAACGCGAACACACCACCGTATCTCAACCCAGATCTCGACATACATGCCCAGGGTGTAGGCAGGAACAAATTTATGCAAATTACTAATCACACCCGCACCTTTATTACCTTAGACAAAGCATAGATAGAACAAGTAGCTTTAGTTAGTATCGTTGTATGGGCTTTTTTAGGGTTCCGTAGCCGAATGGCAAAAAACGGAACCCTTATAGTTTCGTCAAGTCTGTCTGTCTGTCTGTCCGTCCGTATGTCACAGCCACTTTATTCTAAAACTATTAGCATCACACCGCTGAAACTTGGTAGGTAGGTGTATCCTTTTTACCGCTTTCCGATTCAGGTACAAAAAATTGGAAAAAATGATATTATAGGGGGGGCTCCCATACATGAAACTAAAACCAAAAAATTTTTTTTAACTCAAATCTATACATGTGGAGTGTCTATGGATAGGTCTTTTAAAATGACATTGAGGTTTCTAAAACCATTTTTTCTCAAAGTCTAACGTTTGAGATATAGACGCTTCCAAAGTGGTAAAATGAGCGTCCCCCCCCCCATCTAACTTAAGAACTAAGAAAGTGAAAATTTTGAAAAAAATATGTAATGTAGATCTTAACATAAACTTTCAACGAAAATTGGTTTGAGCGAAATCGAACTAGCAGTTTTTGAGATATAGAACATTTTTATCAACCGCAAATATTACTTTGTCTTTCATACAAGCACTATGAAAAACAAAGTTATATTTGCGGTCAACAAAATATTGTGGTATTCTGGCTAAGTGGAAGTAAGAATCTCTAATTCAGTTAAAGTTGGCACGGAACCCTCAGTGCGCGGGTCCGACACGCACTTAGCCGGTTTTTCCTAACCTCTAAACAAATTCAAATGCTGTTTTGTCCTCAAATATGACTGAATGACTAGCTACTTGATTTTGACTGATTTGTATAGAACTATTTTAATAGAATTTAGCCGCGGAAATTTTGATTGAATGAAACGCCGTAGCCTTAACGTTTTTTTAAAAAATAATTGCATATTCGCATCACATAGCCGCTAAAAGCTTAACCAATTTAAATAATTGTATGATTTTTGCTGTCACAAGATACAAAATGATCAATAGTGGTAAAACACATCATGGCTCGCTACACAAACTTTACCACCAATCGGTGAAGAAAATTTGATTGTGAAAATTAATAAGAATGGTCATTGAAAAGTGGGCCTAAAATTGTATTTTATTAGGGTCGTGGAATGATTGCAGGAAACTGTCCAATTGTCACTTACAAGTGACATATGTCAAACTCGGTGTGATAGAGGTTTATTCCAGATAGATACTTTTGATATTATGTAGTGTTGAATATAAATATAAGTGGACAACGAACACGTTCTTATTTCGGAATAGTACACTCGTGCTATTTGTAAGGCAAAAGGAATCCAAACAAAATAAGATTCTGAAGCAAGTTAAAACTTGGAAGTACAGATTGAGTAGGTCACCACTTAGGACAGTGATTTGTGTGTATTTATGCTGAACTTAAGAACTATTTTCGACCCACTGACACTTTAAAAGGAATAAATAAATTAGTGTATTTTTTTAAGCGTGTTAAAGCATTCTCACGCCACTATGCATACTTATTGTCAAAATCTCTGTTTAAGGCTGTTTAATTAACTTATTCAGGTAACTAAATAATTTCAAAATTGTCCTTAAGACTAAATGATTTAATTATTGTTGTTTTGTTTACTAAAATTCTGTGTACGCCTTAAATAGGTGTACATATAATATAATAGACACTGTTAACGTTACTTTAGTTAAGTGTGTACAATATGTAAACTGTTGGTATGCCTTTTCAATAAATTATAAGAAATAAAATAAGAGTGGAGAATACCTAAGGTTTGTTGGAGAAGTACTTTTTTACTATAAATTGCAATTGTAAAAAGCAACCGTAACTCTGTGACAGACGAGGAATCGAACCCCGTGTCTTACGCTATCCGGGCGTATGCCTATACCACTCGGCCACCGTTACATTAACAAGCCTGTTGAATTGTGCAAGTGCTTTCTTTTTAACGCGTAGGCTGTTTGACCTCATTAATGTTGCGAAATTGCTCTTACAATCTTTATACTTTTGCTACTCTTTATCTACTTTTTTACTTTCAAAAGCTTTGTTTAAAAGTCATAAAAGTAAAAAAAAGTCGTAAAAAAGTCATAAAAGTCGTTTATTTTTGCATATAGACCCACTGGGGGCACTTATACACGTCCCAACATAGACCCTACCACAGCTTCGGGACAATTGTAAGCTAGTGCTGAGAAGAAGCTGCGCAAGAAACTCAGTCACTATTGTCAATGCCTCTTTTCAAAAGTTTTACAATGTTTGTGGTGATCATGCAAGTCCATACATTATTATCTTTTAAATAATCATCTACTTTATAATACCCTTTCGTCATTAGGGTTTCTTTAATAACAGTTTTAAATTTAGTAATCGGTAAGTCAACAATGTATTCTGGTAGTTTATTGAAAAATTTTATACATTTCCCCATGAAAGAATTACCAACCCTTCGAAGCCTGAATTGTGGAATAGCAAGCTTATCCTTATTCCTAGTATTATATTTGTGTATATCACTTTTTTCGTAAATGAATCTAAATTTTTGCGTACATACATTAAATTTTCATAAATATACTGAGAGGCTACAGTTAATATTCTAATTTCTCGAAACACCTCTTTTAAGGAATCTTGAGGTTTTAGACTATTAATAGCACGCACGGCCCTTTTTTGTAATACAAAAATTGATTCTATATCAGCAGCTGAGCCCCACAATAAAATTCCGTAGGACATCAAGCTATGGAAATTAAAGCTGAAGAGTTTGTTTGTGTGTGTGTTTGTTTGAACGCTCTAATCTCCGAAACTACTGGTTCGAATTGAATAATTCTTTTTGTGTTGGATAGTCCAGTTATCGAGGAAGGCTATAGGCTATATAACATCACGCTACGACCAATAGGAGCAAAGATATAGTGGTAAATGTGTAAAAAACGGGAGAAAGAAGTCACGATTCCACGCGGACGAAGTCGCGGGCAAAAGCTAGTAACTAAAATAAACTAACCTAGCTGTTTCTACATCAGTCAAACGCCTAATCTTCCTTACAGCAAAAGCAGCCGAGCTTAGTTTCCTTGACAAGGTCTGTATATGAGGACCCCATTGTAGTTTGGAGTCTAAGTTTGGAGTTTAATAAGGCAACAGTTAGGATCACTGTTAGCGTTACCGTATGAGTTGTTCGTTCCGGCTGCGCTATATCGTAGACGTGATATGAAATTTCTCACGAACCAACACTCAAAATTGTCACTAATTTATAAATTCAAATTAACCTGAATTAACAGAGTTTCGGTGTACACCGTCTCATTAACTTTGTGATTGCCATCGCTTGTTTACTGATTGGGGTATTCAATTACGTTGGTTGTTTATTATTGCTTTTAGATAATATTAATTCAAATATTTTATGAAACCATTCTGTGAAATTCTGTAAATTTTTGTGAAACTTCTTTATTATCAACGCAGGATTCAAATATTTCAATTTTACTAAATTTAATTGTCAGTAAATACATAACATGGTAAATGGTATGTCAAATGGTAGTATGTAAGTTAACATCGTTTAATTAGTTATAGTTTAGGATATAAACTAGGTTAATTTAATTATTTTAGATTAGTGTTCAACTTTATTATAACTTAACACGTTCCGGGACACTATTCCAGACACATTACATGTTTTATTGTTTTCTCGCCTATAGGCGCACATGTATAGTTCATAAAAAAAGTTTTTTTCTCAGTGTTTCCATGGAATACAATTATATTCAAAAGGCGTGTCAAGCTACTCGCTCGTGTAAAGTGCAATTTCATCATCTCATATCTGCAGGTTGTTTGCCGACACGCCTAAGCATAAAGCACATATCGGCTGGAACGAGGTTTTGTCACGTCACGCCGTGACGCCGCGGAAGCAACTGATTTGCATTTTGATTAAAAGCCAGCGACCGACAGTCGGCAGGCACAAGGCTAACTGATAGCTGACCGGGTAAATAGTACTTTGACCTGGTACTTTTTAAGATTTTGACCTAAATGTAAAGACTGAGCTATAGGTTACTAGCGGGGTTAATGTTGGCGGATAGTGAACGGTCAACAGACTGGTGGTTAGCCGCGAATGTTGAATAAGCAATCCCTGACCAAACAGCAGCGGCAGGATTGCCAGAATGTAGTGGGGAGTCTAGTGGAATGGGCTTCTTGATAAAAGGTATAATATGGGTATAATAAGAATAATACTCAGTGACGATCCTGTGACATGGCGAGTGAACGCTGCCATTAAATTGGCGTTCTAATGGTGTTGGCCAGCAGCAACATTCAGTACTGACAAAAGGCTGAAGATAGAGTATATTGGGAAATACTTTTGACTGGGTATTAAGAACAGGGAAACTCTCGGTTTTTAAACTGTGGTGTGGAAGGCAAGAGGGAACCACGAGGGAAACGACCACACTGATATGGAGTATTATTTATTATTTATTTATTTATTTATTTTTAAGTCACCTAAACCTACGCCTATTTAAGTATTACTTTTAAACGTCTATTCGTTAGATTAATTTAAAAATACCTGTGCAATTATAATTCAAAACAAGATTTTTGAAATATAAACTAGAAAGTCGCAATCTGGGTCCGGCTTTGGTGAATATCCTTTCATGATGATGAGCTATATGAGTTGGTAACAACGAAACAGTGACTCTCTCACTCACCCATAATTGCCAAGAAACGGTAAATCTTTATTATGTGAGATTTAGGTGTACTTTTGGATTCAAAATTAATGTTTTCTGAACACATTTCATCAATAATTAATAAGGCTTATAAAAACTTAGGATTTATACTACGTGTAACTAAACCTTTCTCTGATGTCCACTGTGTTAAAATTTTATATTTTGCCTACGTACGTAGTATTCTCGAATATTGTAGTAACATATGGTCCCCGCAATATATTACGCATAGACAAAATTTAGAAAAAATTCAAGAAATATTTATCAAACATTTAAATTACCGCTCATTCAGATCATTTGAAAGTTATAGTGATGCATGCAGATTTCATGAAATCTCTACCCTTGAGCATAGACGGACACTGATTGATATGTCTTTCCTGTTTGATGTTTGTGACGGTAACATCGACTCCCTGAGGCTTTCGAGTTCTTTTGTAAAGTTTTTTGCTCCAGCCACCCGTACTAGACACACTGCCTCATCCTTGTTTCATACACCACTCTCACGGACTAAGTATGCACGAAACTCTGTAGTAGCCCGGACTCTAAGTACATATAATAGACTCTTTTCCCATGTTGACTTGTTCCACTTGTCGAAGGCAGCGTTCAAAAAAGGTGTTATGAGCGTACTTGAGCCACTCTCTCACAATGAGAAGAATGATTAATGTGTAATTTATGATATTTTATTTCTATTTTGATTTCTTGCAATTTTAAGTAAGTGTTTAAAATTGCAGTTAAACAGTTGTATCTACTTAAAAATATACAATTCATATATAAATATGTAATAAATCCATTTAAATTTAGGTTTATATACTTAGTCAACGAGTAAATAAGTAAATTTTATAGTAGGTATTATTAGCAAGTATACACACGCACTTTATAAAACCTGTTATTGATTGCCCATGTCAACTCTTGATTTTTACTTTCTATGTTTTAAAAAAAAGTAAATTCGTTATTGGCTGTTAGTTTAGTATGTAAGATAAGCTTAATTTGTACCAAGAGCTGTGAATTTTGTAAGAATAAAAAAAAAAAAAAAAAAAAAAAAAAATGTCAGACAGTTTTTGGAAAGTACAACTAGGGAATTTTTGTTTATTCAGAACGTTTTTCATCTACTCCTCCTACAAAACTGGAGCAAGTGAATTATCGGAGCGCAGAATGGAGCCGTCACATCGGGTTTAACTTACAATTTGTCATAAAACGTATTACGTCCAGTCGCAACAAAGGCTGTCTTGAACGTACCTACCGCTCCTTTCATTCGTTCGTTTGGGCCTTCCCATTCATTCACTAGGTCCATTGTTGCGGGTTCATCGCCGAGCTGGATGTGGCAATACAAATTATGAGTTGCGTAATTGGATTTTGATTTTGTATTGTACTGAAGAATGGGAAATATCTTCTTGTTACTGTTTATGAACTGAATTGAAAACGTATCCCGCTTGTTTATTTTAAAATCGTTTATTTACTGATAAACAAGTATTCTGTAGCAAACGTTTTGGAACTGGGGGACAATTCTCATGCAGTTCATATACGAATAAAGTTCACCAATCGAATTTTCTTTTTAGAAGAAAGATCAGTTGTTTCTTTATCAGGGTCACGATTTTTGTGCATTTCGATTTCTTACATGAGATATGTTTATTTGCGTGTGGATATATTTTTTGATTTTTTCGGCTAAACGGTGAAACTCCTAATTGAATTACCACTCGAAAAAAGTTCGATTGACGCGAGACTTGAGGCCAAGAAACACGTACGCATTTTTTGTTTTAACTCAATTCGGAAAAACCGGTTAAGTGCGTGTCGGACCCGCGCACTGAGGGTTCCGTGCCACCCTTAACTGAATTCAGGATCCACTTACTTTCACTTAACGAAAACATCACAATATATTGCGACAGCAAAAATAACTTTGTTTTTCATAGTGTTTGTATGAAAGACAAAGTTATATTTGCGGTTGATAAAAATGTGCAATATCTCAAAAACTACTGGTTCGATCTCCTTCAAACCAATTTTCGTTGCAAGTTTTTGTTAAGATCTACATCATATATTTTTTTCAAAATTTTCACTTTCTTAGTTCAAAAGTTAGATGGGGGGGACGCCCATTTTACCACTTTGGAAGCGTATATATCTCAAACCTTACACTTTTAGAAAAAATGGTTTAAGAAACCTCAACATAATTTTAAAAGACCTATCCATAGATACCCCACACGTATAGGTTTGAGTAAAAAAATATTTATAGGTTTTAGTTTCATGTATGGGAGCCCCCCCTTAAATATTATTTTTTCTTATTTTTTGTATCTGAATCGGAAAGCGGTAAATAAAATACACCTACCTACCAAGTTTCAGCTATGTGATGCTTATAGTTTCAGAATAAAGTGGCTGTGACATACGGACGGACAGACAGACAGACAGACAGACTTGACGAAACTATAAGGGTTCCGTTTTTTGCCATTCGGCTACGGAACCCTAAAAATCAACTTTTCAAAGTTAATACATACTCGCAATAGATAGGTAGGGTTTTAACGGCCTGTTATACAATGTCCTAATAAGTTAAATTAGCGTTATCTCCAGTATTTCATATGAAATGACATTCCTATTTGAATTATGCGTACGCTTAAAACGCCTTGGTGAAAAAGGTCCTTATGATTGCCTACATCGGCGCAATATTCGTAAACGAATAATATTCAGAACAGTTATTACGGAAACAATTTCATTATTGTCTTTGAACGGATTCTGTAATCGGAATGGGGATGCGTCAAAGTTATGTTTATTTAAAAACAATACGGTTGCTATTTGCATTGAAAATTTGACAGCTAATGATGACGATTGGCTTTGATACCAAATGAACTTATTTATGCTGTAGCAAAGCTATGCGATGAGAAAATAAAACTTTTAAATACTTATAATGATTGTAAATAAAAATGTTGACAAGCGCCCATCAGCAATTGTTGCTGCATACTTGTCCTGGCAGTATTTAAAAAGCCCTAAATTAAGCGCTGACTGGCATTGCGCTGCTCTTGAGAAAACCTGCTTGGACATTCGTAATAGTAAATTGACACAGATTCCCTCGTACCTATTTGTATCAAACCTGTCGGCTCGACTGGAACAAATATTATATGATTATACAAAGAGGCAATTACATATCTCTCTGAGGCAGTGCTTAAGGTCAGCAAAGTGAACACCAGATTAGAGAATCTACAAATATTACACATTTCATAAATGACTGTGAAATACAGCTGTGTCAAATTGAAAAGACAAATAAATTAAAAAGAACAGAACGCATCTCCCGTTCTTTGTACTTTCCGCCAAATTACGAGCCCTTTTTGTCTACCACTGCGTTGCGTTCCAGACCTCAATTCATATCTCTCGCATAGCGCCATCCTGTAGATCCTTTGTTTGTCGGCTTGCACACCCTTTCTCATATTGTTCCGTGTGAGCGGTTTCATATGTGTTTGCTCAATCTAATTGCTACTCAGTCATGGGGTATTCATCGAGACGAATCATATTACGAACGGGTCTGTTTGCCTGCTCACTTCCACTGTCGTTATTACGTTTACGTTCAGGTTTAGCATAATCACGGTTTACTTTGTTACTGCTAGTTTCATGTATTTTCAGTATAACAGTATTGACAGAATCTATTTTGATTTTTATTCGACAACTTTCTAGCACCATTTTTGCGTTTGTTTTTACATTGCAGTTTATGCAACGCCACATTTTTTTTACAGGATAATCTATGAAGGAACGGTTAAGTCTACATTGGTCTTCTATAATGTCGTATCTTCATACAAAGCAGTATAAAGTTATTACAATATATTTGTGATTCATAGATAACCCTATGTAAAAATCCAAGCAATATGGTGTGTCTCGTTCTAACATGGTTTGATGTAATAACACTTCCTTGTTGGTATCCACATCGTTGTACTAAACGGCGTCAAAGACGGCAACTTCTAAACATAAGTTGATTTCATCTGTTCTCTACCTATCTCTCTTTCCTATAGTACATTATAATTTTATATGATGTGGGTCACCTTACAGCGTCAAGGACGAGCTACTTTTTTACTCAATACTTTTGCGTCAGTGCGTCAGCCCTGTCCTTCAGAAGTAAGTTTTTCCCGGTGCAGTACATACGGTGGTTTGTACGCGAGTTTCAGTCGCACTTGGCCGTTTTTGTGTACTTTTGTCAAAGTCCTTAGATGAAGGGACAAAGGCACTTTCTTTTCATTAACGTGTGTATCAAAAAATTAATAGAAATTACTATGCATCTATTAACAATAACAAATGACATACAGTGACGAGCTCTTACGGGCCATGAAAATTCAATTACCCTCAATGATTAATTCGAATACATGTTTGTCCAATGAATAAGTTATACCACTCCATCACACGTGTTAATGCTAGTAATTATAATGCGTTGTTAGTATTGTAAACAGTATTGTATTGATTGCTTTTTGCCTTTGGTGTAAATCTGTTTGATGGCTAGCTATTATTATAACAGACAAACCACAATTTAAGTGATTGAATAAGTAAGGTACACAACGTGATATTATAACGCAAAACCCAAAGAATTTATTATGTATCTTTTATACAAATATAAAGGTATTTTCCATTGCTCCGTACCATGCCATGCCGGTGCTAGGAACATGTCAGGCACGAAAAGCAACACGATATGCTCTACCTTGCCCACTGAGCGGATTGACAGCATTTATGTCTCACTATAATATGGAGCGAGAGCGAGAGCGAGTGAGTACGTTTTTGCCGGTGCTGTCACGCTCTGTGCATAATTTAATTTAATTTAATCATTTATTTCAGGCAACTTAGGCCCATACAATAAATACCTTAAAGACTAACATACAAACAATAACAACATTAAAAATATTAAAATAAATGACACTATTTTGCCGGCGTAGTGTTGCGCAACTTGGTGTCCGGTAACCGTCCGCGAAATCTGCGATACAAAACACCCTTCGGCCAAAACTCTGCTTTCATGAAGGTCGACAGCTGTTCGGTCGGAACCCTTACCACAAACGAATTGAAATTCGTATTGTGACGAGACTCCAACCGTTCGACCCTCAGTGAATATCTGGTCTTTATTCGTATGTACTATACAATCTCCTCGACCTTTGTAGAGTAGTGGAGCCGGGACACGTATAGCAGCGTCACTGGTATCGCAGGCCGAAGTAGGTGGTTCGATCCGGTCGGTGCGGTGCCGCACTGGTTGCGAGTGGAGGGCTTCCTTTTCTTCTTCTCAACCTTCATAGCACGCGACGGTGTTAGTCGGTGACGGAACCGTCTAGTGGGCAAGGTGTCATAGTTATCAATATAAATCAATAATATTTGTTGGCCTGACACGCTAATAGCACGGCCGTGGTATACTACGTTGTAGTGGAAATAAACCATTAAGTTGAAATTGGTTCCAAGTTTAACATTAGCCAGGTAAGTAACTTGTACATCTTACAACACTTAATCTGTATTGAGATTTAAGGCATTTAATATCAATGATTATATTCAAATCAAAGCCTACTAATTCCAGTTTATACGGCGACCCTTAAGATTACAGGCCACATAGTCGTTTCTTGGTTATACGATTATGTTCGGCCTCAGTTAATCTGATAATCTTGCGTTCTGTAGTTAATCTAGATAGATTTGTTTCGAAACTATTAATTTGTGTAGTTAAAGCCCTGTAAGGGTATTGGCTTTGACTTGAGGGTTATTGTTTCGGGCTAAATCGACTTTGTTGGTTGTTTTGTTTTAATAAAGCACAATTAGTGTTTCATTGGCTTGGCTGACACGTAACTTTAACCCAATCTTTCACCGTAGTTATTAAAACAAATTAATGTGTTGTAGTTATTGTAACAAATTAATAATTAGTGTTGTTCTTTTGTCATGATGGTAAGTTGTGTACGTAGCATACATAATAGTAGGACATTGCAAAAATCTATAAAAAAACCTTTTTTTATTAAAAAAAGGCATGGATTTTCAATTTATGTAATAAGAAGTAACACAAAGATCAGTGATAGCTTCTCTTTATTTATCTCAGTAGCGGTGTCCCGCGACTCCTTCCGAGCATTTTGAGTTTATAAATTGCACTTGTAAAAAGACAACTGTGAACCTGTGACAGACGAGGAATTGAACCCCGTGTCTTACGCAATCCGGGCGTATGCCTATACCACTCGGCCACCGTCACATTAACAGGCCTGTTGAATTTTGCAAGCGCTTCTTAACGCGTAGGCTGCGTGAGACATCATCAATGTTGTGAGATTGCTCTCACAATATCTGAAGGAAAATATTTTTACAAATATTTTAACAATCAGTTAAGATGATGAAAGCCAATTTATAGTTTATTTTTGTTTTTATAGTGTTTTGTCACCATACAAACTTAATAATATAAATTGCACTTGTAAAAATACAACTGTGAACCTGTGACAGACGAGGAATTGAACCCCGTGTCTTACGCAATCCGGGCGTATGCCTATACCACTCGGCCACCATCACATTAACAGGCCTGTTGAATTTTGCAAGCGCTTCTTAACGCGTAGGCATTTTGAGTTTGCTCCCTTCCTTCCCTCCCGTCGCAGCGTGATGTTTTTTTTCTAAAGCCTTCCTTGATAAATAAGTTATCCAACACAAAAATCATTTTTCAAATCGATCTAGTATTTCCTGACATTAGCGTGTCCAAACAAACAAACTCTTCAGTTTATAATATTAGAATAGCTCACATAATTAAAGTAATAGCCAATGATTAAACTTCATTGTTCTGTTCTCAGCAATTTGTCTATTAGTACTTAGTTTTTTCATATGTAACACAGCTGGATGTAAGGTTACCACATTTCTCAAAAACAAAGCTCCGCACATATTTCCTAAAAACCGCGTTTTTTTTTCAGGTAGAACTTTTAGCCCAGACCTCAGCTGAGTCCCTGATTCGTGTGAAGCCTAATGGCCGACCGACTATTAGCCTCATGAGCCGGTCTAGCTGAGCCACTTTAATCCAGCGCGAGCCACCTTGAGCCATCCTAAGCCACGTTTGAGCCATCCTTGCGAATTATCCGCAGAGCTATTGCTTTGTCGTGCGATAATTTTCGGCGCTTGTAAGATGTTTGATGTTAAGTTTGAGTTCGGAGTTCGGAGGAGGGATTAACGATTGGTTCGACTTTGGGAGCTATTGTCGTGTGTTTGTATTGATTGGCACATAAGTTTTCAGCACATGCCTTTGTAAGTGTAGTTATGTACTAGTGGATACCTCCATTACGAATCTGATTTGTATGCGTGAAATTACAAAATGCTATTCTCGATATGCATTAACTCATATTGTATGACATACGGAAAAGGTTGCGTAATCGCTGGCAGACGATTTACCGCCGCGCGAGATAATGTCTATAAACTTTTAAATATTAAAAGGGATAGGATTACCTATCGCAAAACAAAAGCATACCAATTAAGAGTAACATGGGAGCTGGACAATGGCAAGTATTCATAGGTCATCGGTGCACACGTACTCGTATAAGGAGATACAATATTCAGGGCTGTCCCAAGCGGATCGCATGAATAAAAACAATGAACACGCATATTGTGAACCGTAGGACACGTCACTTGGACGTAGGGCTAGCAAGGGAAAGGTAAATCGATAAAACCTTTTTTTTTTACTTTATTGCCAGTTTGACAATGTTTTTTTCTCCACTTTAGTTCAGATACCTATATCATTAGTATCATGTTTTAAAAAGGGTTAGATAAGTCAGCATCTTGGTCGTTGAAAACCCTTAGACGACCAAGATTGCGAAGAAGAGAAAAAAGAATATATTTCAAAACACGGAAAAGCAAGATAACTAAAAGTATTTTTGTTTACGAATTGCTTGGTTTGTATTGTAACAGGGCTAATTTGTCACATTACACTTAACTATTACGGCTATATATAACTGCATTGAAAAACGACCCTGTAAAAATGGATAAGAAAACAGTTAGATTTTAAATATTTAATCATTGATCAGCAACCCTACTCGTTTAAAAACAAACACAATTAACATACAAAGAGCGGCATCGCGTGCGTTCGCAAAGCAGATGCTGCTCTGCTTTGCGAACTTTGCTTTGCTTTCTGCGTTTGGACAACCCTAGCAAGAGTATTTAATATTCTCGCTTCATTTATCTGTAGCACACAGGCATTTCATATTACGTTCTAACGGGAAGTTTCTAACTAAAAAACAGGAATTGTTTGTAAAAACATGAATATATTTTATTGACATGTGCTTTCCTAACAGGTAGTAAGAGTTATAGCGCCGTTAGTACACCAACGCATTCGCATGTGGCATACGAAATTCGCATGTCTATCATAGCTAGATGTGATAGTTGCATTATTTTGGTATCGTTCAGCCGCATCCCTGCCGTAATCCTTATACTTTATTGTATTTAGGTGTCGCTCAATATCAAAATCTACAAACACCTAAGGCATGATATGATTCCAACGAAAACTTGTATAGCGACCTCTATCAAGTTAGTTAAGGCAAGGCACGTACCTTATCAAATGAATCACGCGGTTTGATAGCGCTATGTGTGATTTAGGGCGCTATCGCACCTCTTGGAACTAAGGTTAGATTGTAATTACGGTGGCTTTGATATTAGGAAGCCATATATTAGATTTCTTGCTAGTAACTACTGAAGATCCTGGTTCTGTGAATCCTGTGCGTCACGAAGGTTCTAAGAGATGTGTTTAATCTTATTAATAGTTTAGTGCCGACCTTAAATTATATTAAAATATAACAAAGAGGTCAAGATTTTTATAATTTTTATTATAAATTGGTGATTTATGAGGGCCTGTTTTACCATTTTCAAATAATCCTTAACCAATGAACAACCAAAATATGAAACGACATTTCGTATTTATCTTAACGTTAACATGAACTTATTAGGACATTGTGAACAGGCCGTAAGTAATCGGTGTGACTAGACGATTAAAACAAGTGAAGAAGCAATAAATCAAACACGTATCCGAGAGATTTCCACCGAATAATTTTAAGTACTCGATAAATGATAATGGTATAATGACTCCGAATCTCCAACGAAGTTACGCCTCCCTTCAACCTTTGCCAATTTGACGCAAGATTGATTCAATTGGGTTCCCGCCATTGCCATTCTCTATGCATCCGGATAATACTTCAAGTGGTTCTGCGTACCTACCGGCGTAATCTGAGCTTCCTAGCCTTTGATCTGGTTTTGGAGGAGTTCTCAAAAGAGTTGTATCGATATGTGCTCGTGGCTCTAGTTACTGTGGTTGCTTTCATGTCTCTGACGTTTGAGAGTTCTGAACGGCCGAGGACCCCTTTCTATGGCGTGAAATTGAATCTTGTTGCGGGCGGAGGGCGGCGAAAACTTAAATATTTAAGCGGAATTACCATCCGGCGGGCTATCTGGAGGTGAGGTATTAATTTTATGGCCCCATTGTAACAGTCGCGGGATGCATGAAGTCGTTAAGTTTTAGCAGTCGTTTGTAGGATTTAGCTTGGGGTCGAGTTGTGACTTTCGGCGGGTGCAATTTGAATTAATTAAAATTAGCGAATTTCGAGGGCGTAGCATAAGTCCCTTGTGTGTGACATCAGATGTTGAGATTATGTCGGCGCTCGTATAAACTTTGCTTTCAATGGAACTTTGGAAAGCGGGGAGTTACTTGCAACTAAAACATTATTCTAGGGTGCAATTCAATTGCTGAATGAGATGACGGAGAGCATCATAAAATGCATGACTGAGAAATAAAACACATATTGTGTTAGTGCACTGCGTTGAGTAATTACTTTTGTATTTCAACCAAAGCGTTTTCACCGTACAATTTGGAACATTAAGTCACAAAACTAGGTATAGTAAAAACTATCTGTAGCAACACAATAATAATAAAAAATATACCTGAACATCTAAATATCTGCACTACACTTATAGTATAGGTAGTGTATACAATTACTCATCTAATAATATGATCAAACTATGCATAAGTTAACAACTTTATTTGCAAGACCGTTTACCTTCTCAGAACTAAGAGCAATTATCACAAGCAACCCGTTTGTCTAAACACCGAATAGCTTTGTCTTACTCCTAGCTGGGGGCTGTCACGTGAGGGGTCCCGGTTCGATCCCCGGGGAAGTCAATTTCATTAATACTGCGGTTGTTTCTTACCCCGCTAGGGAGGGTCGTACATTTTTAAGTACATTAACCGTAATTGAATACCTGCTGTTTTTCTCCAATGAATTAGGATTAAGGTGTCTGGGAAAGTTCATGGTTTATACATCTCTTGAGGCTAGGGATGGAGTAAGTATAAAATGTGAGTCTGATTAGCCGAGAGACAGATTATTTACTTTGATGCTCTTTTCTTTTTAATGAAACAGAATTACAGACGCACGCACATAAAACACACGATTCATTTATGGTGTTATTTTTTACAATATATATCCTATTTGTAATGTGAACTTGGCTGTGATGCTGTTCGTAAACGTTTATATTGTTTAACTTTTATAATCAAATAAATTAGTCAGTCGTTCTCTTTGTATTTGTACACCATAGCATCGGCATCATCAGCATTATAAGGCTTTGATATTTTATAGACAAATAAATTATAGTTTTGCTAAGCCGCTTAAATTATTGAAATCACTACTTTTAAAACAACATCGAAATCCAATTTGTCCAGAAAAGTTTCTGCATAAATTGTAGCATAAAATATTTTGCTACGTCTCAACTTCGGGTCCCCCAGTTACGCTGATACGTTCTGGTATTTTTTTCTAAGGAAAGTTAATAAGTCTCTCTGTTTATTATTCCAGCCAGGGCAACGCTTGCCTCAAAACATATTTTTCACATAAAGAAAATATGGAGGCTTAAAGAGTTCGAGTTTTTTCTGGTGTAATCTTAAGAGATTACTCCAAAATACTTTCAAAGGGGAGGGAGCGTAGAAAGGAAAATTGTTTTAGAAGTGTTTTTGTTTGTAAAAACTTTTAAGCGTTAGAATTTTTTGAAGTGCTTCACTCTGATTTGATGCAGCTGGGTTGGGCTTGGTACCTATAAGATTGGTAAACCTTTTTCATAAGAAAATAAATTATTTCTTTCTTTCTTTACGTTTACTTTATATTATTTACTTTCATACATAATGTTTTCGGCCTGATTTCTGTTTTAATCGCTATCTACGTAATTATGTAAAATCTATGTGCTTGATAAAGTAGTATCTATCACATATCCAATATCGATAAAATTACACTGATAACTTTGGCGTTTAATGATTACAGATAGGTAATATAAACAATACTCTATTTGGAATTCAGTTAATTAACAAGATCATTTAGTAGCAAGCAGCAATCATGGCTATCAAAAAATATTTGTTTTTTATTTGCTTGGTATTAGCTTTTTCGCTCGCGAGTAGTGTTCAAACTGTTAATGGGAAGATAAAACTTACCGTAGGGACCACATCAGCTTGCATGGACACGATCAACTTCTTTAGAGACCAACTCGTTCCAACATACGCCTTGTACGGAGAGTTCTTGGACTTACAAATCGTCCCATGGGGCAGAACACAGAAAAACGTCGATGGGACGCTCACATGTCAATTCGGAGTCAATGACTGCTGGGCTAATCGTCTTCACAGATGTGCACTGAACCTGCTTAAAGGAAATCAGAAGGCACAGCTTGATTATATGGCATGCGAACTGGCCCCACCGTACCCAGCGTTCAGCCAAGGCAGCTATGCGTGTGCTCAAGCGGCAGGCATCAACATAGTACAAGCAGATTACTGCGTGAACAACCCTCAGATGGACTCTTTGGACGAAGACGCGGCTAACGCTTCCTTGAAACCAATGGAGGTCATCAACTTCGTTCCGTCAATCACTTTTAACGGCAACCCTGATGTCAATACCCATTATCAAGCTTTTACTAGGCTATCTAGCGTCGTATGCTTCGCTCTCGCCGATGACCCTACTACTGGCGTCTCCGGCTGCCAAATCTAAACATCTACTAAGTGTATAGCCATTTAAACAAGTGTCATAACAGAGAAATTGAACCCTGCTCTCAATCGGCGATCCGAGAAGTTTTATCTTAGTTGGCCCCACGTCCGTGGATTTCGGGATTTTCTCGCTAAATGTCCAACTTTTGCCGCCTTCTAATAGACGAAGTTCTGCAATTGGACAATCGCCGAGCTCAGATACGGTTAACGTCTGTGTAATTTTTGAAGATAAGAAATGTTATGATGTCATTTTGTTCCTTAATGTATTTGAAGGCGGCTATTATGTAATGTTTATCTGGAATCCTCAAGGAATGTACAAATAACACTGGCGTCTGTAACATCTACCAGTAAGTTTCTTTATTTTCTGTGTATGTAATATTTTTAAATATTTGTATATGTATTTCGAAATAGCTAGTAATAAAATCTGTTCTGCAAATTCAATTAGAAAGGTTTATGATTTATTTACTTAACATCCTAACCAACTTAGAATCATAGTAATTTCGATAAATATTTTCTATCATCTGGTGTCTATTCTTTATTTGACTGAAAGTTTATATTTGGATTGTTTAATAAGTTCTGAATGCTTATGATACAGAGATTCGGATAAAATACTCCAATATTATTAAGATTATGACTTTGTATTTCAAAGGCACTAAAATGATATATAATATTTTTACTCACAATTACTTTGGAGTTATCACATTAATATCGCCCGTCAGACTATTGATAAAAAAATGATAATGCAGTTTATGGTGTCAATAAAGGTAAAATGATATCACTTATAAAAATAAACCGAAAAAATGTGCTACACCACATTACTCAGTTTACTCAAACGTAGCAGACATGGTTAACCAGTGCCATATACGAGTAATATTCCTGTGTTTCTTTTTATATTTCTCATGTGCCAATAGTGTGTACACTGAGAATGGCAAAATAAAAATGACAGTAGTCACAGCATCAGGATGTGCAGCAACGGTGCGTTTCTTCAGAGATCATTTGATTTCAACTTATGGTTTGTACGGTGATTTCTTGGACTTGAAATTTGTGCCTTGGGGAAGAACTGTAAGACACGATAACGGAACCTTCACATGCCAGTTCGGAGAAGCAGACTGCTGGGCTAATCGACTTCACAGATGCATGCTGAACTTCCTGAAAGATAATCAAAAGGCACAGATGGAATACATGGCGTGTGAGTTTACTCCACCGCACCCGGCGTTCGGCCAAAACAGCTACGCTTGTGTTAAAGAAGCAGGCGTGAATATTGTGCTCGTGGACTACTGTGTGAACAACCCTAACATCGATACCTTGGACGAAGACGCTAGAAAAGCAGCAGTCGAGCCAATGGCTGTCATAAATTCTGTGCCATCGGTTGTGTTTAATGACAAACCTGACAGAGATACGCATCTCCAAGCTATCCGGCGACTAGCTAGTGTGATCTGCTTTGCTCTTGCCGATGATCCCACTTCAGGTGTTTTTGGCTGCCAAATTTAAATGTGTGTAATCTCTGAAAATAATAATATTATGTATACAGATTGAGTTTAAATGTCATATAATATAATGCAAATATGTTTTATGTACTGTCATTATTTTCATTGAACTCCAACCATCAATCATACAGTGTCTCAAACATTTCTATCTTATCCACAAAAAGATTAACATTATGGATTAAAACGTTGATATTTGGATTAGCTAAGTTACCGAAGGAAAATAATGTATTAGCACCTGAAAGTCTGCAGATAAACGTTGCAATGGCCAGCCGATGGATTTTAGTAACCACTCTCGGCTTTTTCGCTTAGTCTTCCGTGGATAGTGTTCAAACAGTGAATGGAAGAATCAAGATCTTTGTAGGACCCACATCAGGATGTTCAAACGCAAGACACTTCATCACAACTCAGTAAGTTCCAACATACGCTTTATATGGGAAATTCTTGGACTTGGAAATTGTTCCTTGGGCAAGGACTGTGAGACACGACAACGGGACTATCACATGTCAGTTTGGTGACAACGACTGCTGGGCAAACCGACTTCACAGATGCGTTCTGAATCACCTGAAGGACGATCCAGAGGCGAAACTGAAATATGTAGCATGCGAATACAGTCAACCTTTTCCTGCGTTTCAATTGGGGAGCTACCCATGTGTGAGAGCTGCTGGAATGAGGCTCACATTAGCAGACTACTGTGTAAATAACGCTCATTTAGACACTTTGGATGAAGAAACTGAAGCAAAAGGAACCGGTCCGATTTAGGCCAGCCTTCGATTTCGTTCCATCGATCGTGTTTAATGACAATATCGACGTGGCAGCACATTGGCAAGCCATGACGAGACTTGCAAGTGTAGTGTGCTTCGCCTTGGCTGATGATCCTTCCTCTGGAATTCAGGGCTGTCAGATTTGAGAAAGTTTTGGTGACTGTGGTGTGTATTATTAGTGATGGAAGGGACATTGTGTGTTACAGTTATTGGAATTTTGCGCTGGTTTTTAAACTTATTCAGCGCTTGTTCGTTGTATCTGAATTAGTTTTGAAATGGTGAAAATAAGTCTTCTCGGATATCTTGGAAATTATAAAATTAATAATGCATCAGATAACAATCAAAAACACTTCTACATTTTTTTAGTTTACTTGAAATTTGGTTTGTTTATATAAAATTGTCTGTATTTTTGTAGTTTGCAGTGTTACATTCCCTATTTTTATATTTAGTATCATTATCACGTCATATTAACCACAATTACAGAACATTCCTTAAATTCTATTAGAGCACAGTAAACGGACGCCAGCCACGTGTATTTCCACAGCGCGGAGTGAATTGAAAATATAAACAGCAGCTAATTTGGGGGTAATTTGGTTGGGGACACTAATTTGCCGTTTCGTTTGCATTCTGTAATGGTTTGCAAACGACCCTTAACTGCCCGACAGTGAATGCTGCACAATGTGCACCAGGGTTTAACGGGGTGACCAGGCGTTATGTAAAAATTAGATACGAAAAAATACATAAAGGATATTGCAGGTTCATTTTGGGATACTTGCGCATGATGATTTAACCCGGGATTGACAGTTGACGTTGACAAAGACAGACATTTAAGATTTAATCCAGAATTAGCTAATCCTGGGTTAAATCACCATGCGCAAGAGGGCCTCAGACATATCTTGTAGGTATAATTTGATGACTAAGGTTATTTAGTTTCAACTGATGTCTAAACACGTTTGTTTAATTTTTATTCCTCAATTAATCACACATTGTACTTATACTAGTACACGTATTCTTCGCTTATATAACTAGGTAGAGCTTGTCATTATCAGCCAAAGGACGTCCACTGCTGAACATAGGCCTCCCCCACGGCTTTCTACAACGACCGGTTGTGAGTGGTCTGCATCCAGTGCGATCCTGCGATCTTTACAATGTCGTCTGTCTATCTTGTCGGTAGACGTCCTACGCTGCGCCTTTGGTCGAAGGGTCTCCAATCTAGGAGGACTTTTCTGCCCTAACGGCCATCAGTTCTACGCGCTATGAACCTTGCCCACTGCCACTTGAGCTTACTGATTCGCAGGGCTATGTCCTTAGTTTTTCTTTAGTACCTTAGTTCTTCTACGTATCTCCTCGTTTCTGATTCGATCTCGTAGAGAAACACCGAGCATAGCCCTCTCCATCGCTCGTTGTGTGATTTTGAGCTTCTTTATGAGGCCCATAGTTAGAGACCACGTTTCGGATCCGTGTGTCATCACTGGTTACACACACTGGTTGAAGACTTTCGTCTTCAGACACTGATGTTATTGAGACGAGCAGAGACGAGCTCTTGCGCAGTTTCCCGAACGCTGCCCAGCCTAGTTGGATTCGTCGATTGACCTCTTTCTCAAAGTTGGACCTAACTAATTGGATTACTTGTCCCAGGTAGACAGAGAGGCAGAGCAATATTGGTGGTATTTCTTGCTATATTTATCTCCTACAGTTAGGTGATTATAGAACATCCCATTAAATTGTTACGCATGGCCACCCCAAGACATTATTCCGTTATGGACGGGCACATGAGCCAATAATGCCACCATTAGGCGATTGAAAAATGTCACAGGCCACTTTGCGACACCGATGCGGTACATTAAGCAGCGTTTGGGCGCTGTGGACTCGGATGTTAGGCGCTAAGTGAAAGAAATGTGAGTTTAATGTTACAAAATAATAATAATTAATATTTGCAATAGCATGCACACAAATAGCATTTGTCTAAAGCCAATAGCGTAGCCCTCTACAATACGCTCATAAATACCCAACTACAAAACGTTTTTAGAAGGTAGGTACCATAATTGTTGGAAGAGAAGAGGAAACGTTGTATCTTATGCTGTCGAGTCAGAAATAAATGTACTGCAAAACAAGCTACAGCTCAATAAACAGCAAAACTAAAAAAGTTTGTAAAAAGTATAACTATAATTTACTATCCGTCTTAATAGCATCATTAACTTTGACAGCAACAGCAAAATAAATATACGTCTACCTCATACGTCCTCATACTATGGCGTGATATCTTAGAAGTCAGTAGGCACCTATATTTTATGAAGCGCTACAAGCGACCATAGAAGCGATCGTTTCCAATAATGTCAAGACCGGGAACACTAGTAATCGCTGGAAGCTACTTATTTATTATGCAGATGGGACTGCTACAGTTACTAGTGCTACTATTGTCATACAACGGCTATTCACTAGTCCAAGTCTTGCGCAACCTCACATAGACGATTGTATTACTGTTGTATGTTACTGAATCGTGACTAGCACAATACCTTAATGCTTGTGACGTCATTGTTCTGAATTATCATGTTATTAGTGAGCTGATAGTGTTGTTATCTGAATGATTATTGGTATTTAATAATCAACATTTGGTCATATGGTTGCTCGTTACGAGTTTTTCAACTGAATTTCGCTCATCAATGATTTGCGAATTTATTTTCTTTTATTATTACAAATAGCTTACAAACATAAATGCTTTAGGTAGATTAGATAGTAGAAAAAATAGTCTGGACATTCCTAAGATTTATCTACAATATAAGATTAGGTTTTGGGACTTTACACCGATATATAAGTGTCCTTGTCTGCGCTATCAATGAAATAAAGAGCATTTTTTATATGTTGCATGTTCCAGCTAAATCCCAGTCTTTTGTTAAAGGAAGTAAAATAACTCGGTTTCATTCCAAAACTAAGCGAGCCTTGGAGCTAAAACCGGCATTTCTGAGATAGCGGAAGGTAAGTTTCATAAAACATGTAAAATCTAAATATTTCCGTGATAAAACACGAATGTTCTAGAAATGCAATGCACACTATGAACGTCAACTGTCAAAGGGAATGAAAAATAAGGTAGTTTATCAAACAGGTCAAGGGCGTTGAAGAATTGTTTTATACCTGTTTGAGCTCATAAAACGATAATTTCAAATTCTGTTAGCTGCTGAAACTTAAGAGTAGAAGAACATAACTTTAAGGAAGTATATTTACCGCTACTTTATTGTAGTTCTTCATAAAATTGTAAAGTCTTTCATGATATTAGATGATTATAGGGTTGGAAGAGGCAGGCTGGACTTGAAATATCAATCACGTTTGCTGTATTTAAATGATAATGCACTTACAAAAATACATATTACGGACAAACAAATCGTCTTTATACACCAAAGAGAAAAGAAATAAAAGTCAAATTAGTGCATATTTTTACTAATTATACATTTTTATTTTGCCAACATTCCTTGTTGTTGGCGACTTCATTTGAAATGGTATCGGTCAAAACTTTACAACTATTTGTAATTACAAACACAGGCTGTTTAAAATTTTTGGAGGTGAATGAGACCATTAATATGAACAATTTTTACTATGTTCTGTCCTCTCCATACATCATCGTCAATGTAGCTGACTTATTTTGTATGGGGTAACAGATTTTTTTTAAAGATTTCGACCATCATCCCCATACTAAAATTAGTTCATATTGATGGTCTCATTCTCGTCCAAAAATTTTAACACCCTGTATAAATTATAATCCCCAGGTATTGTAGCACTAGAAATTTCCATATAAATTGATCCTACTAGAGATTGACTTAAGTTGAAAAAAGGGACATTTCAGCTTTGCTTTACAATGAAGGTCATCAAAAATCTTATTAAACTTAGTGCCTGCGGTACCCTAAACATTGAGAGAACACACGGGCGCAAGACAAGAGGAGAGGTAACAAACAGGCAGCCGCGGAAGTAGGCTGAATAATTGAAGGAGTGCGGTCCCCGACGTGTCAGATCGTCTAGCCGCCGGATCGATACCAAACACCGCTGGTTTGGCGCTTGTATACTAACCTAGATGTTTACAATTAGAGTAAGTAACATTAAGAATGTACGTAGGACGTCCACTGGCAAGACAGACATACGACTTTGTAAACACTGGATGCAGACCACTTACAGCTGAGCTGTGGCTATGATCAGCAGTGGTCGTCCTGCGATGGATAATGATGATGATGAACATAAAACGTTAAGGTTTTGTTTTAATTTCAAATGGGTCTGATTTTACTCTACGAGACTACTAGATTAGCCAAGTGTTGTGGTGAACTCGTGACAGAGTCGTCAATGGAATGACCTCACTTAGTAACAAGAAATAAGATGAAGTTTTTATACGTCTACTAACCAATGATGCATTTAACGTGTCAAACTCTTGCTAGCCATCCAGTTTGACAAGCTGAGTTTTTGACAACCTTTTATAAACTGAAAGTTTGAAGTCGATCCATTCACCCGTAAAGGGATCGTTCTTTATATTGTTCAACCATATGTTTTCCAAGCACTGCATCTCACCACCAATAATTGTAAGTATTTAAACCTTAATTCGAATAGCGCAGTCTCGATAAAAATATAACAGACAACCCTAGCTCAAGATACTTCTCAACAAATTCTATTTTTGCCCCATCCTCAACGTTTAGCCGTTTTCTTATTGCATTACATCTCAATAAATTGGCCCATAACACCTACATTTCTGCCGCTCTCTGGCGTGAGACTTAATTTGAAAATATTACGTATTAAAATTTCCACCCTACAGTGTCTAATGAAATTTCCGTTTCTTGCAATAAAACCACCACGTGCCATTTTATTGCACATTTTAAGGCTTGATAGGGTGAACGTCGAAAATATAGAAGTATTTTTTTTCTAAGATAAATAAGTATTTTCACAGAAAGAACTTTGTCAAATCCTGCAAGGCACAGAAAAGGAATAATAATTAAAACAGACTCTACAACTCAACTCAACATTCTACTTTATTCTATAGAGAAGAGTTTCTTTTATGTTTTCATGCTTTTGAGCCATAGAAAAATATGCAACCTGAAAAATGTTAAATTTATTTTTCACAGAGTGGAAAACGCTTCTTATAACTGTAGCAAAACCGCATGTATATTATTTTAAAGAAATAATGCTTCTGTGTTTGTCTTTCACAGCCTTGATCAGAATTTATTACCAGGTATCTGCAAACTGCGTAATGAGAAAAAAGGCTATATTACGCTTTCGTAATTCTAAACTGGGGTCCTTCTGATAAATCTTAATAAGAAACTACTAATTAGTACTTATGAAGAATATATTTTCATATCGTATATTTTAATACTTGTAGAGGATACTTCAAATTAAAGTCATTGGTAATTTAAGAGAGCTATGCCGTCAAATTAATGAATTACTCAATATTCTCAAATCGGTAATTTTTCTTTATTCTTAAAGTTTTATTTTCTTAATTCTTCTAACAAAGTCATTGAAGATCGTTTCGAAAATAAATTGCACGCTTAACAAAATAAAATACGCAAATTTCAAAACCGTTAAAATGTTTTATTAAAATTAAAGCTCTCGTAAAGTTCTAGTTACGACTTCGTTTGATAAGTCATCGTAAAGGAGAAAATTAAGTCTTTTTAATAATAAAAGAGCTTCCAACTAACACAACAGGAGAACATACAGAATGTTCACTTTTATGAAACCTTTATTATCCTTTACTTCAAATTATTCATTCGTAGAGAGTTCACGGTCAAGTAGATCAGCCAATTCTCTTATTTTGATACCATGCTGTTTACGTGATGCTTTCTCAGTATTAACAGATGATTTGCTGATATATGAGTTTTTACTGTTTACTCGTATTTTGATGCATCATGACAGGTGAGATAAAATCGCGTAGGTACCTCGGTGCATAGCCCTTGTAAATCATAAGTAAGTACGTTTTTTTTATCCTACTGATATTATAAATGCGAATGTATGGATGTATCTTTGTTACACCTTCACGCAAAAATACTAGATAAAATTTGATGGAACTTTACAATAATCATACATCTGGATAGTACATAATATGCTATAATTAATTGTGATATTTTTTGAGATCCGAAACGTACGTGGGTGAAGCCACCAGGTAACTGCTATCGACATACGATACGATACGGCATACTTACGCACAAAAAATTGCAGGTTTTAAAACTGAGATGCAAACAGTGTACGTTTATCATTGCAGTGTTATTTGTAAAAATGTAGGTATGTAATAATCTATATACCTAAAAGAAAGTCTTGTTAGTTAATTCGAAAAGGGGTGGACTAATATTCGTGATTTTTACTTTGTTGGATTTGTATTGGCCCAGAATGGGATAGTAACCATAAAACGGGGCCGAGGCGGAACGGAGGCTAAACGTAGTTCGTGTGACCACTGCTAGTGACAATATAATTCTTGCTACTCTTACTCGATACTACTGGGATTTTCTGCATTGTGTTTTCAGTGAGTCGCGAGACTGAAAACAGATAAAACTTCAACTCAGATATCAATGAAGTCTGGAACTGAATTTGAAGTTGCTCCGTAGATTTCTATCGGTCAAACTTTGTCAGTTCGTAATTAAAAATACAGGAGATATTTTAAAGGAGGGATATTTTTAATTTATGCAGGCCGCTACTAATCTTTAGGATATTATAAGTTGTATGTAAATGTTTTTCGGTTGATTCCTATTTGATAGATTGCAAATATATGCCAAATCGTAGCCTAATTTCTGGCTACAAAAAAAACACAGCCAAATACTTAATTTTGTTTGATCATTCTTCAGATATATTTTCAATTGTTACAAAACTTTATCGGTGTTTATGATTGCATGTGCGTTACTTATTTTTTATATCATAAGATTAAACAGAGATAATCTCAATCAAATTGTTACTTGATAACGTAGTAATTAGCGACTTGTAAATTTATTTAAGCACTTAGTTGCTATTTTATGTGTTCTTGAATAAAAGATACATGCTTTGTATATAAACACACATTTTTCCATAACAATAGGTATCTATAAAACCGTGTAGTCTAACAGGGCACTGTCATGAAAATATTTATAATTATGTAAGAACCTATAATACATGCTTTGTAGAAATTCAATGAATCAGACGGGAAAGTATTTCAATGCAATAAGGTAATACTTTACAAAATTATAGCCGCCCATTGAGATATTATTTGGACGATTGCCCGTATCCCATAACGGAGTGGCTCAGGGCCCCTATAGTTGAATCACTCGCTTGGATATGGCGTGTGATTTTCGTTCGAAAACACATAAAAAAAACAACGAAATTCACTCGTAATCTAGACGTGAGAAACCACAAAATTGAGCTATTTTAAATCCCTCATGTGTGGATTTTAACTGATTTTCATTCAAAAATTGTAATTTAAACATAAATAAACTATTTCAATTCCCTGTGGTCCACACCAACGGCTTTGCGTGATACGCTCCGGCGGCCACCAATGAATATCACACGCCATCTTGACGCGAGTGATTCTAAAATAGGGCACCAGGAGCTCTATTTTTGAATCACTCGCTTCAAGATAACGAGTGATTTTCGTTCGAAAACGAATTAAAAGTCATAGAAAAAAACTCGTTGTTGAACGAAAATCACTCGTAATATTGACGCGAGTGATTCAAAAATAGGGCCCCAGAAGCAATATCTTCCAAGCGAATGAATACGCAGAGTGGTCAATTTATTCACAAACAGATTCGACAATAATTCAAATTTAAATATTACGCTAGTATTCAGCATACTTTTAACTATTATTATGTATTTTGACCGTTATAAACTCTAAATTATTTTTCATTAAATATAAGGATCTATAATTTTCTTTAATGATTTGAAATTCTTTATATTTGTCAAAAGTTATAAATTTCCTTACACCGTTAATACTATTTAAAACTAAATTATTTTTATTTTCGTGCTTATATCGAAAATATTCAGTCATGAAAATATGAGTACCTACTCCATTTATTTACCTTGTTTTGTCAGTTAAGTTAAGTTTAGCCTGTAAGCATCCCACTGCTGGGCAAAGGCCTTACCTAAGGAAAGGTACCTTGAGGTAAGTTGGTAAAAACAAAAATAAAACATAGTCGATTGTTAAATATTTGTAAAAATATTTCCTTCCTACTTGCAGAATTTAACAAGCTGCAGGTGGCATAGGCATGCGCCCGGATAGCGTAAGACACAGGGTTCGATTCCTTGTGTAACACTGTTGCTTTTTACAAGTGCAATCACATACAAAAGTATATTTCATATTACAGGTTTTTCTAACGAACTAACTCATTTCAAAGGGCTTTAAACACTTCAGTTATTTTCATTGTTTGATAAGAAGCAAAAAGTATAACGTTTTTACAGGTAGTTAGAAGTAACTTTGTTATAAGTTTTAGTTTGAGGGATACTTTGTTTGGTTTCGTAAACAAACTAACAAAAAAACTTTTATGACTTGTTTGACTTTTGTTATTTTCTTTCTGACTAATTTGGTGGTAAAGTATATTTGAATATGATTTTTTCATCTTTACTAACAAAAAAATAATACTGTTCCTATACTAATAACTTAAGGCAACTTCGTGTTTTCAAATACGCTTGAGATTTACTACTTCTAATAACATAATAATTATTAATTTATTGATTATAGGGCACTAAAATAAAATGAGATGGTCTTAATTTTTAACTACTGAAGCAGTCCAACAACTCACAGAAGTGTGACCTTTGACTAAAATACATATTAATTACAGAATTTAGTATAGAACCAGCTGTTTATTTGCTATTTATTGTATTATAGTTTCACATCGAAAAGAACCCAAGATAACGAAAAGGGCATAAAAATCCTGCACACAACCTAACGTTATCAAAATAATTCAAGATTCACGCGAATCTGGCGCACGGTACATGAGTTTACCTCAATTTTCCGTGCCAGTGCCCTCGGCGCTGCGGCGGAGCTATTGCCAATAAACAATATCTTCCAGTCGAACGGTCGGCGAACGAGTATCTGCTAATTAGGGACATGGATCCCGATCAAAAAGAGCCTTTGATGCGAACCTGAAAAGGTGACAACGGCGAGAAACGGGTCGTGATCACCGTTTTAGGGCAAGAGCTAGAGGTTGTTTCACTTACATCTTACGTTACCTCGATAAATATATCGTAAAGATATCGTATGGACGATTTTTCAACGGTTTTTTTTTAAAAGGGAACAGTATTGATACAGAATATATTGATGTCAATTTGAGTAAACATTATTGTCACGGTAGTGTGAGCTTGCCTAATTTAGAGGTCATAATAACAACATCGTAGTGAGACTAATTTTAATGATTAATTTAATTCATGACTTTGATGTTATTGGAATAATATGAGCATAAACTTAACACGTTCCGGGACACTACTCCAGACACAATAGATGTTTTATTGTTTTCACGCCTGTAGGCGGGCACTGTCCCGGAACGTGTTAAAATGGTCTTAATCGGTCAACACTCGGTAAAAAAATAAGCTGTCAATCATGTGTGTGTGACGTCTTATGTCACGTGACATCACACGCATGCGCGGTGTCGGATTACACTTACGTAAACACACATAACTTCTTGGAAGGACAACCGATTACAATTCTGTAAAGAGGGTATTGTGACTGAATGTTATGCCTATACTTGTGTCAAAACAAATTAAAATTTAATGCGGGTAGTTATTTTATAATAGGCCATAATAAAACAACTACCCGCCCATAACGACAACATTTGTTATTGTTGTCGTAAGTACTAAAATGAGGTAAAGTACTAAAAGTACTTGTAAATGAGGAAAAAACGGGTATAATATTCGCTGGCTCTAAGACAATCCTATCAAAGGTTCGCTTCCGAGAAATTTTAATTTCACGGAATATTTGGCTGCTTGAGCTCGACTGCTCGTATTCTAGTTTTCTTTTGGCTTAAAGACAAGAAAAAGAATCCGGTTCCATACTATTGTGTACTTCATGTGAAACTAAATGATGTTCATAGTTAGAAGAAAGTATTTTTTTTCGTATTTTAATTAAAAATAAAACCCCTCATGGTGACAAGACTGAGTGCTTTGCTTTTTTCTGGACCAAAAATTTTCAAAAATGATCGAAAAATTACGATATTAGTGGTTATTAACGGCATTAGTCAAAAAAGAGCCAAGGATGGACGGTAACATACGAAAGAACAAAGATTTTTCATACAAACTATTTACAAATAAGTCAGTAGGCAATAATTGAATGTGCTTCTTCTAAGTTAATTAGGTCAATATTTAATTAGATTCCAGATATTTTTATTAAATTGAGCAACATTGATGAGGGCACGCAGCCTACGCGTTAAAAAGCACTTGCAAAATTCAACAGGCTTGTTAATGTGACGGTGGCCGAGTGGTATAGGCATACGCCCGGATTGCGTAAGACACGGGGTTCCATTCCTCGTCTGTCACAGAGTCACGGTTGCTTTTTACAAGTGAAATTTATATCATTAAGTTTGTGTAGTGACAAATTACTATAAAAACTAAAATCAACCATAAATTTAAATATGTTTACTTACTCAAGTAAAATAAATAGCATATTTTGTATAACTTTATGAGCTTCTACACTCTTAGTTTTATTTTCTATTAAGGCTTCAGTAAGCCATAAACAATATTTCAAAATCCCTGAAAAGTTTACAATCCATACATCATCCGCAAAATACAGATGCTGCATCGTAGGTAAACATTCCACCGTCAAAACAATGTTAAGTCTTTGTCAGAAGAATGCATGTCCCTCCTAAAATAGGAGGGTGCGTTACAAGAAATACATATTTTACACTTTTGACAGATGTGTCCCTCCCTAAGATTTATTGCGAGCGGAATATGAAACGATGTCGTCTCACTACGGAACATTTCGCTTGTTTTCTCGTAGATAATGTAGTTCGGCCCCTAGATTACTTAAGTGCAAAAAGGGAATGTTCCAAAAATGTACGGCTTTTAAGAGATTTTTTTTGTGAGATAGAATTTGTAATGCCTATAAATATGTTTTATCGATTTAAAATGTTGAAGTAATACCTTATTGGCAAAACTGTATACGTATTTAAACGACAGTTTTATTTTCTGAAAGCTTATCGTGATCGTAACTATTAGTTGAGCTATCTATCGATCACGCAACTTGACCTAAGTACAAAGTTATCTTTTGCTCGAATTTTACTTGGTGTCTTCACATTTTTTTGTTAAATATTACGTTGCTAACTTGATTCGCAACAGACAGCTCTTTATGATAATTGAATCAGAGGCAGACAACAATATCCAGGCGCAAATGGGAATGGAATATCTAGACTAGAAGTAGACAGCAAATAGACAGATTGTAAATTAATGCAAACTGATTACTGCATTCACTCTACAATACAATATGTAATATTTTGCAATGAAGGTTTTTATGTGATCCCCTTCGTCAATCTTTCTAAGAGCTGACCCGCTAGGATCGGCTACTTATTTTATGCTACTTGAGAACAAAATAAATAATAATAATATTTTAATAGTAAAACATTTTTTTGCGAAGAAACAATCCATAAAAATACTATAAATATAAAACAACAATATTCAGGATTGGTTATTTTATAGATTTATCAGTTTCAGTTGCTTTATTGTAGCAAATAAAGAATCCACATATGTGGTTTACTGGTTTTCGTAAACACAGTGCATTGGCACAAAACGTTAAAATACCTTAGGTTATAATTATGTGCGATTTATTGAAAAAAAAAATGATTTGAATCATCATCAAATGTACGAGCTAGGCTCTTATAGATGGAATTTTTCTATTCTTTACTCTTTTCCGCAATTCTCTTGACTTCTTGATACAACGCAACATTTTATTTTTCTTTATCTGATGCATAAGTATCTTGATCTTTCTATCTTCTTTCTGCCTTCTATTCTTCCCTCTCTAAGTATCTATTTATTAGTATTTATTTTTGAATACTATCACAAAATAGTTAAGGCAGGTATCCATGTAGAGTGGTGAGAAATCCTATAACACTGACCCGATTGACAAAATCACTTAAAAAGTTGAACTCAAAGATAATAACGTTCTCCCCGAGGCCGATGTCACAGATAATAAGTTCGCCGATATCACCGGGCCCCGACTATTCATAAATCGAGCTGGCCTACAACTTTATTGCGGACTCCGATAAAGGACCGGAGAGGTAACGAAAGAATAGTGTGGACCGGCTAGCGATAAAAAAAAAATATTTTGTGCCTGAGTGGTATACTGTTTCCATTATGCTATTTACAAATGTATTAGTATCCTGAAGCCATATGCAACACTTAATTTCTTGTAGTCTTTTATTACTTTCAATGTTATGGATACATCTACCTCTATTATGCGTTTCGTTTATTATATTTATAAAAAATATGATAATTGAAATTATGCTTATAAAAATTACGGTAAGTCAAAGTTATGCCGATTAAACCATAATGGGCATAGAACATTCTGCCTATCAAATATTGTACGAAAAGAGTTTACGCTGAAACTGTTATGCCAAACTAAATTATGGCAATATAGAGTATGCGACCGAAAGAGTCCCACGTTTTCTTGTAACAAACATGTGAATTTATTTCAAGCGTGGTCTCTTTTGCTGAAAACGCTGTAATCTTAGCTTTTGATACATTTTTGACTGAATAAATATTAATTTAGATACCTATTTATTCATTCATACTGTCTTGAGAAGAAACTACCTAGTGTGCCTGCTGGCCTTCATACTAGCTGTCAATCTCATAACTTTTTTTTTTGGATGTGCAAATGATCACGTCAATTTCTGAACTAAAACATTTCCCAAAAGAAGAGTTGAGTTAATTGTAGTATGCCATTACATACGTAATATGGATGGTATGGATACCCATATGAAAATAAATTTGTTTCTTCCATAGTCGTATCCACGTAACTAGGTACAGCGAGCAAGCGGCCGTGTCCTCTAATAAGAAAAGTTCCCTGGTGCCATGTCAGTAATTTAAGAGAGCCCATAGAAAGTTTTGTAGCAAAATTAAATTTTTGTTGCGCCAACCGTGCGTCCCGTTCCTACTTCAGCCATTTTAGTTTTTCTTGTTGTAGACCAGGTGCTGTAAGAAAATTATATAATCCACACTCTTTTATTATTAAAATATTTTATCCAGTTTTGTTCTAGTGACATGGGATTTTTAAAGTTTTGCTCGAATAAAGTTTAACTGGATTTTTATTACCACAAAAGATTATTATTGCAAGAATAGTATTCCTTGCAAGATTCACTTGCATGCATTTCATGGTATAAAGTTATTTGGTACAAAAGTATTATGATGTAATGTATCACTGAAAGTTTTCAAAGAGATTTGAACGATATCAGAAAATTATATATTTTTTTGTTTTAACTACCAATCCGCACATATTTCTAAACAATTTTTGTACATAACGGCATCAGAGCCAGCTCAAAAAAATCCAATACCACAAACACATGTGTCACTAAGAACTATTTGGAAACGTCTTTTTTCATTTCCGATGCAAAATAATCCGTCGCAACCCGGACTAGAGTCCTTTGATAGTTCGCTACCAGTGCGATGGAAAAATTTTATTTACTTGCATGAGATTTTTCGATACCTCCCTTTAGGAAAATACGGTATACGTTGTATATCAGAAACAAACGTACGAGTACGCGAACTAAATTCAATTGAGTTAGTTCGTGAGTGAACGAAAAACGTTAACTAAACTACTTACGAACTGTAGGAGGGTTGCGATTGCTAAAAGCAACGCCAGCGAAGTTTTCAGCAAAGTGTAGGTTCATGCAACTTTTTTCTATTTTGTAGTTGAACTAACACTATTTTCATTTGTAAGAAAATTACGATTTCATTGTAAAACTATGTTTGTAATGTAATGCAAATGAAACACAATATTTTTAGCTTTCAGGCCCCAAGCCCCGCCTGTTATCGCGATAGCAATTTTATTTATATCTATTCTGTAGATTAAAAACCTTTTTCATATTAGTCACAAATAAAGTCAACCACATTAATTTATTTTTATTACTTTTCTATTTTTTAACCAACATCTATTACATTTCAATGTGTGGTATAAATCTTTCTTAACTGTCTTGTTTATTTATTACTATCAGAAATGTATAGGTAAATAAAACGTAAAGTTAAATTAATCAGTCAAAGCGTCTAAACATTCATAAGTAATATTAAAAACTTCATTTACTAACGCATTTGTTTAGCCGACATAGAAACGCTTTTAAAGTAATGAGGCGCCTGGATATAGCCCTTGTATTTGACCGTTCAATAAAGTACATATACCGATTGCATATTTGGGGTCAGCATTCAACCCCAATGTAAAGTGACCTCTATGAATAAAACAGCCAATTTGTTGATAGATTGTTATGGTTTATCAAATATGCAAAGCATTTCATCAATCACTATGATTACACTGCTTTTATTATTGTCATGGTAAGTCTAGCATGCACCCTGTGAAATGTGTGTGATAACTGCCAGATAATTCAAACACACTTACTCATAATCAAAATCCCTTTCTTCAATTTAGGACAACACATGCCACTTACAATATTTTGATTCCAAATGATTTTATACCCTTATAATATTTAACAGAGAGTTAAAATATCATATCAGGTTTGTTTCTTTAGACGGTATGTAGTAAGCTAATGCTTATACAATTTGATATACTTAAACCATTGGCAATGGTCTCTATAACTTTATCTTCAACAATCTAATTGCCTGATGTAACAAGCATGACACTAGATAGATTACCACACCGACCACATTTTCATTCTGTCAGCGATAGCAAAGTAAACACATAGAAAAAATGGTGGACACATAGAAACAATTTACGGATAATTTCGCGATAATTTATTTGATTTTTCATCCCGACGTTTCGAACACTTTACAGCGTTCGTGGTCACGGGGTAGACGCACGCTGTAAAGTGTTCGAAACGTCGGGATGAAAAATCAAATAAATTATCGCGAAATTATCCGTAAATTGTGTTTTATTAAATGTGTAATATTCGCGTAAACTTCAAAAATAAGTAAATGTAGTATGCAATAAAGCTGAATCTGAGTCTGAAAATTCTTTTACGACCGTTATCCACGAAGACATCCCGTATTTTGCAAGCACTGTTTTCTGCAGGAGCTCGCGTAGTAATATACGCGTAAATTAATATTCGCTAGGACATACCGTTTGCAGTGACCAGCACAAAACCGATACCTACCTGTTTTTTACTGATCCAGTTTTGTCATTAAACAAGACCAGTTCCACTTCTTAAATGACAGAATGCACATACATAGGTACCCTCATACATGAATCGTTGAGCATCTAGGAGGTTTAAATCTAAATCTGTCTAAAGGATGTAAGGATCGAAAATACTTTAGCATTTTTGTTGAAAAAGGTGGCTATTTCTACTTGTCCCAGTCAATAAGTTTAATACAAACATTTTTCCTTGCCTACTTTGTCCGTATTTCCGTACAAATGTAAAAGCGATATCAATATCATTATACAAAACGTCCGTTCCGCATGGGCGAAAGATGAAAGCTATATTCCATTATTGTGAAAGGGTTCTGACGTGTACGAATAGCAGGCATCAAGGTGGGTCGTGATCTGACCGGCTATATTCCCAAATATAGGGTTTTATGGTTTCAAAGTTTTATTTTATCGAACGAACTAAGAGCATCTCGTCGTCCTTTATATTGCGCACAGCTAAAGAGTGAAACTCTCTGTGCGCATCAGTGTTCTCAACGAAATATATCCCGAAGACTTTCAAAGTCAGAGTGCCTAGGTTTCTTCTAGGAGCTCGCTCCTGCGCTGCTGCGTCACGTCGACTTTATCTTAAGCCCAAGTGGGTCTAGGCTCGAGTCAAGAGGAAAACCTTTTTGAATAAATAAATAAAAAAAATCGTACGTTTAGGTTCGATTTTCCGTTTAAACTTCATTTTTTCTTATCAATTACGTATACCATTAAAACTGATAGTCTTACCTATATCGAATCGTGTAAATTTTATATAATTAGATACTTATTGAGTAGTCTTACTTCCTATAATATACAGTTTTGTTATCAATAAAATAATGTGGGTTTATGTATTTAAAACGGAAGTCGTATGCTAATTAAACTGCAGAAAAAATCGTCTACAATTCAGATAATATTTGGAATACTTTTAAGAAAAAGTACACTAAACAACAATAAAACATGGCTTATAGCAAAAACAGGGGGACGGCAGCAGCTGTCTCTGACGATGAAAAGCTTAAAGCGATTACAAGTGCCGTTCAAGTTTAATATAAAAATAAGTAGATAGCGCCATTTTAAGTATGCGTTTCTGGTACTTCCTCGATGCTTTGAAACTTTGGTTATATTTACTTGGGGTGCAGTTTAAGAAACGTTCAAGTTTACTTACTGAATTGAAATTTTATATACCTACTCAGCATCTACCTTTGTTTTTTTACAAATTAAGTAATCCAAACTCATTTGTTTTTTCGTTTGTTTCTGCTGCATTTACTTTGATGCTTCATTTATTTCATTCGTTCAAATTTTTAAAAAGTTTTATTTTATAAATAACTAGCTTTTGCACGCGACTTCGTCCGCGTGGAATAGTGACTTCTTTCTCCCGTTTTTTACACATTTACCATTATATCTTTGCTCCTATTGGTCGTAGCGTGATGTTATATAGCCTATAGCCTTCCTCGATAACTGGACTATCCAACACAAAAAGAATTATTCAATTCGAACCCGTAGTTTCGGAGTATAGCGCGTTCAAACAAACAAACAAACAAACTCTTCAGCTTTATAATATTAGTACAGATATGTATTTTTATCAAATATTCCCATTTGGAACAAAAACAACTGTTGTAATACCAACTCTTAGATTGAGAAATATGTTGATAATTATACGTAAATAAAATCAAATAAAAATTTACTTGCTTAACGCAGTTTTCCAAATGTGTACTTATACTTAAAAGGATACCAAAAACAAGATTCTGCATAGATACATACCTACTTTTGTTAATGTTCCTTACAAAAGACGAAGCGAGGGGCAAAATCGAGGGGGCTTGCACTTCTTAAGTAAATGCTAATATTTGCTTAACTTAAAAGATTTGAGAGCGCATCAGAAAAGGACACGCGTCAAACGCAAACTTTTCACTTTTCTTAGATACATTTCGTACATGTGCTGCTGTAAAGTACTTTCTTATGCAGCAATATGGAAGTAGGTTTTTTACATTACTAGACCTACTTACAATTTATAAGGCTTCGCAACATCCTGTAAGTATGTAAAATTAAATAGATAGAAGAAAATGCATAATACAAATTTCAAATAACAACATTTAAAGTAGCTTTAACTTAGTATAAGTTGATCAGAATTAGTAGTTTAGCTTCGTAAAAAGGTAACGATTAATAGAAAGAAATACTTTTTGCAAATTAAAAAAAATATTTAAATAAGTACCTAACCATCGAATAATACAAACAAAGAACGTCATTTCGCATGAAATGCCTATCTAGCAGGTAACGCTAACCAGAACTTATTAAGACATTGTGAGACAGGCCGTGTTTAGCTGATAACATTGAAAAGGGTAACTTAAGTCTATGTAACTTTCTAGACATCATTGAAAAATGCTACCTACTACCTAAGTATTGCCTAGAGCTAGACAAAAGACGCAATCGTCTAGAGACACAACTAAAATAAAATATACTTAGAACCCTAGAGAGAAATCAGTATTTTCAATGTTATGTAAAAAAATATTTTAGTTTCGCAACTCATAATTACTTTTATCTCAAGCAGATTTTCTTAAATTAAGCGTAATCAAGCAGATGAGAGAAACATAATATATTTTTTTACACGCTTTTATTTAGCAATCAAACATATTAAGCAATTTAATCTAAAAGACATCCCTTGCGTACAAGATACGAAAACCGAGTCGAGTAATTAGTTTCTAAATGTGGAAACGCCTGAAGAGATATAATAGCAATTTACTCACAGCCATCACTCAACTCGCGAAAGTTAAGTAGGATAAGCCAACCGCGTCGTCGTGCTCTCGAAATAAATTCTCATGAGTGAAGGAGAAAAGCAAAAATATTATTCTTAGATAGTTACGGTGGCCTTATTTTGTATGGCTTTAGTTAAACTGAGCCTATTTATGTTAATCAGTGTGGAAAAATAGCAGATTATTTATCTACTTGCAAGTAAGTACCTAATGGAAGTGCGAAAAAAATGTTTGCCTACTCACAACCTCACTGAAATAAATTTTACTTAATAGTAAACATTTCAATATTCTATTTTATCTGCGAATAAGACATACTACGGGTCTAATATAGTTAAAAAATAATAAAAAAAGTGCGAAAAATATGACTCACAAAATCACTGAAAAACAATTTTACTTAATAGTAAACATTTCAGTATTCTATTTTCTCTGAGAATAAGACATACTACGGGTCTAATATAATTAAAAATTATAGACGCAAATTATAAATATGAGTAAATGCTCGAAGTTTCGATTGTAATTTTTGTTTTAGATCAGTAATGTCTAATTCTCCTTGTAACGCAACACGAAAGTTTAAAATCTTAAATTCTATCCTTTCTGTTTATCGGCTATAAGTCCGAAACTACCTTGACTTTACTTGTATTTCTTTTTACAGAGCTCATAAATAAGATTTAATCGTAAACATTATTTGCACATCTGTTTGTTGAAGCTCAAAAATGGCTATAACTCACATAGGTAGTCCAAAACAAGTGAGAATCGACAGCCAAATTCTCTAGTGCTCGAATCACAGAGCGAGCATTCTTTGCAGGTTCTTTTAAAAATAACACTGGCTGGCTCTCTAAAAGCGCGAAGTCGAATGCAGGCTCAGATGCTGTTTCCATATCGGCTGGTTATCGCGCGATCGAAGCCCCCCGTTGCTAGCGATGATCCATCTTCTAGGGTGCCTGGGCGGTGCAGACGAGCGGGGAAAACGTAAAAAAAAAATATAATATGTAGGTATTTACCTATTCCCCATACTTTAAGATACCTAAAAAATAAAGAACTAGAAGAAGAAGAATAAAATTAGTCACTTTATAGTTATTGCTTATAATCCAAAACTAAATTTTTATTGTGATAAAAACTTAGCTTTTTAAAACTACTTTGGTGTGAACTAAAGCTAAGATGGATGTGTTAATCGAATTTTGTAAATTGGTTTTTCTTACTGGTATGTTAAAAAATTAAAAAAAGATCCCGATGATTACCTATCACCTTCTTTAAATCTGTAAGTTATTCCTTTATAGAAGTAAGAGCTTGTACTGTACAAACTATAGTTAGCACTTTTGATCGAACATTTTAACGTTACTTAGCTAGTGTTTGTTAAATTAAGAGCTTACATCTTGAGATCTACAAAGTGGCATTTTAACCAGACTAATGTCACTTTGCCCTTCGTTGTTTTCAACAGGTGAATAAAAGTGCTTATTTAAAACTGTAACAATATCCAAATGGTAATATCCAAATGCAATCCCGCATAACCCTACGGTAAGTCAAGAAGTGTTTATTTATTTTTATTTATTTAGTATGGGTTTGCTCTTGACTCTGGAGCAAACCCATTGGCTTGGTCTGGACCAAGCCAAGTGCGACTTAGATGAAGTCGAATATGGAACGAGCTCGTCCAGAAGAAGCCTGTTCACTCTAACTTTGAATAGAATCGGATTTTTATCACTAGGAAACACAACAGTGTGATGAATGATAGAAAGGAACAGAGGCTCTATTTATCAATCGCGTCGAGTCACCTCCTAATATTGTTTCGTAATACAGGTTATGTTCAAATCATTATCATTTCATAATTGATTGAGGCCGTTTTTCAAACGCAGCGTTCCAACCGCAGCGTTTCAACCGCCATATCTGTCGAGTGCTAGTCGCGCGACCAATGATCCATCTTCGTGGAAGCAGGCGACGCGTGATTCCGCGACTGGGGGTCGCCGTGATGCTGTGAAATATTTATTTTTTCCCTCCCACTTTAGAGTTGGTGTCAAACTTATGGTGTTCACGACAAATGGCGTCACGGATGCATGTTTATGCATGGTGTTATTCTGTTTGGGTGGAAACAGTTTTCTTTAGATCAGTTTACTGGGGTGCTTTGTTTCTTTAAATGGTATATCTAAAGTGCGCCTGATCTCTCTCCGGTCGTGTCAGATTGCTGTCCCACCGGGCTATGAGAGTGAAAGGAATAGAAAGTGCACCTGTGTTTGCGCACACACTTGTGCACTATAATATGTCCCGCGTAGTCGGTTAGTCGTGGTGACTGGCCACCATAGTCGAAATCGGCTAGGGGGACTATTATAATATCTAAAGTACCTACTCGTGATACTTTAACAAAGAACAAGGAAAATTAGGGAATCATAAAAGTTTCCTAATTATTTGCAAGAACAAAGGATCAATATTGACATGTATTAAATTTGCTTACGGAAACAAATCTTTTTATGAGGCTGTTGTTGTGACTCATATTATTCAAAGCTCCCTCAAGGATGATTCATTGACGAAGCATAGTTTTCTTTCTATCTATTCATGTGTAACTATCCGAAAATGGATGACTCATAAAGTATTTTTACTTTTATGCACTGAATCTTTTTGCCTTTCAATAAGCTATTTGTGTAAGTAAGTAGATTTACAAAAATATACGTATCTACTTATTGCGAACACGATTGGAAAAAATTAGCAAATGACGATCGCCACCGACTGTAGGTACATACGACGTACACGGTTACTTTTATTTTTCTTAACTCTCTGTAAGGACAAGAATTGAAACAAATTTAATATCAACGATTCTTAAGGATTTTGGAAAACTGTAGACACCTTAATCAAAATATTTCTCTAGTATCACGACTTCCTACCACTAGGTATGACATCGTCGAAAGTGTGTCATGGTGACATCTTACAAACGGTCCCTTTACTCTGAATGTATTAGGGCTTTGTCCCTCGCATAACCCTCTAATCGCGATGAAGTCATAAAGCTCGGCACTCAACAGCGATAAACGGGCGACAATTAAAACTTTCGAGTCTCCATATTTTCGGGTTATTAACCGACAGACAAGTAAGAAAATAGATATCATATTAAAACTTTATGACATTTCAGCAGAGGCGCAGGCGGCCGTCCTGCGGCAGAACTTCCTATGTGAAAACGCGTGCAAAAAACCTTTATTTGTGGTAGCTTATACAACTTATGAAATAATATTTTTTGTATTGATATCACAGTATATTTTAGCATTTAAGCTGACTAGGAGTACTAATATCTGCACGTCTTAATACTAAAGTTGTTTTAGTTAAAGCTATAGCTTTGACATTGCCACTGACTGCCATAAAACTATTGTTTTACG
Source organism: Pyrausta aurata (assembly GCA_963584085.1). Lineage (NCBI taxonomy): Eukaryota > Metazoa > Arthropoda > Insecta > Lepidoptera > Crambidae > Pyrausta > Pyrausta aurata. The sequence goes on from OY757260.1 coordinate 6,937,138, forward strand.
AAGTGCATCAGTCAAATCAATGTCTTATATTGGATGGGCGAGCTATTATTATTTCTGGTCCTGACTAGTTTTAGATGACATCGCTGTCTTTATAATTTAGTTTCCCATGTCATTAAGGGTATATTAAGCAATTCTGGCTTACTTTGATGCTATTTTGCGGCTTCTACACTAGTAGCCTGCACAGTGGTCTGTGCCAAGTCAAGCTAGCACAAGAGGGCTATAGGGCGAATAAATTTTCAAAGGCGATTAAATCTGTTCCTAAGTCACGCACATCACCCCGCATATTTAAATACACATTAGACCGTTTCCTCGTAAGGGTGTACTTTCACTTGTGGCATTTATCACTTTTTGGGGTTCAGTACAAAATCTCAAAATCCAGAGTGGTGAAACCTGTTTTTTTTAAGAAGCGATGTAATTTTTCTGAAATCTACTTTTATTTGATTTGCTTTCCCCTGACCAACTCAGTAGGTACTTTTTATATAGAGGTAATACCCACTTTTAAAAACGTTAATTTTACATTTTGATGCATGATGTTGCTTTATTTCATCAGCTGTTCTATCTATAAAATATTCTATCCTTTCTCTTAATGACTTTCAAACTACATTGATTGAGACCACACTGAAAAACAAAAATAATGGTTGACTTTTGAGTCCCCAGTCACAAAAATGCTGAAATTATTACGGGTCGATTATAAAAGGTTTTCTACAAACTCCTACGGGGTCCACTAATAGTTTTCTCATTCACCCTTCACGTTGTTATTTTGACATGTGCAACGAAGGCGAAAACAGCAAGATCAGCGGGCGGGGTGGGGTAAGTGAGACGTCGGGGGTCGATGGAAAATTGATTTTCCGCCATCAGTCATAACTTGTATTCGTGTACAGAATAACCACCCCTAGACGGGGCTCCGGCTTTTGACTTATCTTATAATTGGAGGACAGAGGTTTAATCTTTTGAGATTGGTTTGATGTCTAGTCTAGATAGGTACCTACGTAAGATAATAAGGACATTGGAGAATTCGTGATTATCAACATGAAAATATTTGTAGTATTTCTACTGTTCTTACATTCATCATCATTATCAGCCGAAGGACGTCCACTGCTGAACATAGGCCTCCTTCACGGCTTTCCACAACGACCGGTTGTGAGCGGTCTGCATCCAGTGCGATCTTGCGATCTTTACAAGGCCGTCTGTCCATCTTATCGGTGGACGTCCTACGCCGCGCCTTATACCCTTCGACCAAAGGCGCAGTGTACTTACATTGTCTTCACTTATTTTGTGTAAATGACATTATCAAAGTCCATTTCTCTACTACTTAAATGCAACAAAAAATATGAAAATGCAATTTAAATTAGATCTAATACTCAAAGTTTCCTTTTGAATAGCAATAGAAACTTGGGGAAATCTTGCTGTAACGTTGTTGAACGACCACCGCTGCAGGCGCATCGCTAATGGTTGAGCATACAAAGTAATCGCCCATCCAATTGATTTATGATGCTGACGTAAGCGCGCTTATACGCCCCGCAGGGTTATTATTACATAACTGGATGCTCTGATATTGCAAATAATGTTATTACAATTCTTGAAAGGTCTGATAAAAGTACGCTCAAGCATTTTACAGTGATGTAAATATAAATAAATAAATTTTGGACACCGATCAGATACATTGCTCTGATCTTAAAGTAAGTAAGTAGCTAATGCACTTGTGTTGAAGAAATCAGAAACAACGGTGGTACGACAACATCGAGACCCAAGACGTAGAAAATTATGATTTCTTTCTTGGGACCTCGGAGCCGTGATGCTTTGAAACCCAGCGGGCTTAGCCACTACACCACTGAGATTGTCATATAGAATGTCCTATATCACATTTTAAGCAACTGTTAGTACAACATTTACAACTTCCAGTGCAATAAAGCTTTAAAAAAAAACTTTGTCCTTCATACAAACACTATGAAAAACAAAGTTATTTTTGCTGTCAACAAAATATTGTGGTATTTGGGCTAAGTGGAAAAAAATGTGGAGCTCTGATTCAATTAAAGTTGGCATGCAACCCTTAGTGCGCGAGTTAACCTTGCCGGTTTTTTCTAATGTAAGGTACAGGCAGCACTGTCATTTGTTTAGTTATTGGCTAATAGGAAACACGAAACAGCGATTTTGCCATCGCAGGATATCTCATTGTATGTCAATGCAAATTGAACGTTTTTCTTAACCGTCCACCTTTTCTAGGCTCTTCAGATGGTTTGACCACGCTGCTAAATACAAAAAAATAACGAACGAGGTCTCATTAAAAATGATAGTGCGTTCGCTTTTGCATTTCAAGTTACGTAATCGCCGAGTCGTTCTGACTATGTTATTTTGCAGCGAATTGCTTAGTGGTAAGTAGCGTTTTATTGAGTACAGGGTTGTTGAGTGAAAGGCTAACTCATATTAATTGATAGTGTAACAATAAGTGATAACAACTCCGTGACCTAGTTGTTTGGGTATTGGACTCGAAATTTAATTTCACTTTCAAGTGAAAACCACGTGTGACATGGTAAAGTAACAGTTTATATGGTAATTTCCATGATGCTTTATTTGTAGTATACATATTAAAGTAAAGTAAAGTTAGCCTGTAAGCATCCCACTGCTGGGCAAAGACCTTACCTTAGGTATGAGGTAGTATGAGCCATACTACCTCCTACATATAGATAAATGAAAAACAAGTCTTACCATCCAGTCTTTTGACATAAATGTTTTCCTCAACTTTTCAAAATCTTGGTTTCTTTCTTACTTTCAATAGTAGTATAACTTTCAGTTAGTATAGTTAGTATAGTATAGAGCATATATAGTAGCATATATAGTTAGTATAGTATAGAGCATACTTAACCAGCAAATACTACTGGAAAATTTCATTTTAGCTTTCCCTTGTCTTGCATCACACTCACAACAGCACTTTGGAACTTTAATTTGTGACAAAGAAAAAGTATATCTTTATCAAAGTTTTTCCTCCATTTTATGTGCGAGGCGGTATATAAACATTACTTGAGAACTGTGCTGCATATCTATGGTATACAGTCTATTTTTATCGAAGTTTTTTTCTCCATTTAACCCTTTACATTCTAGTTCTAGGCTAGTGCGAGGCGATGCATCGCTAATGGGTGCACACACAAAGTAATCGTCCATCCAGTTGATTTATGAGCCCGCGAGCCAATCAACCGCGATTTTCGCCCCGGTGCAATAGGTAGTTGGGTACCTGTTAACGATATACAGGCTGACTTTGTAAACATTGGCAATATTTTAAATTAAAAACCTACTCATAATTCATAGTCCCTTCCACATATTAAAATGAAAATCAATTGATATAAAGTATCATATGATGAAACTGAGAAAAATCAAATCAAACACTTTAGAAATGATCATTGCTTCAAATTGAACGAATAAATTACAGTTGAAGACTTTGTTTAAGATTTTAAAAAAATACTAATAATAATATGTAAACGTATCAAAAATTACTCCGCCTAAACGGGAATCGGAGTGATACTGTTCGATTTTTGAAATGATATTTCATAACAATTGATTTTCATTTTAATATGTGGAGGGACTATGAATCATGAGTGGGTTCTCAGTTTAAAATATTGGCAATGTTTTCAAAGTCAACCTGTAGAGCGTCAGTGACGTAATACAGGGTGTAATGACAATATTGACATTTATTTTAGGAACTCCTAAGTTACCATCGAGAAACATACTGTATTGTACAGTCATTAAACGATGAGTTTTACCCACCTGAGGCGACATCCAAAGGAAGGATTATGTTTTAATATAGAAACTATAAACTATAGACTAACTCAATCCTAGAAAACCTATACTAATTATAGTTTATTTTTGTTTTTACAGTGTGTTTTCACTATACAAACTTAATAATATAAATTGCACTTGTAAAAAGCAACTTTGACTCTGTGACAGACGAGGAAACAAAACCCGTGTCTTACGCTATCCGGGCATACCTATGCCTATACAACTCAGCCACCGTCTTATTAACAAGCCTGTTTAATTTTGCAAGTGTTTTTTTTTAACGCGTTCCTCGTCTGTCACCGAGTCACAGTTGCTTTTTACAAGTGCAATTTATATTATTAAGTTTGTATAGTGACAAAACACTATAAAAACTAATTGTCAAACTAGGTCTTTATGTAGTCAAATCATAACATATCGTCATAATCACAACTCTACCTCTAGATAAGATGTGACAAAAACTTTAGTTATGTACCTACTTACAATGAATTCAAACCATTACACTGCCTGCAAGTATGGTAGAACCTAGTTACATTGTCCTAAACAGTGTCGCCGATGCCAATGTCGCATTCAATCCAACTTTAACTCTTTTAACGAATCAGCGAATCACGGATACGTCTTCCCTTGTACCAAATAAAGTAGAAAATCCAATTAGTCGCCTGCGCCGGTAGTTTCAATGGCGTGCGGAGGCTATTAGAATGCAATACTGCGCGAGACACCGACAGAAGCTTTACAACTCGCGTTAAATCTCGACTGGCTATAAACTGTTATAAATCGATTCCGCCAGGTTAAAGAATTAAATGGATCGTAAAAATTAATAGCTCTCTGTCGCGGGGACGAATCGGCAGGGCACCGGCAACGGCGAAATGGCACTTCCCCAGTTTATGAATTACTCAGGAACTTTATGACGGCTGTGTCAGACTCCGCTTTTTTCGCGCGTCACGTGTTGTAGACGGATGCGAAATTGGATTTTTTAGATAGAGAATGAGATAAATATTACGGCTAGGGGAGCGTTTACGTAGACGTCGGATTATACCGAATTAAAGTTGCAGATGGCGTGATCGCGAAACAGTTCACGCGGCGATTTTCGCGTTTGGCTGAATCGTAAACATTCCTTTGCCGCGAAGGTGCTTTAAAGACGCGAATTTTTATTTCTATCTAACGGCAGTGGTGTGACGGTAGCTCCACGTACCAGGCTCGCATAAATAAAAAGAAAACGTAGCACAGCCGACCTTTGTGTTACTTGTGCATTCGACCGACCTCCTGCAGAGTTGTGCACGCCCGTTGGAGCAACTACCGAAATGGCATGAAATGAAACGTTTTTAAAAATATGCATACGGGAAAATTCAAAATTAGTATTTGGCTTCGAAAATACTTGCTGAGTGTGCTTTAGCTAGTTATTTAGATTTTTATCAGCGCATTTAAAATGCTTTTAGTTTTTAGCGATGCGTGCGTTGAATAAATTGATGCTTTCGATCTAAAATCTAGACCAAATAAAACTTATAAAAATTCAAACAATGAAAAGATCATGAATTATGTAAAATGAGTATTGTATTAATGCAAGACTACTCCGAGGTCATAGTTACGACCTGATACGTTTGTATATAATCGTCATTTTGTGTAGAAACAAATAAAAATATCAGAATTTGAATTTTCACATTCGAAATTTTCATATGAAGTTGTTTGTCCTTTGACCGTGCGCCTTAGGTCTCTATGAGGCGTCGCGGCGTCGTACCAACTCCAATGTCAGGACCTCTGCCAAAAATGGCGTGCACGAATATAGGCGTGTCTTGGAAGCAAAGCCGCCGTACGCTGCTCTCCCGCATCGAATGGGCTCGCGATCACGTTTGTAGCAGCGACTGATTTGGGACTCCTGCGGGCTATACTCGCCTAGTACTTCGATGTCACGGTCAGTGATGTTTATGTGAAATATATTATTTTATTTATATCTTTTCCCTACTTATATAGCATTTCTCGCGCTAAAACAACAGAACCAATTTAAATGTAAAAAAAAAACCGGTTAAGTGCGTGTCGAACCCGCGCACTGAGGGTTCTGTGCCACCCTTAACTAAATTTAGGTTCTACTTACTTTCACTTAACGAAAACATCACAATATATTGCGACAGCAAAAATAACTTTGTTTTTCATAGTGTTTGTATGAAAGACAAAGTTATATTTGAGGTTGATGAAAATGTGCAATATCTCAAAACCTACTAGTTCGATTTCCTTCAAACCAATTTTCGTTGCAAGTTTTTCTTAAGATCTACATTTACCACTTTGGAAGCGTCTATATCTCAAACCTTACACTTTTAGAAAAAATGGTTTTAGAAACCTCAACATCATTTTAAAAGACCTAACCATAGACACCCCATTTGCATAGGTTTGAGTAAAAAAAAAATTTTAGGTTTTAGTTTCATGTATGGGATAAATTATTTTTTCTAACTTTAATATTATTTAACTTAAATATTATTTTTTCTAACTTTTTGTATCTGAATCGGAAAGCGGTGAACAAAATACACCTACCTACCAAGTTTCAGCTATGTGATGCTTATAGTTTCAGAATAAAGTGGCTGTGACATACGGACGAACAGACAGACAGACAGACAGACAGACAGACAGACAGACAGACAGACAGACAGACAGACTTGACGAAACTATAAGGGTTCCGTTTTTTGCCATTCGGCTACGGAACCCTAAAAAAACACAGCATAGCAAGGCCCAGCCAACCTAGATAGACATACCAATTTCAAGTAACAACTTTTAAACGATTTCTTCTGCAAAGGTCACATTTTCTGCTTGCCCTCATGTTCCTTTATGTGTCAGAGATGAAAAGAAAATTATAGCTAAACATGGCATTCCTAAAAGAATTGAAAGATAGTATTTTATAAAAGTAAATAAATATTGGACACCAATCACATACATTTCTCTGATGGGTGGATTTCCCAACAGCAAAAACTGCGTGGCATCGATGAAATCGGTACTAAAAAACATAGTAATCATGTTCAATATTTTTTTTTCAGTTAGTTGAAATGGTAACCTTTGTGAAGCACTAAGTATTTTATTATTTGGATGAATAGGTTTTCCAGAAAAAAATTTGAAACCTCGAAATCTTTCATTACCATGTTTGTCCACACGACACCTTGATGCATATTATACTTTACTGATAAAAATCTATTGGCTGTTTATATTAAAACCTATTTTTATTAAATACCTGAATAGTTAAAGCATTGTTACGGAATAGATTTATTCAAATATATTAATAAGACAACGAATTGTCAATAAAAAAACATCTGTCCCAGAACGACCTTTCATCTCCGTGTCCTAAACAAGTTAGAGAATACTGTTTTATCTAACGACTTCTGCCCCGCCCCCTACCCGCTGAACGTTGCTTAGCAGTGCCGCCTAAGTGCTCGACGTGGAAGGACGCCCGCACGTGCCTGCGTTTTTGCGCCATAAATTTAAGTATTCCATTTTCACGTTACTGGACATTTTTTCTTTCATCGCCGTGCATAGGTATAACTTCTATTTGAATAAGTTTTGCCTCTTGATTAGCCATTCGATAAAATGCTATTGCTATGATGTTTATTTGTGAAGTTATTATTACTTTGCACAAACAAAAGCTTTTTTGTTATTTTACGTTTTTGCCTCGATTCTCATTGCCATGCTTTCATTTTCGTGGTTTCCGTGGCAAAAATTTGCTATGGAAATGAAAAAAAAGACATGGCAATGAAAAAAATTTCATTGCCATGCCTTTTAAAACGATTTAATTTCATTGCCGAGGCCAAGTATTTCATTTCTGTGCCTTATGCTTTCATCGCCATGGTATAATTAGGCATAAGGTTCTGTAAAAAAGGTAGTATCGAATACTGACAGTACAGAGCTTTTCAAGTCAGCCCTCTGCGAGAGCGATGTGTATTAGATTTCACAATATTAAATCGAAACTATACTTTTTCATCAAGTAGAAAAAAAATATTTCACCCTGAATATTATTATTTTCAATATTGTAGGTAATTGAGTTAACTTACGTTTTATGGTGTATTTCATTCTAAGCCTAAGCACTATCACAATATTACAAACAACACCTTCACTCCCCTTGAAAATTACATGAGTTTGTATTTTGCGGTACAAAAACATGTGACAAATCAACCCCCACCTACGATCTTGTACGTGCACTGAGGCATAAAAAGATGCAAATCTTTTAAACTACACTTTTAGTAATCTGACTATCGGGTATGATAGTTACCACTAGGGGCATGCGTCGTCGCACCTATTTAGCCAATGCGGAACTGTGTGGCGCGGCGCGGGAGTCAAAGGGGTACCACCACTGTACTGGCAGGCTGGTGCGTTTAGGCGGAAAAATATTTTTGATACTTTAGAATTTTTAGTCAATAATAGAAACTCTTAAACTGTAATTTCTTCAATGAATCAATTTATCAAAGTGTTATTTATAACTTTAATTTGTAACAATATCGTGTTTAAAAAAATATATAGTTTTTACACGCACTGACATATGCTATTACGACGTATGATTTAATTCAAACATTCAATTCAATTTAAATAACCTCAAATTGAAGCGAGATAAGGTAACGAAGGATCTCGGAATATATTTGGACTCTAAGTTGACATTTGCTGATCACGTATCTGTGTCTTTTAATAAGGCTTTTAAAAACCTGGGATTTATACTTCGCGCAAGCAAACCATTTTCAGACACTCACTGCCTAAAAGTATTATATTATGCATATGTGCGAAGTATCCTAGAATACTGTAGTGTAATTTGGAATCCTCATTATCTGGTGTATAGGGAAAAGATTGAATTAATACAAAGGAAATTTACGAAGCATTTAAATTACAGAACATTTACAAAATTTGATGATTATAGGGATTCGTGTAATTATCACCGGATGGTGCCTCTTGAAACCAGACGCACTGTTTTGGACATGTCTTTTTTGTTCGATGTATGTTGCGGTTCGATAGACTCCACTGACCTGACGTCACTATTCTTAAATTTACATGCGCCATCAACTCGGACTCGACACACAGTATCTACCCTATTCTCTGTACCTTTCATGCGAACGATTTATGCCCAAAATTCCATTGTCTGCCGTATATTGCGATCATATAATAAACATTTTCACTCCGTAGATCCATTTCACCTAAGTAAAAAATCATTTAAAAAACGCGTTCTTGAACTTACTAGATCTGACTCCTAGAATAAACATACACACTCACACAAACATACACACACACACTCAAACACATACACACACACAAACACACACACACAAACACACACACACATACATACATACACATAAACATGATAATTCAAATTAATCCATATTTATATCGTTGAATTAATTGCATAAGAAGATCGACGACATCAGTCACGCTCACACTTATTATGTCTTTATTTTATAAAATGTAAATCCAATTTTGGCTGTATGATTAGTATAAGAAACATATAAAACTGTATTTTGAGAGCTGTGGATTTTGTTGCAATAAAAAAAAAAAAATCCTGCAAAAGGATAAAACTCTTAAGGATGGACTTGATCCCACTTACTAAAAAAACGATAGCAGGAGGCTTGGAAGTCTTGACACAGAGTTATCTGACGAACATCAGTTGACGCTCGAAAAATGCTGACATAAAATTCGTGTTTTCATGTATTTGTTTATCGAAAACAATTATCGATAAATACTTGATTGGTTTTTTTTATTTCTTCAAAGAAATTGCTAGGTAACTAAATTAAAAGGATGTTTGATGTAGCAGAAAATAAAACAATCGAACTAAATAATATGACTATTCGTTTGTTTGAGACTGTGGCCGCTGGTTTAAGCCAAGAGTAAGGTTACCCAACCAATTAAAAAGTATACCTCTATTATTTGAATACTGTCATCATAACATTCTTTTTTACCGACTTAAAAAAAGGACGTATTCAATTCAACCTGTATGTATGTGAAATCGTTAGAATTGGATAAAATTTGAGTATGTTGATCTGTTAAGGCTTCCAAACACGTAAAGGCTTGCAAAATTTCGTAAGTGTATGTATGTTTGTATATTTGTATGTTTGTCCACGGATTTCTCGAAAACGAGAAGTCATAGCGCGATAATTCTATTTAAGTTAAATCAATTATATTTTCGCTTAAGGTACAGTGTAAGTTTTATCAAAATCGGTTAAGTAGTGTTTGAGATATGGGTAAATAACTAAAATCATGAAATAAAAAATAATTTAAAAATGAAACCGTTCTTAAAAAGCTGAATAAAAAGCTTGAAATAACGCATTCGTCCCATATTTAGAAGAAACAAATTCTTTTGGAGTCGCTGCATGTGTGTAGACTGTTGGTGTACGTAAGCTTGACATCATGCACCGACTCCAAAAGAATTAGTTTCTTCTGAAAAGAAGACGAATGCGTTATTTTAAGCTTTTTAGTCAGTTTTTTGAAGGCGTTTATTTTTTTTAATGAATTGATCGGTTAATACCTTAATAGGGTTCTAAGCATGGTTCTAAGTTTTTGAAATGAGGAGAGATACGTTTTTTACGGTACAAAACCATTTTAACCTTTCATACAATATATTTACATCTGATATTTTTTACAAAGTAAAGTAAAACATCATTCATCATCAACATTGGCAAATTGGCAAATAATATGAAAGTATCAAAATTACTTATTAGGTAAAGATATTAGGTTTTTCATTGCCGTGGATTGATTCTTTCATTCCCGTGGCACAGTTATTTCATTGCCATGGAAGCTTGTTTCATCGCCGTGCACGCAGTTTTCATCGCCGTGGCACCAAATTTTCAATCTTGTATATCTCCTTAGTTTTTTAAGTTATTTGCTAGATATTGGGCCATAATACTTACATTATTCAGTACTTTAATAAACGCGACTTTGTTTTTTTAAAAAGCTTAAGATAAAAAAAAACCACGGAATGAAGATTTTTAGGGACCTGTTGAAATTCACTCTGATACGAAAATAAGAAGTTAATGCACTTGTATTATGGAAATCAGAAATAACGATGGTACGGACGACAGCATGTCAAGCACTGCGGTATCTTATGCTGTTGGAATAAGGGCTATTTTTCAACAAAAATGTATAGTCTGATGTGCTAGCGTCTGTACCACAACATCCAGACCTAAAGAAAATAATGATTTCTCCATTAACCCGACCGGGAATAGAACCCTCAGGGCGACAACACCTTGAAAGCCAGCGTGCATAACACCACTCAAATTAATTAAGCCCTTTTACTAAGACCCTTTTTGTGTAAGTGCATAAATAAATAAGAACATATTAAATGTAAGTTACAAAGATATCACCCGTATTTACAAATTGTTTGTAAGCAGTCTGAATTGACGTCCAAACGAAAATGACTTAGATAATTGCACTAAACATCTAGTATTCTAGGCATAATTGTTAGTGATTACAATAAAACGCTCCATTAAGCTACTGAAATAGAAACCTAAATCGATGAAAACGACTGGTGAGCCGAACAGATTGCTTTTGTGTGAGGTAAATGAAAGAGCTGCTATTTTTATTCCTGCAAGAGCTAAAGATGTTATTTTGTTTGATCTCATATTACGTGATATTTTATTTTGACGATGATACAGAACGCGATATTATTATGATCTTAGACTGTGTTTGACTATCATAATACCCAAATAAGTTAAAAATAGCTTTCAACATTTTCTGTTTAAGCTCAGCCTGTTGATTCATGAAGTACAACTCGACGCTGATCACATTGAACATTTTTAAAAGGGTAAGGCCAGATTTGGCGTATGTATCAGGGGTATATCCAAAAATATTTACTTAAATTTGCAAAAGATGCAAAACGAGTTCCATCCTTTCATTCGAAAATCCCTGATCTGGGTTATAATCAGCATTCAGCAGTGACATCCCGCGGTTTAATTCCTGATCCCGGCTCTCTAAATAATTCCACCGTTTATGTCTAAAGACAGGCTTACGGTGAAAAAGTAGAATCAACCGAGCATCGTCGGATGAGCTGAGTTTGAATAATTTACACCTAAAGACGTCGAAAAGACGTGCCGAGTTTGCAAGCATTTTGCGCGTCGTTAAAACGATTTACAACACCTGCAGCCCTTATAACAACAGCAGAAGGTTGTGTTTAAAGGAGTGTTTAATTGGGGGATAGATTTTTGAAACTGGTTTTTGGATATCTTGGCATCTCGAGCTGTGACAGCGGTTCTTCTTTATTCGTAACCACGTCTCGATGTCATTTTTTGTTGCTCCCGTGTTATGCCGTTTCGATTTAAAGACATTAATGCATGTCTTATTAGCTGCGGGTGTTCCAATATTTCTTGCGGATGATAAGGTCGGGAATTTTTGACACTTAATTGGGTTTTATTTTTATTAAACGCGAAGGGCTTAGCAACTGTGCGGTCTGCAAGCTGACAAGAGTGAGAATCATTGATACTGACTTAATAAAAGATTCGTAATAAACTGAACGTATTACAGTATCAATTTGCTTGCATGTAGGATAAAATGTTACTCAAAAGAAATGTCAAAACTACAGCAGCAGCAGTGCAGAGAGGATCCTAATAAAATTATAAAGTCGAAAGTTTATAAGGATGGATGTACGTTAGTTATCTACTTCTTCACGCAAAAGCTACTGGATGGATTTTGATGAAATTTTACAATAATATGTATAGTTTATACACTGTAATAGTGCATAGGCTATAATCTCCAATGATTTATGATGATATCCAATATGGCTGTGGGTGAAGCCACGGAGACCTAGTTAGCCATAAATTTTATATCAAGTAGGTATTTTAGAAGATCTGCTGTATCGAAACAGACCACACAATCATCTAAGTAAATGAACACAATATATTGATACGATCATCCAATTTATATTGTTCTATTGCTTCTAGGCTAGGAATACTATTTGCAGGATTTTCGGCCACAAATTGTAGAGTTCCTATTGTGAATGCATCACTGCGCTTGCAATTTACAAGGCGCGAACGATTCGCTCGGAAACAGATATGCATTTTATGGTTTCGCAAAATACAATGCGAGCTATCAGGCGATTGAACAATAATCGAATGGGCTATATCGATTCGTTGTATCGAGTGAGAAAATTAAGGAGCAGGTGGGCGGGTTGAACGCTGCAAAGAGGAAGTAGTTTTGATAGAGGGAATGCATGTGCAGTTCACTAACTTATATGGTGCTAAGACTATGTTGTACGGTTTTTTATTAACTGTTAAAACGTAATTTTGCTTCATCGATGATAAGGTCGGGAATTTGCTATGTTAAAGTTGTGATATTTCTTTCATGACTAGTTGCATGATCTGATTATTTTAGCAAACAAAACTGGTAAAATTTTGATGGCAATAATAATAGTGTCAGAAAACACAACTGTAACGCCATACATAGCTTTAGTGAAATAACAATTGATGTCCAAAAGTTACATAACCGACACATCTGATTAAGTACAACACGTAATATGATGTAACTTGGCTACTATTAATCACTCAGAAAAAAATATTGACAGCTAATCGCATTTCTATGTAATGTTATAAAACCAAATAAAAAACCACGTTGCATCCACTAAAGACGTAATTACTGTAACAAACGCAAGTGATGCGGGCGTAAAATTTCATTACCGTCGAGTTGACACCATCCGTCAATCTGAGCATGATTGATGACGTGTTCGAACTTGTTTAGCTTTAAATATCCGTTTGTTAAACATTGGGCTTACCACGATAGGCTGTATACTCTTTTGAAAGAAAGAACAAGAAAAATGAATTTATTAATTTAGGACATCACAAACACACAGACATACACATTTGAACGAGTTCACATAATAATAACATACAAAATCACATGACGAGTTTACAAAACAGAAAAAAGCAACCAAAATACAAAAACAGAGAAAAAAAACAACCATGCAGTGCGTACCACGGTGTGCCGTGTGTCGGTGATGTCCAATTCAAGAGGTCACTTAGCATAAGCCAGGTCCCCGGGAGGCCCTGGCGCTGGTTTTCAGTGGACCCATGCTGAGGTACACGGAAAATGGCGCCAACATCACGTCATACATACTATTATTTAAATAATGTTACGAACAGGCAAGTATAAGCGGTAGAGATCACAGTCAGGCGAACCTATTTCTTGAGGAAGGAAGCTTTCTAAGCTTTTAATTGTCCACATGTCAGAAATAAATCGAAGTCTGCAACGAGCTTTTTGTGTCCTTTGTTTGTTGCTAGTGAATAATGTTATATTTATCCCTCCCTACCTTGCAAGCGCATTACATTTCCTGCCAAAATAATATCTGTAATTTCGCCTATTTTGCTTATATGCGGAGAAACTTTTAAAACAACAACAAAATGATCTCATCTAACCACCTTTGGTCTACACAGTAGAGCCTGCGTGTGAACTGATTAAACTGAGCAACGAAAAAAAGAGCAACGTGTAATACACCTTTATCTTGACGTATCTTGTATTTAGTAAAAGCAATATTATTTAAATTGCACGCGCATGAATAGTCATTGGTCATTAAACACTGCTCTTGGGAATAAGACTCTTCAAATATTTACATAGCTACAATCGAAATCCATTTGGTATAAACAACATTTTTTACTGACACTTGCTACCATTTTAGTTTCAATATTCAAAATAAATAATATTTCATCTAAACATTGATCGCTTTCGCTAAAATTCAATTTATCAAACATATAATATCTAGTAGATGGATATTCAGTAAGATCATTATTCTACAAATAAAACTTTAATTCGAGCATTTGATTAGTTCGAGGGTTTTGAAAGACTAAGAAAATATTAAATACCTAAAAATGAGTTTATCGTCCTAGGTAAGTAATACACTTCGTATTACTTTTAGTAGCTTCCTTATTGTAGTGCAATAAACCTAATTCAAGTTGGATTACAAAATATATTTATAACCTGTTTGCACCAGTCAAGAAAGGCTAAACAGGCAAAATTCTGAGGGCTAAACCTACCGTGTACCCATCTCCACTATTAATATAATTTGAAGGTATTGTTTTTGTCACAATTAGTATGTAATTTAGCTGCCAAAATTATAACCCCAAGACGTCTTAAGGAGTCCAATCCTTTATATTATCTCTCAACAGTTTAATTTGCATACAAATGGGTAATTATGAGTTGGTTGCTCTTATAATCGTTGTTGTTCTAATACTGAACCATTACAGAGCTCATAACGTTAATTAAACAAAATGTTAATAATGGACTGGGTTTTACATATGTTAAGTGTACCATTTGTTCGTTTGTGAATAGTATGAAAGCGTTATAAATCATATTTAGGACTTTGCTTAGGACCTCGATCTTTGGAAGCCGGGTCACCCAAGTTGTGACGAAGTATCAGATTTATGAATAGAATATCCATGTACTTTACTATTTACAAAACATAAGCTTTTTACAATACACATAACCGTACCAGCTTGCTTAATTTCATACAAGTCTGTTTAGGAAAAAAATAAGTATCATATCTACTTTCTAGCTAGAATCTGTTTTTTATTCCAATTTGTCAAAAAACCGGCAAAGTGCGCGTCCGACCCGCGCACTGAGGGTTCCGTGCCACCTTTAACTGATTTTGGAGTCCACTTACTTCCACCTAACGATATCACAATATTTTTGACGGCAAAAATAACTTTGTTTTTCATAGTGTTTGTAAAAAAGACAAAGTTGTATTTGCGATTGATAAAAATATACTATATCTTAAAAACGACCAGTTTAATCTCGTTCAAACTCAAAAGTTACACGTTAAGAAAAATGGTATTAGGAACCCATCCACTGATACCCCACACGCATAGGTTAGAGTAAAAATATTTTTTTAGGTTTTATTTTGATGTATGGGATTTTAAATGACATTTTTCTTATTTTTTATATCTGAATCGGAAAGCGGTGAACAAGATACACCTACCTAATAGCTAATAGTTTCAGAATAAAGTGGCTGCGACATACGGACGGACAGACAGACAGTCTTGACGAAACTATAAAGGTTCCGTTTTTTGCCATTTGGCTATGGAACCCTAAATAACAAGTGATACCTACCATATTGATAAATTCTTGCTATTGAAATCTCAAATTCCATTAAAGTAAAATAGTTACCAATCAATTTCATGGCCACGTTAAATTGGCTGCGAATCGCCTATTACACCCTATAAAATACGTAAATGGCATTTTAACGAAGTAACAAAATCAAAATTAAACGACTTGTTCAGGGTGTTAGTATCTAGTTGGTTACAAATCTAATCGAGAAAAACTGTAAACTCCTTTCTTCCTAACATTACCAACGCAATAAAATATGTCTTATTATCTACTTGCGTTGGAAATAACCTTTTTATAGGCAATATTGGTCATAAAAAGAAATTCTTTTCAGACACGAGTTTGAAAGAAATATTAATCTTTCCGATCAATCAAGCAGCTTATTGCTTGACATAAAACGTATTTGCCGTATTTCCCTATTCCCGCCCGTATGATGGATATCCTACAGCTCTAAAAAGAAACACAAAGTTGTCCAAAAATTTGCTATGAAACATTGTTTCGTATTCAGTTACGAGAGTTGGTGCGCTAAAATGTTGCAATATATTAGTTAGAAACAAACAATCTGCTGAATGAGTGTCACCAACCTAAAACCAATCGAAGTAGGTATTGTACGCAACACGACTTGAAGATATTATCGTTTTAATGACGTAGTCGACTAAATCAATATCTCGCATTTGTTCATACAGTAGTTACTATAAAGGTCACAGCCATCTCATCACTTTAAGAGCCAAAATCGCTTGGACCACGCGTCCTCTTTTATTTGAAGTGAGTGACGCTCGTTTTTGAGATATTGTGTGCTAGCGGTTTTCGTATGAAAGCGGTAAGGCGGTAGAGATTTCGACCGTACCTACGTAGTGTGTTTTTGTATGCAAAAAATATTTATAGATTTAACTATGTAGATAACTCAGCAGGGTAAGCCTATTTTATAGTTCTGTTAAAAAAACATTGCCACTCAGGCAACGGACGAAGCTTTGGTAAAACTAGATAATATATTACAATACTGAAAGTTGTGACGTCGGAATCTTGTAAATTGTTAGTGCACCGTAAATTAACCCTTACTTACATTATACCTAACGTCAGCCTTTATTGGTGTTACATCTTAGCGTCTCTGCCACGTCACGGTGCGGCCATCAATAACGCTTCGTCTCTCATATTGGGTGGAAAATTCAATAAAATTTTATCAGTTGAATTCATAGTTTCCTCTGTGATCCGGCTCGTGTATACGTTTGTCGCTAGCTGCCGCTTTTACAAAAAGGATTATCTCTTTTACACGTACAGTTTTTGACTTTTAAATGAACTATGGTTGATATTCAAAGCGGATATTGGCGCAACTTTTTGTATTGGAAATTGTGTAAATAAGTTTTGTTACTATTGTTTTGATCGTATTTATAATAGGTGGAATCATTATTATTCTACTAAATTAAACTTTTTATGATAATTATGCGTAGAATGCCTACGTCACCCTATATCACCATACTAAGAAATACTTACAGAAAATTATAAGATTTTCATTATTTTGTCCTTGCCTGGGGGCGTATTGCGATGCAGTTTTGACAGATAAAACGCTCTGATTTACTGTCAAATTAGCAATTATTATTGCAATTTCGCATTATATTGATAATATTACTATAATATAACAAATAGTTTATTTTTGTTTTTATAGTGTTTTGTCACCATACAAACTTAATAATATAAATTGCACTTGTAAAAAGACAACTGTGAACCTGTGACAGACGAGGAATTGAACCCCGTGTGTGAACAGGTTCACAGTTGTCTTTTTACAAGTGCAATTTATATTATATAATATAACAATTTAAAGATTAATATTCATACCATTGTAGTATTATTATAATATTATTATATTGATAATATTCGTTTACACTAAGTCTGAATTGAACTGCCTCGGAATTGAACGGATTAAGTTGGATCGCAATACGCCCCCTGAACTTTCCATTACAAGTAATAAAAACATTTAATAAATTGAAATAAAATTTATGACTTATTACTACCAGTATGAAACTATGTATGTACCCCAATAGGGCTAACGTGTAACCACAAACAGAATCTTCATGACTTATTCATAAAAAATGGAATTTCACCCCAAACACCAAACAGTGTTTACATCCCGAAAGGATTTGCCGGCAGAATTCAATCGTCTAAGCATAATTCAATACGCGCCAACTTTAAAAGTCTTCCAAAGAAATCGCGCGGCTAAAAATTCGGAAAACCTCGGGAGGTATGCAACCTCTGAGGGGCATCGTACAAATAACCGAGGGGTTCCTTATTGTGCGGAACCTTCCAAACCAGACGTCCTAATCGACCCTTTTGAAATTCCAACTAACGGGAAACTCGTATTTCCATAACAATAAAAATGTGATCCGAACATCTAGAAATGCCTCAGCGATATTCACGGATCATAAAATCGCGGTGCTGTGTGGATCAACACGTCAATTTAAGAGGGACCCCTGTAATGGCCGGTGTGGCCCTTATTTCTGAAGATTAGGCGGAAATTATATGAGTTACGGAGTGCCAGATTAATTTGGTTTCAAGATGAAAGTGATGGTTGAGTCGATGCCGTTTTTTGGTAGCCAACGTCAGTTTTGCTGCATTTACGGTCGGCGAATCGCAAAAGCGGTAGGGTGGCGATAATTTGTAAAGTCAAGCTAATGAAAATGCTAATCTTTCGAGTATTGTTTTATGTTTTACTGTTAGTACGTACTTGAGGGTGGTAATAACTTTTTATGTTATTCACTTTGGTAAATGGCAGTTTAAGTGTTTATTTATTTATTTATTTTTAACGCCACATGGAATTCTCTACCAGTCATACCTTAGGGCTAGAAAGCAGAAAGGATTGTGTTACACTATTATGGAAGTGAATGCTTTGTCATATTATGTTGTCTAGAAACATAAGTATCATTTCTTAGGAAGATATGAATAGTACTTATGTTAGGTTAGTACCTATCTGCTATTTCAAAGGTAATAAGAAGTTATTTTATTCTGCCATTTGTGCAATTGTACTTCATAAAACCATGTTGTACTTACCCATAAATTCACGCATCGGTTAAAGATGAAACAGTACCAGCCCGTATTTCATGTAAATCGTAAATATTTATCTAGTTACAAATTTCCAGGTTCGGTGTCCGGCGAGAGCCATCAACTACAACTATCAGGGCTCACGGGACCAATTAGTTTTGCGGTTATGAACTTTTGAGTCGGTCGGATTTGTACACAAGCGCCAAAGGGATATGAAGCCAAAATTGCTCGTTCATAAAGAATTTAGCGTCGAGTTAGTACTAAAAGAGTTGAGGTTTATGCATTCGCTAAAATGTTGTTAAGAGCTCATTTTTAGTATCGTCAAGTCTGTTTGTCTGTCTTGTATAATTTGAAAGAGTTTTAACCGGTAGTTTTTAAAATATAGCACTATTTCAACGACGACGTCGACGCCTTTGGTGTTGTTATTAGCGCTCCTGAGTTCCTGACTACTATGCCGGCGGTCGCGGGTTCGAATCCCGCAAGGGGCAAAAGTTTGTGATGAACACGAACATTTGTAATTAAGCTAAGTCATATGTATTTAAGTGATTATGGGAGTCGCCCCTGTCATAAACGTTGTCTTGTATTCGTAACACAAGGTAGAAAATTCCATACTTCGAAACCATGATGATTGGTATGTCGTCTGCCTGGCGCGTATTTATTTTTAAACTATCTAAAATAAATAAAAAACGCAAATAAAACTTTGTCTTAATAAACATTATGAAACCAAACTTTTTTGCATCAACAAAACCCCCGCTAGTTTTATTTACTTCATCTGCGGTTTAACTAAGCAGTGCATATTATACAATGTACACTAATTAAGTCAAACGTTTCCATTGACACCTATTTAAAGATGAAACACTTGAGACGGTGTTATCCGAAGGCTGTAGGTAGAACAAACAAAATAATAACGGAAATTTTTTGCTACCCAATTAGAATTTCTAAGAAATTACAACGCATACTTATCACATCCTCATAAATTGAGTAGGTAGAAGGTAAATAAAATTAATCCTGTGTAACGAACTCACAAATAAATAATTACATAATAAAAAGGGAGTGTTATCCTGGTAGTTACATTATGAAAAGGTGTCTCTCTGGTCTCAATTACTTATACACTCAATCTGAACGAAAACTGACTCGGCCTCACTTAATAAACACAAAAACTGTGACAGGGTTCTACGTAATAACGTAATCTTCCCCCGTAAGTGGGTCAGTGTGGCCGAAGATCCCTTGTCAAATTAACGTTTCCCTCTGTCCCGGTATGACAAACGACGCAGGCATAATAAAAACTTGCTCGCGAATGCCGAGTTGAAAATGAAGCCATTCGCGCCGGCATTTACATGAAAACTGGGAAAATTAAAACCTTTTTTGAGGAAAGTAATTGGTGTGACTGTCAGCGAATGTGAGTGACTGCTAAAGGAATGGCGTTTAGTACTCTCTGGTTGCCAGTTGCTAACTTAATTGTATGCGATGCTCAGATGTTAATTTTACCAGTGCTGCAGCCGGTGAGTTGTTATTACTGTCAGATAGGTGTTTCAAATTCAAATAAAATCTTTATATAGTTTCTATATGCGCCAGACAACACACCAATTGTCTGGTTTTGTGGTAAGGAATTTTCTTCCTTGTGTTACGAAGTACCAGACAACGATTATGACGGGGGCGTCTCCCATAAATACTTAAATACATATAACATCCATGACTTAGGTACAAATGTTCATGTTCATCACACAAACATTTGCCCTTTTGCGGGATTCGAACCCGCGACGGCCGGCGTAATAGTCAGGAGCGCTAACCAATACACCAAACGCGTCGTCGACTGCCTAAAAAGAAGTTTAGCCAAGCAAAAAATTTGTCGCAACTCTATGACAAGATTGTGACGTACCCGAATGTCGCATTTAAAACCAATGAGCTTTCAACAACATCTACCCTTTGCCAGTAGAGTAACCCCGCTTGGAGAACTGCAGGCCCCGGAACATTTTGCTACGCAACATCATGTTGATATACACTTCAAAAACTTACTTCATCTTTGTCAACTTGTAAAAAGCATTGTTTTTTTGAATAAATCCATATTATCGCTATTTAAGAAGCTTTCATCATTTATTGAAGACCAAAGACAGTATCCAAGCTACTACGCAGCCAACACAGACCAACACATCAACAAAAGTTGTTGTAGTGTATCGTTATACGAGTAGGTAGGTCGTAACAACCGCTTGTCTTGAGGACTTTGGGCCTTGAAAATACCTATGATACAATAAAAATAATTACTAAAGACAACAACAAAATTATGACAATTATAGTTAAAAAACTCAAGAATTACTTTGAAACTTGTTGAAGTATTTTTAGAAGCTCTACGTCAGAATAATCATTACAGAAAGGGGATTGACTTATCAAATTCCCTGCTAACAAACTTTCAGTAGCATTTTCCCTGGAGCAATTTCAGCTAAACCTCTTAGCAAAATAAACTATATTAATCTCAGCATCCTTACAACTTGTGAAGTCCACTACATCAAAGTTAAGAGTATTAAATGTAAAAAGGCCACACGAGTTTGGTGCTGGCAATTTGCCACGAACTCCCTGCTCGAAGGACTTCGTCTCAAGGCTTTTGGTATACTCGTATTTTATTTATGTAACAAAAATATTTTATACGAAATTCATTTACAATGTTATTTTAGGAAACTATTTTTATTGTATTATTCGGGTATACTATTTCGAATCCCGCAAGGGGCAAATGTTTGTGTGATGAGCACGAACATTTGTACCTAAGTCATGGATGTTATATGTATTTAAGTTTTTATGATAGATGCCCTTGTTAATCGTTGTCTGGTACTGCGTAATACAAGGACGAAAATTTCTTACCACGAAACCAGACAATTAGTGTGGCGCATATTTATTTATTTGTTTCTCAATGTCCAAGTGAGATTCGTAACTGGTGCTACGTTATTTATTTGTGTTTTTTGTTGGGCAGTGCTTATGCTTATGTGCGTTACATCTGGTGAAAAACGCCCCTTTTACAAAATTTTAAAATTCATTTTATTTTATATGTGAACTAAATTATAAATAGAATAAATAAAAAAACCCAGCATTTCTTTTGGTAACATTTTTAGGTTAGTGTCTAAATGTTTTCTTTGAATTGAAAGCTGGCTGAAACACTTTTACGAATGAATAGAACTTCATACATTAGTTGCAAGACGGGGTTTCAGTTTTTTGGAAAAAGAATTACTAAAGAAAACAAAGTCACGAACGTATTTCAAAGTTTAAAAACCTGTCGCACACGAACCAAGAAAGAATCAAAGAAAATCAAAAAAGTTTTTTATCATCTTTTTTCAAACTGATGACAGTTAGAGCTAACCTTAGGTACGATGGTACATCTTAAAAAATATTTTGATTAAAAAAAATACTCTCTGAACTTTGAGTAAACTACTGTTAATTTCAGCCACTGGCTATCTCTGTGTTCTGTTTGTAAAGTACAAATCACACACTACTAGCGCACTAACTCGTGCTTCGCTTTCGATGTCCATCATTGTGAAATTCATGGATTTTTTTAATATCGAAGAGTGAAGTTTCATACATTGCATCGTCACTGTCGGAAACTTCAGTAATAACATTTTTACTTGCATACCGGCCGGCTACAATCACTTTGATATCAACATTCTGAGCATGAAATAGTTTCAATCTCAAATCTGCTCGAACAAGGGTCGAAAAGCAGAGCTACTTAATTTTTTTATTATTATCTAAAATTAAGTTAGCTAATTAGCATCCCACTTCTGCTAGGCAAAGGCCTCACCTCAAGTATGAAGTGGTATGAGCCATACCCACGCGAGTTCCGTGCAGATTGGCGGAGGGGTAGCAAGGCAAGCGTGCAACCTCGCTGTCAGTTGTTATCAAGCCGCCCACCCCACGAATAATATCAACCGATATTAGCAAAGACTAACTGCTTAACGTGCCATTCCGAAGTACGGAGATGCACGTGATTCACCCAATTAAACATGACCGGCTTTTCTTTGGCATCAGTTCCAAAGATTTCCTTTATTAAAAATCTATGTTCACAAAATTACTTTTACATATTTCAAGTACAAATCATCTTCCTCATCGCTCCTTCACCGTCGACTCAATACCAACCCTATTTCCTCGTATACTCCCGGCCTACAAAGTAGCTGCTTGAATATTTGCCCAATAAGATTAGGCGGAGAGCTTTCCCTTGTTGATTACCTCTAACAAAAGTGCGGTTGGAATAAGTAAAGAGCATGGAACCACTTTGATTTTTTACGATCCTACCTTTTAACCCAGAGCCCTACATAAAGAGCAGATTGATACGGCACGTATATTTGAGTGCGTTCTGAACGTAGATTAGCCATAACAGTTTAACGATGCAGTGAGTATTGCTGTATTAGTAGAATGAAGTTTCAAAATGTTTTCATTAAAACTTTTTAGATCTATTTGTTTATTACTTTTAGTTTTCAGAGTTTTGGTCAAGTCAGTACGAATTCTACTGTTTAATTAAAGCATCAATAAAATTGAACTAAATTTATATGTATTTGAGCCATAAAGTAATTTCCTATAAATAGCGTTGTCACTCGAAAGTATACTATTGATAGCCCAGTTAGCGTCAATACTATATACATGGGTTCGATTCCCGGTAGGGTCAATGTACATATTTTTCTTATTGTCTCCGGTCTGGGTGTTGTTTCTGATTTCCATAACACAAGTGTATTAGCTATTTTGGGATAAAAGCAATGTATGTTATTGATGTCCAATACTTATTTATAGTATTTATGTCGAAAGTATTGCTGAATGTTGATAGTGTTGACACTTACGGGGCATCGTAAATCATTAACTATCAATAGTTTGGCAAAGCTACCGACGAGGTTTGGTGTTAAAGTAACAATGATCACAACTCCGAGTGCCAAAGCTTCCATAGGTACAAGTGGATCAAGCCTTGCACATAGATGTTAATGAACACAAACCTAGAAGAATGTATACCCCTAGATAAGGATTAGTACATCATATACTAATATATAAAGAAACAAATGTTTGTCTCTGAGTATGAATCCAGTTGAATAATTTCCTTTACTACTTAGCACAGTCTAACGACTAGACAAACTCTTGTTTGTTCGCCGAACAATACTGTCAACTAGACAAATAATGCCTCAAACGGAGCTAGTTAAATCGCAAACTAATATCTTGCCACGTTACACAATCCGCTGGATTCCATTTCTTTTGCGGAGTAATGTAGCTGGTACTCTATTCTGACTATCAGACACACAGACGGCAGTTTGCCGTTTGCATAAATCGTAACGGCAGCTGCTGGTAAGAGCTGGTGGCTGCCGTTGACAATCGACAAACTCTTGCCTTGCCGTCGACATGCCTTTGACCTGCCTTAGACATGACATGATGACTGTCCTGAACGTGCCGTTGTGTCAGCGTCCTCCAGAGGTTTGTTACCGGTTGTCCTCGACAAGAAAGCAGGCAGCTGGCAATGCGCCATTGGCACACCGTCAGCATATCGTATGTCGTTGTTAAGATGCCATCGGCTAAACCAACCATCGTCAAGTGCAGCTTGTGTGTTAGAGCACTAAGACTTCCCTGTTCCCCTGATACCAGATCTTTGGAAGACCTCATGTGTGCAAATGCCAAGACAATCAGTGGGCACAACCAATTTAAGTCGTTTACCATCGAAACGCTAAGAAGAAGAAGAGTGTGTTTGTGTTTTTCAAATGTTTCGATCGTATCAATCAAGCTCGCAATCCGGCGTCATAAAAATGATAAGATACGGAAATACGGACAGCTCCTTGCAGAGTACACCCCCTGATTTCACCCAAAGAAATCGCGCGAAAGGAGCAACAAAAAAATAATGTCGCTCCAAATTGAATCATTTGTAATATTCATTCTTTTTACTCTAGCTCTGTGGACGGTTTTCAGGACCGACAGCGATGTGGTTTTTACTGGAATCGGTTAGATTGAGTGACGTCATTATTATGGATATAGTTTTTGGTGTAGTTTCTTTATGTATTTCTTGAAATATCTGTAATGTTTGATAAGAAAACTTGAAAATCTACTTATCGACTCTACTTGATTGCCAGGAAGTGTTACCTGTGTTTTGAGGTTTACTACAAACATTAATAACTGACATTACAGAAATATGACTGTTATGTTGTATTTGATTCTGCTCTTTCTACTTTCTTACACCATGGTTTTCAATTTCACCTAGAATTACAAAACATACATTAAGAATGCTGTTAAATGACAATAATCTTTCAATTAAGAGGCATTTCTAGCAACAGA
Source organism: Pyrausta aurata (assembly GCA_963584085.1). Taxonomy (NCBI): domain Eukaryota; kingdom Metazoa; phylum Arthropoda; class Insecta; order Lepidoptera; family Crambidae; genus Pyrausta; species Pyrausta aurata. The sequence continues at coordinate 6,962,248 of OY757260.1, forward strand.
TGGATGGCGGCGCAGCCGACGTTTCTTCTTTATGAAACTCGTTTTACGATAATCAACTGCCTTCAGGAATTCGCGACGTCACCCGTCGCCCTAGGAGGGGCAAATTATTCGTTTCTAAGTATCTTTTATTAATGCCTCCTTTCCGGGATTGGCTAAGATACCAGCAGATAGTAGGCTTGTCATGCATATCGTGCTACGAAAGCTATTGCTTTGCACATCTTATTTGAGGTGCAAAAAATAGCACGACAGACAGTGTATGAGGTAATAGAGGTCTTGGTTGGAGTTGATAAATTGAGGTGAATGCGGTCGGGCGATAACTTTGTTTATCATTTAGGGCATTCCTGGATAATTTTATCGTATTGGACAATTTTCTGAAACATTAAAATTATTTCTAAATTAAGACTGAACCAATTGGACCCATGTACATTGTGTTCGCAATTTACTGGGATCCTTAATGAGCCGTGGTATGATTAATTTTAAGAATTCTCAGATTATCGCGACTTGAAAGCTGATCAAGATTTTTCTTGGGGAAGCTTTTGTTTGCTATTTGTAATTTTCCGATATTAAGCTTTTAGTAATTTATTTCCAAGAACGGATAAATACTCGTATATAAGGTAGTCCATATTGTTAATCATGTGAAGGCCTAAAACCTCCACCATTTATATAGTTCTTTTCTGCTGTCCATCATTCTGCCCACATTTACAAAGTCAAAGCCATATTCAGGTTCTTTTTTAATATTTATCAACCCTAATCTTCTTTAATTGATGAGTTTAATGCGTTCCAGCAGCAACGCAATATTCTACTCAAACGTTATCAACAAAACCCAAATAAGAAACAGGGTAATCTGATTTCTTGGTCTTGTCTCGACTTAAAGGGAAATAAAACTGTTGTTTCATAGTGAAACGGGGTCGGACATGTTACTGCACCCGCGCTGGTATGCGGGGGCTAGTTGACCCCCTAGAAACCCCCTTTGAATCCCTCCTCGGCGACGTCACGCGTCGTCCTACCCGCACAAATCACGCGAGTGTTGCACGCGACCTAAAACTACCACAATACAATTTAACAAACAACTTAATCCTCCTACTGTTTATACATTGACGAAATCTAAACGGGGAAAGAAATCATGTGGCGAAGAAAAAGAGAAATGTATTGGAGTGGAAACGATTGCCGACGGTTAAGAAAGTTAGGGTGCGAGCACAACAGGCAGTAGCCCAATGCGATATGTCAATAGCTCTGTTTATTTTGTAGTTAACGCCTTCTTTTTAATAAAAGAATACCGTCGCAAGTCGTAATAAGTCAGCCGTCGCGGACACAATGGATGGCACGCCACATTATTGGGACACGAAACTCTATGCAAATGCTGCCTTTTCTTTTTGCTGTTAGGTGTTTGGGGAAGCAATTTTCGGTGCTGCACGATGGGTTAGCGTTTCCTACAGCACTGTGTCTAGATTGCGGATAAGGTGTTTTACGTTTAGGGGAATGCCGTTGGATTTTGTAAAGAATGAATTGGAGATAAGAGTAAAGAGAGCGATAAAACAAAAACGTTTGGTGGTTCAAAAGACTGTTTGATAAAAAGATCTATAAGTTTGTACTATTATTTTGTTGATTTAAATGAAAATTAGGGTGTAGGTCGTCTATGATCCATTACTGCATTTATTTTCAAATCTGTTCACACTCATCAATCCAAGTTGCAATCGCAATTATTATTTTCTAGCTACTGGTCATTAGTATAGAACCTTCAATAAAACTAAAGCGTGTAAACAAATTCTATGAAACTTTTATCGGTTTTACACGCTGGAATGTGGGGCGATTAAAAACAATGTACATTACTATAAATTGTGACATAAACAGAACGTTGAACTGGTATTAGTTACGGAAAACGGAACGGAATGTCATACTACATGGAAATATGTTTTTATTTTATATTACTTTCCGTACAAACATTCTACGGTAATACAGTCACGCAGCATTCCATTGTAAGTTATTGAGAATCCAGTAAAAAAAATAGAAAGAAAGAAAGAATAGTTTATTTTATACGTGGAAAGTAGTATAAAAGTATAGTATTTGTACTTGAAAATTTGCTACTTACCTGCCCTGACTTTTCGTCCTTATTTTCAGAATCACCAAATGATTGTAGTTTTAGTGTTTAATTAGAATGCGTATTCATCACAACATGTTAGCATCATTCTCTCATAAATGTCATTCATGTCTCAAGATAGGCTAGGCTAGGCAGACTATGCATGGTGCAGTGGGTAATATATGTATTTTCCGATGACATAACAGATGCTCAAGTAAAATAAAGTAAAGTTCGCCTGCAAATCCCTACTGAAGGGCAAATGCCTCACCTCAAGTATGAGGTTGTACGAGTTATATTAGATTTACACACACACACACACATACACACACACACACACACACACACACGCACATGCACATACACACACTCACGTGCGCGCAAACAAACGAGCTTATTACCTTATTAATATAATATAATTTTTATCTGTTTATTTCCATAGATAATGTGCCAGACCCCTCTAGTCTGTACTCAGTACTTGTTACTATTTAGTAACTTAGTGATTAAATATACATATTGATACTAATTACGGGAAGCAGCGAGTTATTCCCAATACAAGTGTCACTCGACTACTTATCGGGAAAACTCGGCAAAACACTGTCATTTATATTTTTGAAATAAAGATTTTTTTTATTTTTATTTCAGTTATAACGCAGGCTCAGTGCGGATTTGTGGAGGGGGTTTTGCAGGGCAAGCGACCAACTTTGCTACCAGATGTTCAAGCCGTACATAGGGCTACTAATGTCAACCGATATTAGCTAAGACCAAGTTCCTTCCGAAGCACGAAGATGCTTGTGATATACGTCACTTGTATGGTAACCCATCCAAATAAGATCGCGGCGTAGGTTGCTTAACTTCGGCAATATCTACCAAAGTGCTGCTACCACTGCACTACGAGCACCTCATGCTCAAATTGTACAAAATTGTGAAGTTCAATATCTTCCAAGAATTTTGTCCTTCAAAATATTCGACCACCATAAAATGCAATCACATAATCAGCATGTTCGTAAAAGATACGTACGCCCACACTCGTGTATGGGCGGGCGGCGATTTAAAACAATAAGCACGCTTTCACTTCTGGGCGTTTATGATTTGCAGGCACGCAACTTAGCTTGGGCACACAGCGAGCGATTGTTAGAACGAATAATCTGATCAATCAGATATTTTTTTTTTAAATTACATTTTATTATTTACAAAATATAGTACAAATGGCGGACTTAATGCTTAAAGCATTCTCTACCTGTCAACCATTGGATGAACCATTGCACACTAAGGGCCTGTTTCACTATCGAAAAATAAGCACTAAGCAATGTATAATTCAATATGGATGGGAGCATTAATACAAAGCAATAGCTTCATGACGAGCTGTAGTTTGTTTCCAGCTATATAACGCATTAAAACCATTTAATACTTGTATGCTTAGTAGCAAGCAACGAATAAGCATTTTTTGCAATACCACGCGATAATGTTTTGAAAAGATTAAAAGTTAGGTAATGCGTATTAATCCTATACTTTAAACGAGCAATTCTTGGATCTCGTCAATAGGTGTCGCTATTGTTAAGTCTTTAACTACCACCACTATGCGTAATATAAGTTAAAAAATACACATTGATTGTAGACCGCATGTGAACCGAAATATATTTTACTAGCGAGTCGAGGTATACAGATTTCACTAGATTACTCAAATAAGTAATCAGTCTATGAAATATTTGAAAAATCAAAATGTTTCATGACAAGAAAAATGCACTACATTACTCAGCTGAAACAAATTCGTAACTGCAATTTATAATCGAAGGGTCTTTGGCCAGACACAGTTATCTATGGAAGGTGACTCTGAACATACAACCTAGCTGGAGTACTACTCTGCTATAGATACTCGTAGTGCCATCCACGAAAGCGTTCCCCACACATTTTTGTCTGAGGAAAGCGCAGGTCACAGGGGATGTAAATAATTGGACACCAAATATTGGACACCAATCACATACTAATGCACTTGTGTTATGGAAATCAGACACAAGGGTGGTACCACAACACCCAGACCCGGGACAATATAGAAAATTTTGATTTCTTCATTGACCCGACCGGGAATCGAACCCGGGACGTCGGAGCGGCGACGCATTGAAACCCAGCGTGCTTAGCCACTCCACCACGGAAGTCGTCAAATCGGTGTCAAGTCGGAAGTCGTAAAAATATATAATAATTATAATAATTAATATATCATCAAATATTGGCAAAAGCTTGCACATATGTTCTATAAGCGATTACGACTGAGATTTAGATTTCACTATGTGAGAAGATGTCCTTATTTCATTTAAATATACATACAGAGTTTACATTCACCCTTGTCAGTGATGCTGTAACTCAATTGATAGTGACCTTATCACGTATGACTTTGAACATATTCTAAATATCCCAAAATAGTAAGTTACCTCGACACTCAATATACTCTTTGACAAAATATATTCCATAATACAATCTAGTTAGGTTTAACTTTATCTGCCAAAGCCTGAAAGTACTTTATTGAGATGCTTGTCATAAGATTCACTTATAAGTTAATATTAAATGTTTGATACTAAGTAATAACATGTCTGTCATTGTAAAAGACGCAGAACTTTTCAGACTGTCGTAAAATTACCTAGATATAAAAAGTCCAACATAGTTCCTAACCTATGTGATTCATCGTAACACAAGACTTTCAGGACATAAATCATAACTTTCGTAAACATTTTTCTGAATTTAGAAGTTTTTAAAGATTTATTACTCTGTCGTTAAAATGTTACAGGTACGTACATCATTCTTTTAGGTAAAATGAGTGATGTAAAAGTTAGTAAAATTTCATAAAGTAACAATTTATTTTCTACACTCAATTTAATGACGCATTCAGGATGCTGATGGGGCTGCGACGCTATTGATCGAGCTTCGAGGATGCTTCGAGGATTGCTTCGAGGATGCTGGCGGAAGCAGGGGTTGATAGCTTTGCGGCTATTGTGCGAAATCGCATAGCATCCTTGATCCACAGGGTACGTGGCAGCTCCAACAGTCTCCTGCAGAGTGTCGCGGCAAGGTTGGACGTGGACAGTGCCATCATGCACCACTGGACACGCTACCAGCTAGCCAAAGACACTAGAATTTCTTATGTAAATTTATAATTTATTTATTTTTATATTGAATTTTAATTTACTAACATAGTTTATATAAGGTATAATTGTTACTAACACCTCTTATGGGCAATGCCTGAATTAAATGAAGAATTTCGCGCGGTCGGACCGACAGCACGGTAGCTCAATTGGAAGAGCAGTTGGCCCGGTTAGCCAGAAAGATGCTGGTTCGAATCCCGCCCGTGCGCAATTTTTGGTTTCATATTTCATCTTTTAAATGATTTTATTTATTTATTGATTTATTCTACAATCAATAACTTTCACGGGTTAGTCCCACTATGCACGAGACCCGTGTATGCACCACTCAATTCCAATCTTTTTTACTCGCAGCAACTCAATCAAGATGAAAGATAGTTTATAATATCAATTTAGGTTTAAGTCCTTTTACTTCATACGCTAGTTGATAGTCTAAAAAGTGTTCGTAGATATTTTATTAGCTCTGAGCTCAAATCTTAAATTCTTGACTGTTTTACTAAATAGGTATTCTAAAATTTTATTAGTCCATTAGAATAAAAGCAAATTCACCGGAAATAATAAAATAGTATCATCACAACCCAATTATCGTGGCATAAATTCTGTAAAATTTCTCCTTCTAAAGCGGAGCTTCACAAAAGATGCTTTTACATGGAACGGTCACAAAAAAACGTAAAAGCAGAATGATCGTTAGGGTATGAAATTAATCACATTACCAAACTACATACCTTTATTTTGACGACCGATTTGGCGCAGTGGTTAAGGAATTGGCTACTGCGCCAAAGGTCGCGGGTTCGATTCCCGCACATTACAAACATCTGTGTGCATGAACATGTCTGTTTGTAGTGTTCTGGGTGTTTTCTATGTATAATATGTATGTATTTACAAAAAAAAGTATTTAAGTATGTTTATAACCGTTGTCTGGTTACCATAGTACAAGCTTTGCTTAGTTTGGGACCAGATGGCGCTGTGTGAAATGTCCAAGGATATTTTATTTTATTTTTTATGAGTACAAAAGAAACAAATGTTTGTCTCTGAGCGTCGGTCACTGCGAGTAATCTACAGCTTAGTACATTTTAGTATTTTCAGAAAAACTTATATTGTGATGACGTCATTTACGTAACTAGGAGATAGGCTGATCATCAGCAGGCATAATACTGATAGTGTGCTGATGCTGATCTTTCCTTTATTATCATATTCAAAATCTAAAAGCCTATTGGACCTCTTTACATTGTGGCACGTCCGCAGACGAGAGAAAATATACAAAGGGTGTTCAAAGAACTACTCGTCTATTTTTGTCCAACATCGTTATGTCCCTGATTATGCGGGCTAGTGGAACAGTGGGTGTAGAAAACCTTTTTAGAGTGACACTGTCTTGCATAGGGACTTTTTATCTAACCTATAAGTAGATTTGGATTACCCTACATCGTATCTATCTAAACATACATCAGAATGTAAGTTGTGCCTTCGTCAGTTTTAAGCGGTGGTTGTTTTTTTAAATTACCTTTTAAGTTTGGCAAAAACATGATGCTAATACAGTCAGCACATAAGGTTATTCATTTTCGTTGGAAACCAACCCATATTACAACTACATAAGATACCGCAGAGTTTACATTCACGTGCTGTTATCTTTACATGCACCGACAGTAGAATGCAATAACATATTCTATTAACGAAGTCACTAATAAATCTTCCACATTTTCCCAGTAAGATGAATAATAAAATACTACTTATAGTTTTAATAATAGTGACTAGCGGTACCCCGCGCTTTTCCTCCCGCAGCGCGATGTTTTATAGCATAAAGCCTTCCTCGATAAATAGGCTATCCAATCCCACATAAAAATCTATTTCTTAAATCGGTTTAGTAGTTCCCGATATTAGCGCGTTCAAAGAAGCAAACTCTTTAGCTTTATAATATTAGTATAGATCTGATAAAAACCTCACAAACGTATCTTTAGAAAACGCTAACTGCTAAAGAAAAGCAAACCTTTAACCACGGTCACATAAACAGTGTGATATTTATGCACAAGACAAAATGTATGCATCAACTGCAGTCTCATGAAAACGCCCAAACTTTAATTTCCACAAAATGTCCAACAATAAACAGTGTTGCTAAAGTATCGATAGATGGAATATCGATAAATACATACAATTTTCACGTGATTCCTCTCATTGCCCACGCATAACCCTGTCCTATGTAGTTCGTGAGGTTTGAAATAGCTCTAAATATGTGCAAAAGTATTTTAAGAAAGAGTGAATTCTCATATAAATAATAAGTATGGATATGGGATGGCGTAGGTAACAGTACTTTTGGCAGATAGTCTAGTTCGTAATTTAGATGTCTACATTAGCAGTGGATCCACATCTACCAGTTAATAGTAAATTAATAAATTTGTTGGTTGATGGTACGTATGTATGTTAGTTATAATTATTTGCACAAAAGATACTTACAATAAATTACAAAATCACTCATTAAAGTTAGAATTTCACTGTTACAGATAGCATATCTATTGTTTTGCTAGGCCAAAACTCGTTAGGTTTGTTTTTTTTGCTGACAAACAATATTTTTGTGATCACCTATCCATAGTCAGATCATAATCGGATTAGTAATCGATAACTATATCGATACTCTTACCACTCTTCACAAGACTAGCGCACAGGGCCGGACAGTCGAGTGCATAACACATCAGCCGAAAGCACACTATCGTGAACTCGTAGAACATTGTTTCTGCCCTGCCAGTTCCAAATAAGCGCACTTTAGCGAAAATTCGCCGGCTAACAATTCTCTCGGTGACTGTATCTGGCCAGTACACTGCCTCTTTCCTTGTTATGTAAGTAAGTAAACATTATTATTGTGTCCTTTTTCTAGTAAAAAGTAGTAGTTTAATGAACTTCAATGCCTTTTTCACCCATTATGATACATAACTAGCCGTCTCAGCGAACTTCGTTTCGCCCCTAGCCCCGTCCCGCCCCGGCCCTGTTTTATGCTATAAACCTCACGGAGCCCGAGACCTTTCCAACGAATGCAAAACCGTGGAAATCGGTTCGTGCGTTCTGGAGTTATATCGTCAGGGAGGAAAACCCGACTTATTTTTATATAGTAGATTGCCCAGTCATTTGGTAGAAATTAAGAGGGTAGGAATAGGCAGGTAGGAATGTTTCGGGAGTTTCGTAAATGAGTTACAGCTTTGGTTGTGTTCTTTGCGAATTTTAACTTTGGCATTAATATCTCAGCTGCTTAGGCTGTTATATTGAAACAATAATAAAACTTTGTAGACGATCTCATATTCGACAAATTTTACGAAGAAATTATCCAAAATTGTTTTAATTCGGCATTAATATGAGACCTATAACAAAATTACATTTTAATGTATACTCAAGATCTCTCGTGCCTCATCACTTTTCAACGAAGATCTTGCACTCACGACTTAAAAACGGGCATCACTGAAACAAAAGACGACGCAAGGTGCAAGAGGTTTTGGCTATTAGGGTGGAAAGGCGCGAGAAACTGTGAAAAAAAACTGATGCAGCTTTATGCTTCAACCACCGACAGAGTTCACACGATTCCAATCAAACTTTGCGATTTTAACTGATCACTTTTATTTAAAAACTTCAGCCACTTGTTTTCCGAGCTGATAGAGATTGATTTGCTGCAATCAAATTAAAACTAACACAATTTCGAAAGCAAACAGCAACTGAATTTGGCCTTTATCCGCTTTCATAGATAATATGAGCGCATGCTGAATGTTGAATACATGGAAAGCTATCCAGTGATTGAAAATGCGACCTAGTTCAGTTCTGTTTACCGGCTCGGAACGGTGGATATGAATATTTATTTATTTGCTACTTATTCAGGTGTTAATTGAAAATATTTTGTGTTGGTAAAAACGTAGAGGAAATAAGGTAACAAACAAAGTCCTACGAACCAGTAAGCTCTAGTGGTAGTGGACAGGGCACATAGCGCGTAGAACTGATGGCCGATGGGGCAGAAAAGTTCTAGATTGAAGACCCTTCGACCAAAAGCGCAGCGTATGACGTCCACCGACAAAATGGACAGACAACCTTGTAAAAATCGCAGAGTCGCACTGGATGCAGACCACTCACGATCGCTGTGGAAAACCGTGGTCCCCCACGGCTTTCCACAACCTTATTCAGCAGTGGACGTCCTTTGGCTGATGATGATGATGATGATGATGATGAGTATTAAAAACAGGCCAAGTGCGGGTCGAGTACTCTAAATAAAGGTCCAAGTAATTATTAAATTAAGTTATCGTTTTTAGGGTTCCGTACCTCGAAAGGGAAAAAACGAAACCGGTCCTTCTGTCTGTCCCTACTCTTTTTTAAATTACCTATTGCTATCCATACGATTTTCATTCAAAAATTGAACATCAACAAAGAAAAATCACATGTCACATTGATGCGAGTGATTCAAGAATGGGTTCGTGATCGTTTACAATAAGGCCCATTATAATTCACATATGTTAAAGCACCCCGTTCAAGGACAACGCCTGTCTTATACCCGTGAGCAATGCGCACACGTATTCAAGATGCGCGGACACGCGTCTCATCAGTGTAAATCTTTGCGATATCGTCAACGCACGGCGCTCAAAGTCACCGCTCCTATAAAGACTATAAAACACGTCTGTGGTCGTCTTAATCAACGGCCCGATAAGCTATCTCGATTCTTGGCATACGATTAGCGCTGGTTCGGGGTTCAGTGGTATTCATAAATATTTTATTTAAAAGAATTGATGCAAACAATTAAGTATGTTTATTATTATTTATTTATTTAAGAACTTTATTGCACAAGTAACAGTGTACAAAAGGTGGACTTAATGTTTGTGTTCCTTTAATAAGTAATTAATGAAATAAGTTAAGGTTAAATATTTTTTTTTGAATTATTATTATTTACCGAGTTTTATTTTAAATAGCAAACTCTCTCAAACTTACTTCGCCCATTTGCTCACTTTGAAAATTCAAAGCGTAATGACTTTTCTCAGAAAATAATTTGTACGGAACTTATATAGTATAGCAGTGGTTGCCATATTTTTTTGCAAATTGAATTGAGTATGTCAATGAATATTCCACGGATGCGAGATAGTATCGCACTCTATTTAAAGCACGTACCTAGTTGCAAGTTCAATGAATAAATTTAGTGCTATGACTTACTATCGAAAGTGAAACTTTATTCCACAAATTTTCTTAGTAGGTACCTTGATGTTTTAAATTATTGATATGTTATTCATTTATCTGATTAAATAAATGCTAGAATGAATTGTAATGAATTCCATACAATTTTTAGCGTTTAATGCAAATCAAACGGGTTCTTTCAAAATAAATACACAGGTATATAATACATAAGCCTAATGTACTTTCGAGTATATTTTAAAACAGTAAATGACGTTTTGGTACGCAGTTAAGGAGATTAAATTAATTTAATTTAAATGTTATCATCGTATTAAAAACGTCAGTGGAGTCGTTATTTCAATCAATATAAAATTTATGGTTAATTAAGAGCATTTCACCCATGTACTGATGGGTGACAAGGATAAAGATAAAAACCGACTTATGGCCGCTTATAGGCCTTAAACGAGATTCAAAAGAGATAACATTAAATTACGTGAACGAAGAATCGAGAGTGTTAAATAAGAGCAATGAGTCAGTAAATTGAAAATGGCTTTGGATGCGGTATGTTTATGATTTAGCAGCTTAGACTAAAAAAATGACAAAGTAGCATGCTCTAAGCCTTATAGAATGCTACTTTGTAATTTTTTGACCTTTTGACAGGAATCAAAATAGGAAAAATGACTGGAAGTTTGGCATTCTTTCCATATATTTTGTGTCACAATTAAAAAAGTAAAAATAACATGATCAGATTTGTTAAATTATAGGTACTTCTTTTCTACAAATTAATCAGAACTTAACAGTGAGTTGGTATTAAAATAGTAGAAAGCAATATTATTGAGGAATTATAGGTATTATAGGGATTTTAACCGATAGAAAGTAGATTTAATTAACTTGTCTCAATAGAATAATTGCATAAACTTAAGTCCATTAGGTCTTTTTAACTATTATTTCGGTTATATTATTAAAACAAACAAATAATATGGTATTTTATTTAATTATTTTCATTTATTTTCGACATAATTAAGTCATACGTACATTTTAAATTATTGAATTAAATTAAACAAAAATGTTTATATGTAAAAATTAAAATCATATACAAGCTGCAGGGCTTTTAAGCCCATTCATAAAATGATTTCCGGAATTGTGTGGAAAAAGAACTGGGCCTACTTGGTATAATACACTTAATATAAAAATCCAAAAATGCCGCATCCAAAGGCGCAAAGAACACTCCTTGTCAGCATTCTGATGTAGGTGCTTATGCAAATGTCTATATCTTGAATGCTGAAGAACTTAATTGGTAGTCACAAACCCTTATCAGTAATTATTTCCAATAATGTTTAGCAGTTATCAAATAAACCACCATTGCATTGCAGGAACTCAAATTCCTGGATTCTAATTTCTTGAACAAGACACAAAATGCTTTGAGTAGGGTGGTGTAGGCGATGCGCACAAATCTCTACAGATTATTAACCTAATTAAAGATTAACCTTACGGTTCGGATCTGTAAATTGCGACATTTTATTCATATTTGTACGAATACCATGTATCGATCAAAACTGTACCAAAGAGTTTATCTACTCGTATAATAGTGTACAGCGCCTCACCAGCTTGAGTTTTACAATGTTTTAAAGCAAAGAAAAACTTAAAACTCTAAGTGAGTAAGTTGTGTCTAACACGCCGGGAAAAAGGAAATGACAATTTCTAGTTTAAAACACCTCAAAATGTCCAAGTTTGCGACTTCGCAGTTCCTCATAAGCACTCAACTATATGCACCGGAGTCAAGTTCTGCTGAGGTTGTAGTACTATTATATATTCTGTGCTTACACTACGCTTGGTTTAACAAGTCACGGGTTAAACCCAGTGCTACCTGGAAAAAGCCAGCACATTTAAAGCAAACGTGAGGTTTTGGCATGATCCAAGCTCAATATACTTTTAACCGACTTAAAAAAGGAGGTTCTCACTTTGCCCTTTGTATGTATGTACTCTTGTTTTATTATTTGGATCAACCGATTTCGATGCGGATTTTTGATAAATATTTGTTACATTGAATATGAGGTTTAAGTACTTAACTATTTTAGTTCAATCAGGTATATTCTTACTTATAAAATAGTATAAGTTACAGACAGTAGCCAAAAGCAAAATCTATGAATCGTCAAATTACTGTCAAACTTAAATTAAACTAAGTATTCTCTCTTTTTTTAGCCTTTCATAATTTGAGGTCGACTATCGAACTCCTAGTAAAGGTCACATTTGAATGGGATATCCGAACATGTATTTCGATATTGACGACGTACACAGTAAAAGATACGTATATGTGGTAGTTTTATCATACGATGTACGTGTTAGTTAGTATGTGGCAGTTTTTTAAAGCAATACTCAGACAGCCTGTATTTGTGGGCTATGGCTTAACCGTAAGTAACTCGCAAGCGGCCACGTAATTAATGACGTCATAGTCGGCGCGGCCGCAGGCTGAGAAACTGCAGCTCTATTCTTGAATCACTCGCGTCAATATTCCGAGTGATTTTCAAAAAAATCAACAATAGTCAGCAAAAATCCCGAAGACCCGTGTAGTTTTCAACTGATTTGAATTAATTATTAAACAATAATTAAATAAAACCACGCTCTATGTTAAAACGAGTGATTCAAGAATAGGGCCCCTTAAGTACTATTTATGAATCAATCGTATGACATTGCTTAGCAAATGCGACTTCTTACGAAACCATGTAATATGAGAAACAAGATGTATGTACCGTCTAAGAAGTAAGTATAATGGTGAAATCCCATATATTTAATAAGTTCGTCTTGTTATTCTTTTTTATTTGGCCCTTGCCAAGAGAGTATATAGTTATATCGTCACTTGTCTGTTATTTATGCTGATTTCATTCGAGACTCAAGAAATACGTGAACAACATGTAACGAAATAAATAACGAAGCGAATGATTCAAAAGTATTGCACCTGAAGCATGTACCTTGGCTGTGACTAAAGCGTTTACATACCTAGGTTTAAGAGGGAGGGTTCCGGACAAGTTTTCAATACCGGTCGTTAAAACTTATGACTGTTTGAATTTAAAATACACACACATTAATCTACTTTGTTAATAATATTTAAAAAATTCTCAACCTCAATGGTATCCACTGAAAACCAGCGTCATGGCTTGCCATGGCAATAAAGCTAAGTGGAAACCAATTTGGTTTCACTACCTATAAATGTTTTAATTCAATTTTTTATATTGTTTATTTTTGTACTTTTGTAGTGTACCAAATAAATTACTTTTCTTTCTTTCTTTCTTTCTTAAAACAAGCATTTAAGGCGACGCTCCAAGTCCAAGATAAATAGTTTGGTAATTATTTTTTTAAGTAAAAAGAAAGTGGTGAAAGGTCGATTTCATATTTTTTTGCATTATTTAGTATTTATAAGTTAAACGTGTTTGTCTGTGTATAGTATCGTAGCTCCCAAACGGATGAACCAATTTTCGTTAAGTTTTTCGTGTCATAGATAACTTTATCTCAAGGTTGTTCATACAAATCTGTTTTAGTCGTTTCTTTATTAACGACGGTTTTTTTAATTTAAAATTTAACATAATAATTTAGAACGGAGTCATGTAACATACCTTAAACAAAACATAATCATTTTTTGTGGTATAACACAATCAAAATCTATACAGGCGTAAGAGAACAGGAATAAAATAATAAAAAATAATAAAAACAAAGCTTTTCTAGAGCCAAAGCGAAATCTTCCCTTCAAACAAACTAGCTAGACTAACAGTTGACTATCCAAAGGAAGCCAATCGCACCATTATTAAATTTTTCAGTCCAATCTCAAGGCTGAAGAAATGCAAGAATATTAAATAGCTAGAGGCAGCGACCACAATGCAAATGATGTACAGTAACTTCACTTTTAATTTACAAATCATATGTAAAATAAATCTTTACCTCATGTTATGTACGCTAATTTTAGGTTGCCGTCTAGTCTTTTACTGTTTTATAGATAGATAGATAGATAACTCTTTATTGCACACAAAATTAGTGAATTTACAATTTTTTTAAAGAAAATGTACAATTTAGGCGGTCTTATCGCTATTAGCGATCTCTTCCAGACAACCTTTTTTATCAATGTAAGCTATGTATGTCTGGCTGTTATCTGTAAGTGTACCTTTTATCAGTTAATAATTAAATAAATGACCTAGACCTAGATTGACTAGTTAATAATTAAATAATGACCTAGACCTAGACCTAGATTGACCTAGTATGCTCACTACACTAAAGTTTCCGTTTTACGAATTTACAATTCTATTTCGTCTAATTAACAACAGATGGCGTAGCATATCATTAACCTTGCGCGTATGTTTTGATTCTTAAATTTAAGGTAAGCTCCATCAGTCATCATTACATATTAAATACTAGCTAATGCAACATAAATCAGGGTTGAGTCTGCTGCTTCTTTTTTGATTATGACTCAGCTGACAGCTACCCAGCTTTGCTCTCGGATGCCTGGTTTGATGATATTGAAAAATTGTTTCTAGGTCTTTGATTGTATCGGTTAGGTACATTGTGCTAGATAAATTGCATCTCATTTATGTGATGGTGATGTGGAAAATACAAAACACAGAAATAAACATATTTTAAAAAACTTATGTTCACTTATTGCAATATTTACTGTTATATTTACTTATTACAAAGCTGTATTATTATAATTACACAAAAATACCGTATAATCTTCTTACTTCAAACTTCAAAAGTCAAAACACTCGAATGACAGAGGAAAGTCTGAAAAGAACTTCATATTTTTTATTAAACATCAAAGGGAGTATCAAAATATTGAAACCTGCCCCATCCTGTAAAGGAAATTAGGAATATTGCCGAAATTCGGTAAGTAATTAAATTAATTTGAAGATAATTAGCCAAGTTTTGGCAGCTCAAAGAAAATCATCTCAAAACCAATTATGATATTGATTTTCAAATAATGTAATAGTTTATGAAGTCTTAGGGAGGCGTAACACAATTTCCTTAAGTGGAATAGTAATAAATTGGGCTGTACCAAACTTGGGTTATAGAATTAAATCCGACACTTAATTTTGTAGGCAGAGTGAGGGATTATTGGATACCAAGAAAATATCTCTTCTATTAGTATCAAAACAACTTCTTCTTAATTGAGAACCTTACTACATAGATATAATCAAATACCTTTTTATATTTATTATACTGTACTTCATCAATACCTGACGTGCTTTAAAAGTAAGAATATTAAGTGTAAAGTGCTTTAAGTAGGTACCTAGTGATTTCGTGAAAAACTAAAAGTAGGTTCCTAATAAAGCCAACAAACATCTTTTCCAGTATCACATTTTCATCGTGGGAAATGGGAGATACCATCGATCATGCGTTGTCATTCTAGGAGTGTGCGAACATGCCTTAAGGTGACAGCCACACTAGGGACTTAGACAGTGCTGTTGAGTGAAGACAGTATATATTGACGGAGAGCAACAAATCAAATGATAAATCGGATTCAGATCGGACGTAGTGCGTAACTGCTTTCTGGCTAAAAGTTTGTTTTGTGGTCTGTGTGTAGAAAAACTGGAAAATATAGATATCAAGAGAGTTCCACGTGACTTGTTGCTACGAGTATATGCCACAGGGCAGGATGAACGCTAAACTCCTTTAAACTTATAGTGTCTCACTTTATCATTTATGCACTATCAAAGTTAATGTTTGAATACTTTACTTTACTGCTGCTAACATTGTGTGGATCCCAGTTGTCTGATAAATAAAGTTTTTTTTTTACCTACTGACTAGGCCCCAACTTCGCTAATTGAGACGTCACTTCTTCTTAGCGTGTTGATGGAAACCCATATGGAGGAATTACAATGGAGAAATTACAACGTAGCAGCCCAGAATTCAGCCACTTGTATTGCGGATCGACTGCATTTCATTAAGGCCGTCTTATTCCGTCAAATTATCTCATAAGCCCCGCCCCCTTGTTAAAAGTGCGGGGCGCTTCCCCCACCAGCACCCCCGCACAAAACTTTTTCTGTCAACTTTGTCTTACAAATCTCGTGTATAATTAAGCCATCTAGTGTTTATTTAAGGAACAAAATTTTCTTGAATAAGATACTTCATGCGCTTTTGTAAGTAACATACCCATTACCCACGCCATCTAGCAGAACCCCTAAGAACTTTTACAAAATGGTTTCTTTAGTACACCATACATGCTTTTTAGTCTAAACGTTTATCGAAAGAACAAGGAACGCAAAGAGTGGCATTTCATTCTCACACGACTGGTCAGCACTTAATGCCAGCAACCTGTAACCATTATAAAAACAAGAAAGAATATCCGATAACATTTATTATATTCTGTATTGCACTTATAAGATGTACAGAAAATAGGTACAAGAAGTCACAATGTGAACAAAGGTGGGCTTATCCCTAAAAGATACCTCTTCCAGCCAACCCATAGGTGTAGGAAATGTAATGTAATAACATTTAGGTGGTTTATATTAAGATCCTTTTTGTCGACACAGTTATAGTCTCAATACTATCTTCCATCAGTCTTCCAATTGATGATGACTGAAGACCATTACAGATATGGCACTTCAAATTTAGGGTTCCGTACAAACCAGTAGGTATATAAGTCAAAGTTCACCCATCACGAGAATTTTGTCATGGTTTTTTTTTACACACTGAAATTCATAACATTTCAAATCATCATCATCATTCTCTTGCCCTGTTCCCAGTTTATCTAGGGTCTGCGCAGTATGTTTCACGCTTCCGTTTAACATTACAAATATGGAAAGCTAAATTAAAGACAAAGGTTTCTTTATCGTTTCAGTAATCCTTTAATAATATCAAAGTTTTTTATTTACTAGTCGTCTCCCGCGACGTCGCCCGCGTATATTTTGGATGTCCCGTGAAATGGATCAAGTAAATTAATGGTTTAAAGTAATTACTATCGAGGTCACCCACACCACGCTTAAAATACTCGCTTAATATCAGCCTGAACTATAAAAATGACTTGACTATCATGTGTTAGAAAGTAAGAAAATAGTAAGGCAAAAGTAGTTAGTAGTAATCTCTCATTTAGATGCAATACTTTTTTCGGCGAAGTTCACTATCAAATATACTGAGCATTGAACTTGGCTATCATTTTTCACATTGATGTTTTTGTTGGGATATCATAACTTTTTATAGAAATATTTATTTGCTTATTCATAAATCATTAATACATATTTTGTGCAAGCTTCCATCCACTTAATTATAACGGTTTCAGACCCTACAATTAAAAAACTTTCTTTTGTTTTCAGATTTTTTCCTTCGCTTACACATTATTACCTAGCTAGATGCCATATTTCAACTGTCTAGGTTTGTTAATTAGAGCACCGCACCCACACAATTACTTTGATAAACCATATATGGTTTTGCCATGTTTGACTTTTTGTAGTCTAGCTTATTTACTTTTACTATAAAACCTTTTTTACTATAAAACTGTAATTTGGCATGGGTTTCTTTATATCCTAATCACACCGCCTAAAATATGTATTTTAAAATATTTTTGAGACACCTCCCTACAAGGAATGAATTATGATGAGCATGAGTTCCTACACCGAAAGGGCAACACCAGGGTTTATCTCATAAATCGTGATAGTAAGACAGTTGAAATTTTCAGGAAGGATGTATTCATGTTGCCGTTGAAAAAACAAAAACTTAAAAAACAGTTTTTTTTTCAGGTTGCTCTCATACAACTTATCTACTCTGATAATGATAATAATGAGGGGCTGCCCCATTATTAGGACTTCATATCTTTTGTATGGGACTCCCTGACAACAGATATGATGTTTATGCCATTTTCATAGATAATGGTGCGGAACCCTTCGTGACCCCGAAGCGCCATTTGGCGCTAACTACAAGATTAATAGAATTATTATGTGTCACAAACACCAAAGTTGTTTTGGATATTCAGTAACAGCAATTTGAGGAACGGTTATAAAAATAAAATTAAGACAGTCTCCACACATTTTCGACAGAACAAAATTGAAAAAATTATTCAGATTTGACATTTCTGAATGCAAATATAATTGGATTATACTGAGTAATCTCCATGTTCGTCGCTCAAGTCCATGTCACCAAATAAGAGATAGATAGTCAATGCATTATTACTACACGATTCAGAAAATGTGTACGTACGTACGTAAATAACATGGAAACCTGAGTTCCATACACGAAGAGAGCTAGACCAACCTTAACTTAACCTCCAATGTTTGTATTTTGTCACAGGAGTCTAGATGTAAATAAATAAATAAAATTAATATAGACCTATCACCTAATAATTTTCTCCCTCCCTCAAATTCATATAATATTTTCTCGTCTCCAATATACTAGAGTCACCAGGGCACAGCTTTAGCATTTGAGATTACTGCTAAACCTACAGTTATGGTTTAGCTCTGATTTTTCCAAATAGAGAAAATGTTCAAAACTACAATAATTTGACATGAGTGTTTTATGCTTTTTGTTTATATTGTTACTATAGAAACGGATTCATCTCTACGATTGGTACAAAAATATAGTTCATTTATTCACAACAGTTATATATGTCGCTACAGCCTTTCTCTTTTTATTTTGCTTAACACGTAGAGGTTGGGGGTTCCATCCTCATGGCATTGAGGAGATTTATCCGCATGGTGATGGTGTTTTTGATACTAATTTTCTTTTTGAAATTTATTTTCATTGTTATGTAGTTTTTTTAATAGGATTTGCTACTTTAAAAAAAAACCTAAAAATTTAATTAGTTTTTATTTTTAATTTTTTTTATTTTAAATGTTAAAATGTCCAAAACTTAAAATAAATACTTATTTCGTTTTCTAAAAAAATATTGTGACTATGTAGAAAAATATTCATGATACCCCCGATTTGAACTCGCGACCTTTGATTAGTATAAGACTGGTGCTGATCCAACTGAGCGTGACGCGGCGCGGCGAAATTAGCTATTATTAGTTCTTAGGTGTTTTACGTAATTAAGTACGCAAATAAAATTGCAAAAATTGACATAGGTCCAGCGTTCGCAGTGGCGTCAAGGGGAATGAGGAAATGGTATCTCGTGCTTGTCATTTGAATAAAAAGATAGCGCTATTTCTGCTTGCATGTATAGAACAGAGATGACACGACGATCAACTGTTGCGTCAAAGTCGTTGCGCGAATCA
Organism: Pyrausta aurata; assembly: GCA_963584085.1. Classification (NCBI taxonomy): domain Eukaryota; kingdom Metazoa; phylum Arthropoda; class Insecta; order Lepidoptera; family Crambidae; genus Pyrausta; species Pyrausta aurata. Next base: position 6,981,768 of record OY757260.1, read on the forward strand.
CCATCGTCACAAGTGTGAGAATCACTAAATCAGTGTTTTATGAATGAAAATGTTAATAAAACTGGAAAAAAACGATTGGACGCCCTAAACATCTTTGGTGTCTAAAGTAATCTTAAAAAGACAATTGGAAGAATTTGCTGCTTGTAAGAAAGAATACAGACTAATGAAAAAAATGGACCTTTCTTTGCCTGAACATAACACCGATAAAAACTAAAAAAAAATCATTTGATTCATAGCTGAGATCTCACTTATGTGGTCAAAATGTATATTCTTATAATCCTCTGTTCCTCACATCTGTGTAGCTTGAGCAAATCAAGATCAAAAAAGTCGAAATAGGTCAAATAAAGTGTTTTTAGATATTTCGTTATTCTGATCTAAATAACAAACATTTTGAAATCATTTTAACATGTATATGTGTAGAATGGAATTACCTACTAAAATATGTGATTTTCATAAATATAAGTCCAATAATTTGAAAACTACATAGAAAATACGAAAAAAAAGGGGCCCACTTCTGAGGCAATTATTATCGAGCAAAGTAATTACAATCGTGTTTCCAACCACAATCCAGCTTTCTAGTAATCTTCTTCTATAACATATATAGATTCGAGATTTAAATAATTAGTGTTTCCATGTTTAAACTCAATCGAAACATCGTAAAAATGGAATATCTAAGCCTTAAATTCTCTGGCGTGCAGGTGTTGGGGCGCGCCGGTACAATTGATATACTGACAGCGGCGTGTCACCTTTCAATGTTGCACACGATGTGTTACAATATCACTACTGAATGACTACTGTAGTCCAACATTAGATGCCGAAATTACGTGAATCGGGGGCAGCAGTGTGGTTTAGCCCTAACCTAACAAAATTACCCATAATGCGCGTAGGCGAAACCTCACACCTACATACACCTGTGTTTAAAGTTTTTATGATTACTAATTTACACTAACTCTTTCGCCGCCTACGCAACTACTCGTACTATCGATTACAAGATAGCCATTGTGTGTGCTTTCAACGTTGTGAAAATAATCAAAAGTGGCAAAGAAACATGATACTGGAGGACCACTGATAAAATCAGATCGTAAATGCATAATATGAAATAATTTAGAATATTTTCCATCTATAGTCTGACTCTTCATTTAAAAATGGTTCGAATTTTTAAGGCGCAAAATTAAGCAACGTTTATAAAAATAATATCAGACTTATCGAACGGAAGTTTTCCAACGACAAAAGTCGATGACATACCATTGTCATACCAAAATTACTGTCCTACAAAATTGTCAAGTATTCTCGAAGGCTACCAGAGACGCGTCGTATGCTAAAACCGTTGTCAAGAACCGCTTGTATGTCAGTACATTAATATCAACTACGAATTATCTATTGTATCTATTTTAAATTTTATAAATGGGTTTAATTCGGTATAACAGGCAAAAGGGCGGGTGCAAAATGACCCGTATGGATTAGCGATACGAAAAAGGCGTGTAAGTACTGATCACTCAATGTCTTTTCATTGCATTTAATTAACTTTTTGTAGGCCACAATTTAACAACATTAACTGATGGTTCTGCGCAGTTTAATTAAGGATAAAGAGTTATTATTACTACTTACTTCGGATTGATAACCTTTACGATACGCACGACGACGCGTTTGGTGTATTGGTTAGCGCTCCTGCCTGACTTCGGGTTCGAATCCAGAATATTCATTATATTCAGATGAAACTTGGTAGGTAGGTTTATCCTGTTATCAGCTCTACTTAAATGAAGTTCTTAAAACAATTTATTCTAAAAGTACAACATTTCGAAGATAAACCCCATTTGATCAGTGGACCTATTATTCATTTTTAAGTTGGCACGGAACCCTCAGTGCGCTAGTCCGACTCGCACATTACCGTTTTTTTTAATATCACATTTCCACCTTCAGTTATTCACGCAATAAGTGTGGACAAAATTTTATTCATTTGAAAGTTGAAGACACATTATTCAAAAAATAATATAATTATCAGTAATCATAATGACCTATTAAAAAAAACCTTTAAAAACACATCGAAACCACAACCGTACTAATCTGACTGCCATCAGTGAAATTGATACCGAAAATTAATTACCAAATCAGTATACAGATAACCTTAAAAGGCTGTAAGTCGTAAAAAGACCACAAATGTTGATACTTTAATCAAAGTCGTAAATAAAACGGACGATTAAACACTTCAAGAGCTGGAATCATTCGTTATTGAATGAAAAGGTGGAATCATTTGCGCAATTGGTAAGATGAAAACGTTTTTCGACATGATATTGTTGATTTGTTTCCTTTTTACGAAGTAAGTACATCATGCAAATCTCATCTAGGTATGATAGAGCGAGACGTAACAAATGCCAACGTCACATGCCACATTCAATTGTCACATTCCGCTTGTGAATACGGCGGTGGTCTAACGGCGAACATTTTTGATTTTTAAAACTTATCATTTGATGCTGTAAGTGATTTGCGACCGTGTATTTTAAAACTCAACAGGTAAAGTTCACATTTGCTTAACACAATTGGTTTTAAATTTCAGAAGCGGATTCCAACAACTTTTTACGGTTTTCTATTGCAGACGCAAAATAAGATTTTGATGTACATTGATTAGTGATTATAACTTTGGATGACTATATCTCTGAGTAAAATCATTTTGGAGCACTATATCCGGGTAAAAGTAAATACGAATACTCTGTGGAATCATTGTTTTTTGCTCCTATTACAGGCCACAAGCTATAAAAACTGTATGTATATAAAAGTTGTTTAAGTAAATTTATATTAAAATAAAATTTGTTCAAATAGCTCAAATAAAAGTAACTAAGAAAAGTGTTACTACAAAAACCAATTGTGGCGAAAGCCGTATCCTTAATGTAAAGCAAAGAAGATACAAATGTACTAAAGAGGCACATATAAAAGGGTTAAAAAAGGTCACAGGATATAAAGCAGAACAAAAACCCAACCTCTAACCAATCCTATACGAACATGTGCTGGTAGTGGCATAGACGGAAAATATACAGTTGACCATGTTACATAAAATCGAAATATAATCTATACGACAACATTATAAAGCTGAAGCGTTTGTTTGTTTGTTTGAACGGCGTTAGTATACCAACGTATTCGCATGCGGCAGCGATGCCGCCAATGATACAATTATCACATCTAGCTTTGTTAGAACGAGACAGAGCATACGCCAACGTCCCATGCCACATTTTAATGTCACATGCCGCTTGTGAGTCCTACGCCGCATCCGCATTGCACTCTTGTCGGTATCGTTAAGCCGCATCCCTGCCGCTTGCGAACGCGTTGGTGTACTAACGGCGGCGTTAGACGACTTAACATTTTCATTGGGACTGCTCCAACCGTAATAGCTTACGCTGTGGCGTTGGGCAGGCAACTCAATCATCTCAATTCTCATCCCGAACGTTACGGAAAATTGGAATTTGTCACCCTTTATACGAGTGATCTGCCTCAGCTTCGCGCTATTTGCCACCATCTTTGATTGGAGTGCGTAACCGGATATCCGCCGGTGGTTATCGTTTTCTTCCTTCTTCACGACTGAATGTACCTTTATCGAGTTTCAGGTGCTTTGATGTACTTATTTATTTATAGTCTGTTTTCTTATTCGGCGAAGGGTGAAGGAAAATCATTTTCCCTTTTTATAGTATTAAGCGGTTTGTGATTTCATGAAGAAGAGATCTTCAAAGGTCTAATGGGAAAATATTGTTGTTATCTTTCATGTTTTATCTTGTTTTTGAATCGATTCAGTGTCCAAACACAAAAACTTATGGTATGATGGCCTTCATAATTTCTTGCTTTTTTAGTAAGTATAACTGGTAAAAACTCCACACAGAAATTCCATTTCAATATTTATAAAAGAGAAATTTATTAATCGAGGGCCGAGGCACAATAGGACAAAAATCGAGGCTTGCTAGTAAATTGGAAACAATTCATTTCTTATTTTGCAATGTATGAATGTGCAAATGGAGTAACAACTTGTATTGTTGTGTCAAATTGTAATAATAATAAAGTAAGGTAGAATTCTATATTTATTTGTCATGTTATGAAAGTACAAATAATAATTATAGATTTTCTGTAATAGTTTGAATGTTTCAGAAATGAATAATTGAGCATTTTCAAGATTACTTACGAGTCATCCATTTCTGACACGTTTCAGATACATAGTATAGTATGTAGGACTAGCGGTCTCGGCAAACTTCGATTCCTCCATTATTAGGGACAATGACAAACAAAACAAAGTCATGAAAATCGGTACACCATTTCTCGAGTTATAAGTGGTATATTAACTAACACTAACTCAAACTATATACAGGATGACTTTGAAAACATTGACAATATTTCAAAATAAGAAACAACTCATGATTCGTAGTCCTTTTCACATAATGAAAATCAATTGTTATAAACTATCATTTGATGAAACCGAAAAAAAACATATTAAACACTTTAGAATTGATTATTGCTTCAAATTAAACTTATAAATTAGTTAAAGAATCTCTAAAATTGACAAATAATATTAAAGTATCAAAAAACTTATTCCGCCTAAACGGATCCTGGAAATCAAAGTGAAATTTTATGAGTTTCTCGGCTTCATCAAATCAATTGATTTTCTTTTTAATATGTGGAAGGGACTATAAATCATGAGTAGGTCTTAGTTTAAAATATTGCCAATGTTTTCAAAGTTACCCTGTATAATTAAAATAAGACCAAGAATAAATATTTCATAGGTCCTAAGCTTGGATTTATTTTTGCTGTGACATAACCTTATTAAGTATATTTCAGGTTTTATCCGAACAAGTAACATAGTATTTTTTTCATATTTCATTAATAGTCATGTTGGTTGGTTCCATGTATAAAATACGAATTTTCATTCGGTTCGTCGAAGTCAATGGTCGCCTCTCAGTTAATAGTGATGTGGCGGAAAGTGCCATTTTTTACTTCGTTACGCAGTCTATAAAGTTACTCGAATTAAGGTCGGATTATTATAATCTTGTTTCGTTCGGTGCTACACATTCCAGTTTAATATTTTGTAATTTAATGTTTAAAGCAAACGTGTATCAGTTTTCATCAAAAAATACTAACTTCTTTTTGTGTAAAGATAATGTAAGTATATAATGTAAGTATTTTTGTATCCCTGCATGCACTATCATTAATAATAGTACTTATACCTCATGAAATTATTACGTGTCTACTGCGCAGTATCTACTATTGCGTTTTTTTTTGAGCCTCGAATACACAATCCATAACTGGCATCAGCAATCACTGACAGTCGCTAGGGTGCGTCAAGCAAAGTGACATGTATGGCACTGATTGGTTATTGTAAAATAATGGCCGACCCATGAAACATTTCTGATTTCACCCTGTCCGTAGGGGCGGTTTTCGCTCAACACTAACAAAGAGGGGTAATCACTTAGCTATTTTATTTTTTCCAGTAAATTGGCCAGATTTTGGCACGTGAAACGGCGTGGCGGCTCGTTAAAAATAATGAGAACGGTCTCAGTGATAAATAATAGTTGTGTCGTTTTTCCCCGATATAATTACTCTGTTTTACGACTTCCCCATTTTTCGTCGCGATTGCTCGATAAGGCGACTTTTAGAAACTAGAACAGGGCTTGGTGTAGGTACGAATCCAAATGGTCATTCGTCGAACGTAACCTTTTGTTTTGGCAAATGTGAAGTGCGTTCGCCTCTCAGACGAACTGTTTTCATTATGAAATTGCCATTAGAATAACACGCTCGAAGTTAGTAATAATAAGTTGTTTTACTTACCAGACGAAAGGTAAATATTTTTTTCAATATCAGTAATTTTGTGAGTGATAATTTGAATTTGATCAAAGAACACACACATTCACGATAACACACACTGTGTGTATTACTTTTAATATTACTCTGTCTTTTACTTATTATATTACATTCATGACAATTGAATGCTTGGGCATATTGTAAAACAGTTAACAAAATATGTGAATGAAATAAAAAAATACTAACAATATCGAGTTAAATATTAAAAACGTTAACTGGACACTGATCCAAACAGCCCCAATGGTAGTTTTCAAATAATTTGCTCCACGAACAATTTATGAGCACGCGAAAGCAATTTCATTGGAAGTTAACGCGCGTGTTGTGTTGCCCTTTAGAAGACAGAGGGTCGGAAAGACCGAACGGTCAAACACATAACAGTATTGAGATTGACGATTTATGATGTCGAATGTGAATCGCGTATTAGGAGTGCGCTTTCGTTTTTGCATTTACGTACATACTAACTACTCTTGAGAGCTTAGATGCAATATAAACTTGGTATTTCAAAGCTCCAGTTCTAAACGAGACATAATTATACCATTTTATTCTTGGGCAACTACTTACTGTGATCAAATTCAAATACGTTCGTCAATTTCATAGTTTCCATAAAGTTACCTCAATTATAGCCTCATATTTTACTGTATACATTTTAAAAAGCAATTTTGCAGTAAGCAGACCGTGGAAACAAGCAAACCTTGCTAGACGATAAATGTTGTTTCATGTTGCTGAAAGGATAGTAGGACACCCCTTTCCTGGAAGAACCCGCAGCTCGTATGTTAAAATGTATAAAATGTATAAATCTAAACCGAAAAACAAAATGTGTACGTGAGAGAATAAATAGTTATTTTTTGATGGAGAACTATTGAATTATATCTTCTGTGACTTTGGTGAAGAAAGTAAGTCTTCATAAATTTTTAATCATCATCATCGTCATGAACAGTTAAAGGAAGTTCACAGCTGAACGTAGGCTTTCCCCACGGTTTTCCACATACCCCGATTAGCATTCAGTGTGATCCTGCAATCTTTACGAGGTCGTTTGCTGTCCATCTTGTCGTCCTACGCTGCGACTTTTGTAAAATAGTGCGATGTAATATAACAGATGATTCAAATTCCATAACCCTCCAATTATAATCGTTCAAGAATTTATGTCGTCGATCATCGTCTGTTCTTTCAAAGCGAAAACTTCCGAATTAATTGTTTACTTCTTGAAACTGGATCGTTACTCCCATAAAGTGTATTAGGGAGGGTGAATTTAATAATAAATGACGGTAAAGTGCGGGGACCACCCGATACGGGGCAAGTCCGGCTCGATATCAGAGGACCCACGGAATTACATTATGCACGGCAATGCTCTAAAAAATAAAATAAAATAAGATATCTTTAATAACATCATTCATCGTCTTTTTGCACACATTTTTGTTTTCATAATCAGCTAGAGTGTGCGGAAAGAGAACAGACGTGAGATTTTAGCGTTTTACCTATATTTAAAGATTTATGTAATAAAACCAAAAGGAAACAACACTTTAATATCAACATAAAATAGGCAAAGGATACCATCTAGTTTTTTTTATGTTTATAATTAATAAAACATATCGAAAGGAGATATGACGCGTTTAAATCCCGAACCTGTTGTCTTTCCGCCCAGACTCTATCTAAACATAGGTATTCCTTATTGGCTACAACTTGTAGCCTACAAGATATGTAATGGGCGTTTAAAGTGGCAATATCTAACCGTGTGTTCTCAGTCTATACTTGATATTCAGTTTGCAATATCTTTGTTTAGACTTGAGACAGCGTTGGATTAGGTTAGATTAATTTTGATGGACTGTACAGAATTGTTTAGTTGACAGCCGGCTTAGGGAGAAATTATTTTATAATTTTCCAGTTACAACTCCGAATTGTTTTAATTAAACTCTTGAAATTATAATGGGTCGTTAATGCTGTTCGTTGACAGGAGATTTGTATAAGATGAATGGCTGTTTATTTAGGGATAGACCCCTACATACTCGTATGTGTCGAATCATGCAATGCAATATGTCGAATAATAATTAGGTCTTAAATCAACCGGGATGAGAAGATATATTTTTAGTATTTCTCAACTTAAGTATCTCTCGTGTCAAATTTGTATAATCAGGCTATTTTTTTTTTGTTAAAACGATGATTATTTTTTTTATTCCGAATTTCATGGCTGTGTAATATAGGGATAATTTTTAAAAGTATTTGTTGTAGCATTGTTTATCATTCATTATCATTACTATTTTTTTTAATTGAATAAAGCTTTTGAGATTTTAATGCATAATATGTGGCGTCGCAATGCGTGCGGTAGCAGAACTAATGTAGTTTGACTACCAATCACTAGATGGCGATACTAGTAGCATCTGCGCAAGCGCATACTTTAAATATTTTCAAACTTAGGTTGTAAGGATTATACTGTGAGAACCATTGCTCTTCCCTAACTGGTTTGTCTAACTTAAAATAAAAAAAGAAATGTTAAATTTACATATTGCTGTTTTTTTTATTTGAAGCTTTTTTTAATATTTTTTTAAGAATTCATTTTGAACACATCAAAGTCAAGCTAACTATTAATTTTATTTTTTTGGAATGTAAACGTTAGCCGTATTGGTACATACCACTTATGGCTCGAGATCGGCTGGACCAAAAGTAATTACGATTTCTACATTGTTGTTAATCGGCCCTGCCAACTGGGTGCTTGTATGTGGGCTATTGTTACCGATCCCAAGGATACCTTGCACATCCGTAGGGCTTACAGGCACCTAGGTGGTAGGCGTGTATGCTCGTACATGCAATCGCACGTATACATGGAATAACTCTCTCCGTCTCATTCACACACTTACGCGAAGCAGTCATGCTCGCTTGCTCACGCGCCTCACACATACTCAACTTGAATACTATGTTTGGTTTGGTTGGGAGACCTTTTGATTTTGATTTTGGTTTTGATTTTCGATTTCTTATTTTAATATATTATATCGACGTGACCATGGTTTGGGGTCAATTTTCTAGATTAAGGATCACATGCAAGCATATTCTTGTAGTTTATGGTATCCTCTTTGCTGCGTCATTCATTTCTTTACACCGTTAGGTATACGCACGAATAACGTCATGTTTGTGTTCACACATAATATTATTATATCGACTTTATGTTCTGCTTACCGTTAATGATTTGTCTATCTCCTAATAAATACAATATAAATTTTGTCGTGGTCAACTATTATTGGCTTTATAAGTAAACTGTTCATGTAATATCAACATTATAATGTAAGCTGTTGTTGCCCCTATACAAATAAAATAAAAATAAATAAAAAATATTAATATTATCATAATTTTAACCACAATCGCACCTGATGTCAGTTGTAGATGAGGTCTAGAATAGTGCATCTAGAAATCAAAACTTTTCGCAAGTTACTGTTGTGTTGTAACCTTGCCAAATGAATAACCTCGAATACCTATTAGTACTAAGAAAACTGATATTTAGAATGAATATAATCACCATCTTATTTCAATATTTGTTAAATTCACAAAAAAAGCGTCAGCCTAACTCATAATTATGAATGAACCCACAAATCTGTGACATTCTAACTCATCTGCTTTTCATAAGCCTAAATTCACATCCGCAACGTGTCTCGAATTAAAATTTCTCGAATCCGTTCCATTTTTAAATCTCAATTGTCATGTTTGTTTTTTTTTATTTCAGAGTTCCGGTGCGTGTAATTGGAGCCGAGCCGGTCGGGCCAAGGAATCACTAATCCGACTAATTCTGACAGCCATATGTCTTGGAGTAACGACGGCAATCTAACCCTTAGTAAGGTTAAGGTGTAGGGTCTGTTAGGCCTATAACAATATAATGTTGTCAGTCACGATCCTGTCTTAACGTTATTGTTACTTTACATATTATAAGTTACTTTTCACATCTGTTATAATAACATTTGTAATTGAATTTAATTAAGGTAAGTTTTGTCTCTTCGTATGGATTACGTTCTAAAGCCATTAGCGACCATAGATAGAATAATATAATCATAATAATAGATAGTATATTATAATCATTATAAATTGTAACCTGTTATGCGTCTCTATTAAATAAAAATAAAAATAAATTGAAGTAGTTAAAAATAAATACTTTACGACAACTTTTATAGTAATTGAAAAACAACCAAGATGTTTTAATGCCCCTGACAGGTTTAATCTGTATTACGAACGCACGCCAAGGGTTAAATATGACACACATGACGCGTTTAAGTCTTATTTGGAAGACGCAAATTTTTCTCCGAAGACAAAGGTACAGGTGAGATTTGTATCTCACGTGAGTGACAACCGTGAAATAAATAAACGCTTTAAGGCCCAACTGTAAAGGAATGCATCCGTAGTTTTGATTCTTTCCATCGCTTTTTATCTTATAGGAATGCTGGCTTGAGTAAGCGGGATAGGTAGAGTCGAAAATAATTAAGTATTACAGCGTATGGCCTTCAAAGATGTTAACACAAGTTGATATGAGCGGCTGTGGGTTTTGTAAACGAGTACATTGCGGTTTAATTTGAGGTATTAAGGATCCTAACTGACGTTTTTGACTGTGCGAATATCTTTGATTTTTATGGCTATCAATTTATTGTTTATAAAACCGACTGATCTTTGCCTTTGCAGTCAACTAAAATTTTTACGTTACATTCGAATAGTGGTGTAAAAATGGTTATAAATTAGGATTTAAGTAATTACTTAATTACCGGTAATTACCGGTCTCTAAACAAAACCCTGAGCAGCTTCTTTGATCAGCAGTGGAAGCTCTGCTAAAAATATAAGTTCATAAAGTAACTACAATGAATCCTGACTTTGCTTCACCACAGTGATATTATATCTTTAATAGTTTGTAAATTGTTTAGTTCAATATATTGCCTCATTCTTCATCACATCATGGTTAACCGCTAATTTAAAGTTATGCTAACCTATAGTAAAAGGTGGTTTACCGTAGCTCCAAGAAGAGTTAATACCCATATAGTGTTTACAATGTTATAAGTATTTGATTGTTCTGTAAATATCTGCCAACCACAAGAAACAAATTTGGTGAGTTATTTTATTGCTCCGGGTACCACAAAAAGTAGTCACTGAAGAAATATGCGTCGGGTCGTCACCTCGTGTTTTTGAATTGCTTACATGTGTTAAAATTTGGAGAAGAACGTATAGTACTCGACTTATGTGTTCCGTCGCATCAAAAAATATGTTGCAAAGAAATAGGCATGATTAGATAAAAATAAAAATTAAGCAACACAAGCCCAAAGGTAGAAACAAACTAACTGGCTAATAAGTAAAGACTTTGAAGAGAAAAAGATTAAATTGAAAATTTTATGACATCTTTTTTGCTAACTTGATAGGCGTTGAGGACTATAAACAAACTACTTCAACAAATTTTTGGTACAAGTAACAGCTTCATTTTGTCACCCAATGTGCAGGTTTACCAAAAAAAAAACTGTAATCTGTACTGCACTCCACGATAAAAAATGACCGCTTGTCAATCTGGTAAAGCAAAGATATTTACTGATCTCGCAAACGTCATTTTCGCCCGCGGAACTCCAAAAACGGGGGCCAGATCCAAATGGCAAACATTTTAAGGGCGATCCATCACACAAGCGAGCATGTGGAGTTACTGAGGATTAGCTCTGCGACCACCTGTCCAGGCGAAACACTGGGCTCATCTTACAGCGGATACTGGGTTTTATTTTCGAACCCTTGCACGTTAGCACATGTGGCTCAGTAAAGCCTGCGTTGTGGTAGCGATCAAATTTAAGCAACCCTTGAGTTCATCAAAAAATTTACCTCTAATCAGCCTGCCTTAAAATAAAATTATCAACATAACGTACCTGCAGCATGACTTCACACCTTCATTGTTTAAATAAACAATCTAAGAAAAGGACTTACACCATTTCACGTATACCGAATAAGCAATGGATGAACATAAACATATAATGCTACAGATTTGACATGATCGTTTATAACGGTACTTGAAGAAGAGTAAGAGCAAAAGTTTGAAACTATGAAAAACATGGAGTATAATATACACGTAGATTGATGCTGATTAATTTTAATACGGCTTGTGTATGTATTCTTATGTATATATCTGTTTCAAACTATGAAGAAAACCATTTTAAGAACCATCCGTCACACTGACACGTGGATTAAGCTTGGATTATCTAAATGCGACCACCTGTTAGTAAGACGAAACATCCCATTCTAGTGGAAGAAGGATGGAACTCTTGTTTTTGAAAGCTGTTTAATTTATTGAGGCTCAAAGTAGGAAAGGGATTTGAAAATATTAACAGTGAGCAATGACAGTGCTATCTTTCAGCTGCGGCACACGTTATTACCAAAGTGAACATATTTTGAGGTTAAAATTCTACCCTCGCCGATGGTTTACAAAATTTACCTAACTGCCTAACTGTAAAATTTTTTTGGGTATAGTAGGTACCTAATTCATCGTATTCATTATTGGTGAGAACTGTAATTAGTAATAAAAAATATTCATATCTTATTACTTATTTATCTCTTTTGTAATAGCCAGCAGAACTATAAAACGAGAATGCATTTCCAGACAAATTACTGAAGTAACATAGGTATTTAAACCATACAATTTCAAAGTCTTTTAGTGTTCACCTACTTGATTTATGAGCAATTTTTGCGCGTAATACCCAGATACGGCGTAGTTTGTAGTAAAAAAGTTCGTTAAACACAGACATTACTCATTTACAATTACAAGTGCAACTGCTCTCACACTTGTGTTATCTTATCTACCCGTTTCCTTCAAAACTTTTAAAGACTAGTCGGTTCGCCATCATTAATGGGTACTAAAACGGAGAAACGTTGATGAACGATTATGAAACATAAAAACGAACGTAAAACACGAGGGTGTTTTTTACTGCGCCAGGATGAAGTCGGAAATATTTCTTCATTTAAATTTTTGACTGCAGAATAACCAACCACCAAACTTTATTTTACTGTTGTAAAGTTTGAATGGAAAATCAATCAAAATAAAGTTATATTTTAAATCAGTTGAATTCGTTTACTTCAAGGACAGATTTTAATATAACATTTTACTTTATAAAATACAATATTCTGTTCTAGTCTGGGGACAAGAGCGAACCCATTTCATATGAAAAAATACATAGAAACTTTGAGATTAGATCAATTGATTAGATCAATTGATGCATGTTAAGTGATGATCACACAATAAGTAATCAAGTCATGTAAATGGCTTCATACTTCACAAAAAAAACATCTCGTCTAAGAGTTTTTGCTATTGCAAGTCGCGGATGTCACATTTTTGTTCATGCTTTATCTGTGTTTTAGTGACACAAAAACACCTTTTAACGAAAACACGCGTGAGATTATGGGCTTTTTGCTTTAAAATGCATACGGCTTCTTAGAGTCGGATGTACGGTAGAAAAAATAAGTTGTTGGGTTACTGAGTAGATGCTGAGAACTTTTAAGAAAAGATTAATGCATTTACAGCTTACCTACCATGTTTTTTACATTACTCCAGACGGAGAAATCATTAGAAACTTATTCAGATTTCACGACTCTGCCCAAACATATATGTACTATGCATTACAAACCTGACCCTTTATTTAAAGCTGTTGTATTGTTGTTATTATGTTGTACCAAATATACCAAATCAATTATAGGCAAACTCTCTCATAATCTATTCCATCTACAAATTAAAAGACGTACCCTTTAAACGCATCAGTAACCCCACGTCATATTCTTTATATTTCAAAAACACGACGTCAAACGAGCCTCCCAGTTGAACCAACATAATAAAGCAATTACCACAACTCAAGGAAACAATGTAACACAAATTTTGTCACAGCCCAAGGAAATTTGTTCAAATTATTCGAAAGGTCATTAAGGATTCCATTCAAACCTTTGATTTAAGTATAATTAGCTGTCCTTTCGGGGATTTTCATGCGTTGCTTTTTGTAACGAGTCGGCCATTGTTCGAAGACAGAGGTCGCAGTAAAAACCAAGTTTCATGTTCTACTTAAAAGCAGCAGTCAAAACTAATTATAGTTTGAATAAGGTTCAGACGAAGAGTGTGTTTTGACAGTAAGAAAATTGCCGAGTGACATTTCTTTGCAAAAGTCAAAAAAAAAGTAAATTGTTTGAGTTGGATTTTGTGTTCGTCAGTCAGTCTATAAGTTCTGATTATAGATTTGTAAAGATGGGCACATGGTTTCCCAGACTAGTTTATTTAGTTTTAGAAATATAAGTAGAAACTGGCCAAGCTGTGACTTGAACTCATTTGGATTTTTAGTCTGAGTCTGTCTCAAATTAGAATTAGGAATTACTTTTTAAAATAAGTAACTACACAGCTCTTATCAATTTGTTAAACGTGATGATTGCTCAACACTTGGCAGTGCAAATGCCGTTTATATTGAGGCAAATTTTTACGCCATTCTGCACGACCCGAACCTTTTGTTGGAATTAATTAATTGTAAACAAATTAGCGAACCATTCCTGTTAACGGCCGTGCAAACATGGGAACGGGGAAAGAATTTATCGTAATGCCCAAGAGATAACTGGAATGGAGGCACTTATTACCAAGTTATTGAGAGTTTTAATAAAGGACAATGGTCACAGTACTTCACGATATCTACAGTATATTTTGAAATATTCCAGTTATAACATAATAACATGGTCAAATACAAATACAAATACAAATTTATTTATTTCTCTAACTATGTGCCTTATTAAGAAGCTCAAGCAAGATAGCACAACGAGCGATGGAAAGGGCTATGCTCGGTATTTCTCTACGAGATCGAATCAGAAATGTGGAGATACGTAGAAGAACTAAGGTAACGGAAATAGCCGGAGAATCAGTAAGCTCAAGTGGCAGTGGGCAGGGCATATAGCGCGAAGAACTGATGGCCGTTGGGGCAGAAAAAATCTAGAGACCCCTCTACCAAAGGCGCAGCGTAGGACGTCCACTGACAAGTCCACTGTCGCAGGATCACACTGGATGCAGACCGCTTGTGGTCGGAAAACTGTGGGGAAGGCCTATGTTCAGAAGTAGACGTCCTTTGGCTGATAATGATGATGATAACATAATTAGAATAATAATGGCATTTCTTTCAAGTGTTCCCTCTTAATTATCGTTTGTGATGGCTTATTGTAAATGTTTCTGCTTTCTCTGTACCTTGGCAACCATCACATTTCTGAATTAAGCAATATGTGTATCCATTACTTACAACGTACGTTACTGTGGTTGTTGTCTATACATTATTGGTTAATAGCGTATACTTGTAGTCGATTAAAAAACGTCTAATGAATAATCGCACAGTTTAGATCTCACCATTAGATTTGCTATTAATGACACGAAATTCAGATTGGTGTTGTCCTTATTTGCAATAAATCTAGGCTCAGCCGCGGGCGGCGCATAACTCAATCAACATCAAACCGATTGAACGAATTTTACGAGAGAATTTGTTTTTGCGAATACCAGTACATTTGAGAGCCATGCAATTGCAATCGTTCTTCATTATTTAAAGCGTTTGAGCCTGTATAAAGTATTGGAAATAGATTGCGAAAAGCTTCTGACGAGATAGACATAATTTACCTACTTTACTTATAATAAAAAATATTTCTTTTATACTATCCATTATTTCTTACTGAGTTGCCTATTTAACCATCGACAAACCAACTTACCAACGAATAATTCAAATATAGAAGGTCATTTCGTAGGAAGTATTGGTATTGGAAAGGTAACGCTGATGGGACTTTATTTAATGCTTTATTTAAGTATACTCTGATTTTTAATTAGATAGACCAAAATGACATTTGGTGGGTAGCCACTTTTTCGTAATTTAAAAATAGTGTTCGTCCTTAACTATTGAAAGTTTCAATTTGATTCAATTGTTGTTTATCATCTATTTTAAAATATTCAAATAAAATCTGTTTATAAAAATCAGGAATCCTACAAAAATCATAATTATTACAATGAATTAATTTATAGAAAGTATTGAAAAGTCAAAGTAGGTAAGACCATACAAGAATTTTGCTGTTGTGAGAGAAACCTACATTTTTCTACTCCTTACAAAAACTGTTTTATGTCCAACGTTTATTTTAAGCTTTATGTAACGTTTAACATGTATAATTTATCCTAATTAGTAAAATCACATTAATGAAAATTTATATCACAAGTTCAATTAATCACGTACAATAGAATTGTTACAACAATGGGTACTACGCTAGCAACATTAAAAAATAAAAAGTTCGATTGAAGCTGTCGTTCTGGTCTATCTAATTAAAAATCAGAGTATAGACATTTTGACACAGATCGTAACTCTATTATTTTAAACTGTCATTTTAAAATAGTTAAATAACCAAATGAAAAGTGTTTGTTAAATCCAGTCCGACTCAGGGCCAGTAGGAGTTGTAGGCACATAACTCAATCAACATCACTCGATTGGACGAATTTATTTACCAAGTCCCGGTGTTGTGTTGTGCTCGCATGTTTGCATTTTTGGACCCTATTTTTAGTTTATTACTTTTACTGGACTATACACTCATTTTATTCATTTAGTTTATAGTACCTACCTGAATCTAATTCATTTTACAAACATCAGCTTATCTTGAACTTGACCAACGTGTTAAATTAACTAAAAAATATTATGAAATAGCAGGTAATAAATATTTACTGTGTCATAATTATTTTACATGTAAAAAATAGTGAAGTAGCCTGTAAGCATCCCACTGCTGGGCAAATGCCTTACCTCAAATGTGAAGTAGTATGAGCCATACTCGCACTGAGCCTACGTGGTGGAGTGTTCGTTATACTAAATTAATAATTTGGTTTGATTCAAATCAACTGAAACCTTAGTATGGATATAACAAAAGACGTAAGCTTGTCAACGCTAAAATACGTTTTTCATCTCTCCTGTTCGGAAAATATAACTTTCCTGTGTAGATAGCCGGGTGGAAAATAGCTTATCCATCCCTAGGGTGGAAAGTAATTTAGTTTTAATTGACATGGCATAGAGTCAAGGCCTGCAGTCAAAGCTTGGACCAAAGATAATTGAGTCACATCATGTTATTAAAATAACAAACATTTTTGCTTAGCTATAAATTGAAAATCATATTATGTAGGTATTATGTATGATCGTTGATAAAAAAATATACAATTTCTAATTTTAATTCAATTAACAATTAAAATATTCGGCTGCCCCCCATAATGCCAAGATGTTTTTTTTTTATATTGTCAGTGTCATTTCAGGAAGGATTCGTCCAAAGCCGTTGAACTTTTATAAAAAAAAGAAATTATTTTTGGATTTTGTTATTATCTGTGGAAAAAATCGATCGATATTCTTTACAAAGATTTTAATTATTTGATATTTTCTGCTTTTTTTGTACTCTGTTTTCATGTATTCGTGCCGTAATTCTTTCTAATCGTGTTAGGTGTTGTTAGTACTGTAAATCAACTGTCATATTTTGTTCAAAACTTGAGTTTTCTGTTCTCGCTGAACTACATAATACCTTACCAAGACATCTACAACCACTTTTGTAAATTTAGTGTTTTCCTCACAGTCGAAATGAAAAATAGTATGTTTAACTCGGGTGAAAGCACCATTTCACTCTCGAATTATTGGCGCTCTCACTTCGTTCGAGCGCCAGAAACATCTCGAGTGAAATGGGTCGCTTTCTCCCCTTGTATAACAATCTACTATAATGTAGCTACCCCTAAAAAAGACCAAACAAATGCCAGCGAAAAGATCGGAAAAGGCTCTGTTGCGTGTTTACCAGCATTTTAATTTGACATCTACAGCACTCTCCTTTTTCAAACCAGTCGGCATTCCGGCCGTGCGGCCCGCGCCCGACTTGTCACTACAATGAATGCCTCCCACAAATCACCGGTTCGGTCCACTCGTTTTTTGTCGTTCCGTTCATTCGTTCATTTCGCGCCGAAATTGAGTTTGGTCTACGAAATTTGACCCATCCCACGGTGGACGTTGTAAAATTGTTTGTGTAAATAGTACGCTTTATCAGGCGCGGCACTTGACTTGAGTTGTGCTGTTCAGGTGACGTATGCTGGGGATACTTCTCTGTCAATGTGATGACGGTTACCGAAAAGTTATGTGTATGGGGTTTTGAAGCAGATCTATTTATTATGTTTTTTTTATAATTATATATATATATTTTTTATTTTCTATGTAAACAAAAGAAGTTGTGTTAGTTACACTAACTCGAGTGTGATCCGAACGGGTCAACCGATAATCAAATTTTTTACTTAGTGAGATTGGCACGGAAAAGGCTTAAAAAAACATAAAACGGGACTGGAGCGGGGCTGGGCCGGTGGCAAAATTAAGTACACTGGGACTGTTTGTTATAGATATCAATTAAATTCAAAACCTAGCTCGTTGACGTTAAGTCGTGCATGTGTATGAATTTATGAAATTCTTAACAAAAAATATATTATAATCAGTGAATCATCACAAAAAATATCAATTTGCAGATTCTTTAGTGATAATAATCAAGTTATGAATTGATCGTCAGATAATGTTAAATTATGAAAGTGTAAAATTTCATATTTAAATGTTAACATTATTGATAATAACAAACGTTGAAATTGAATTTTAGCATGTGAATAAATATGTTTATCCAACGCATTTTGAAGACACGGCTTTCAAATCGTTCAGTTGATAAAAGTTTGGCGA
Source organism: Pyrausta aurata (assembly GCA_963584085.1). Lineage (NCBI taxonomy): Eukaryota > Metazoa > Arthropoda > Insecta > Lepidoptera > Crambidae > Pyrausta > Pyrausta aurata. Next base: position 7,000,307 of record OY757260.1, read on the forward strand.
AGACCATTCATTCACATTTCACACATTTATTTATATTTTAATAACTCGGGTGCTCGGTTTCGGTTCGTAAAATACGCTCAGGAAAATATCAAATTATCGTTTTTGACACTCAAAGGTTTCATCTTCAAAAAGCTTATAAACATAAATTTAGTGGCTTGCCCTGTAACTCGACTCATCTGTTATTATATTTCAAAGTGTTGGATTGTAAATCTCGAAGGATTTAATTTTTATGTGACGTACGGCATTTTTGTGCTCAAATATTTACAGCCGTTTTATGGGTCAGGATCGTTTGCTCGTCAAAATGCAATCAGTTATTATTATAATTTACTAAAGAAAAGCGTGTAGGAAACGAGACAAACTGACAAAGGAATATCTTTATTTAAAAAACCTTATTATTAACTTACGTTCATAATATGATTAAAAATATCGATGCTTTTTTTATCATACGCTATTTTTCGATACTATTTTAAAACATTAAATAATAATTTATTTATTGAATTACCGTGATGCCCCTTTTGAGTTTCTGATTACATTTAAGTCATTGAGATAAGTTCATGAAAGTTGACAAGAAATGATTTCTAACAAAGAGCTACTCTTCAAAGGTAAAGTTTTATATTAAAACTCGTTTTTTTTTTCATCCAAATTAGGCATTACGTCTGCAATAAAGATAGCAACGTTAAAGCCTCATAAATCTTGATAAGGATGCCCCGATAATGTAAAATAAATTAAATAGGCCGTATATTAGTTCCAACAATTTATTAGGCAATCGAAAATTCGATGACATTTCTTTAAAGTGTTTATGCTAATGGGATCTTTATGCAAAACAAATCAATACAAGATTTCTTAATAATTTTTGTCAAAAAAATTGTTATTAAGCTGGTCAAGTTGTCTACACTAAACGATCGTTTTTTATCAATAACTATCTTTTGAAAAAATAAATTTAAAACAAATTAATTATAAAACAAGAAACTTTTTCGAGTGTGTTATACAATTATTTTCCTTAATTTGGATACTAATGCAACAGTTCGTTATGAAGATTCATTCGAGCCTCCATTGCCAGCAGACATTTTAAAAATCCACCAGAACCTTCAAATCTTACGCTCGAAACTTCTCAAGACACATAACAAATCTAAGTAAATAAATTATGCCTTCAAGTTAAAAAGTGATCATTGGTCGCTCCAAAATTAAAAGGCCCGCGAAAGATTAGCCAAAGCTTATTATGTGCATAAATTACAACTTCAAAGCGAAGACGAAATTTTATTTTCAACAATAAATCATTGAGCGTGAAGCTTCTAATTAAAGAATGCCCAGTTTTACATTAGTGTCAAAATTTAACCATAAACTGTTGGAATAAAACTTGATTGATGGCGTTTACGACGAATAGACCCATAATGATGTATTGCAGAATTAGAACAAAAGTTTTCGTTTTAATTAGTGCTTGGACAACCGTATAAAAGAAACTAAATGAGGTATGATATATTGTGGTGGATTCCACTGAATTTTTAAAAAGTAACATGTTATTCTCATTAATAAATTAAGTCAGCAAAAACACTTTTAGAAAAATTTGTGGATGAAGACCCTATACAATTAAAATAATACAAGATCTGTAAGAAAATACATAACAATTACATAACCAGCTCTAAATCACATGTAAAAAGAATTGTTTTGTAGATAAAACAGGTGTCTCTTTTTCTAGACAAAACGCTGTGGCAGAAGCAGTTTACATAAAAAGGCACAGGTACAGTATTCCAAGATGTCAAAATTGTACCACAAATAGAAGTTTCAGCAAAAAAGGCCAAAAAACAGCCAGTTCGAAGTATCCAAACAGTCCATCAAACAATAATGTTTACGAACAAATTAGGCGGGCCGCAAAATTCGAACGCATCCGAGTCAATTTGGGTAGCCCTTATTGAATTACAGACCGACACGTTGCTCTGTCTATCTTACTTCTTGCTGCGATCTTTGTCGACCTGCACTCCAAACTGTATCTTATTCCTGACTTCATTTGTTTTGATTTCCTTTGAACATGTTTCTTTAATTTTGACTTAACTGTTACTTGAAATCTCAACTTTAGCTTGTATTTAATAAGGGTTTTATTTGCATGTGGGTGTCGTAAGTGTAAAGGGTGAACACTGAACACGTGAGAGGTAAAGGGGCGCGATGAGTGATGTGGCTGCCGTAGCCTCTGACTCCAAAGCGCGATCGACTGTGCAGTATTGCTTCGATCTTATTCATAGTGCTGATATGAAATAGTACAGTATTTATCGACGACTTCTATAGAAGTATGAGAAATGGAAGCTGAGTGATGGCTTATAGTAAATACGACGCGGAGCTAATTCTAAGCGTTTCGAATTGGATGAAATAGATACTTGTAAATATTGTTATGACTTTAATTCTTATATTGATGCAAAGTGATGACGCGTAGCTGAGAATTTAAAGTCATAAATACTTAAGTATAACTTTACAGAAGGAACTTACTTGAATAATGATGACTCTCAATCTTAAAGAAGTATATAATCATTACTCTGAGCATCAAATGTAGAGTTCTTGAAATTGTTGCGTATTTGGTGCTGTTTTTAAACGGGTATGTAAAGACAAATTAAAATTTCTAGCAGATTCCTGTAAATAATCTAAAGAGCATGTTTTACCATCGACAAATTATACCTAATTTACAAATAATTTAAAAATGGAACGTCACTACGTCTGAAGTAATGGACACAGTCATGACGTTAAAAGTACTGGTTATGAAGTAGAACATAGTGAAATATTTGATGCCATTAAAACTGGATACAGGATTTTTTGTACCTACATCATAAAAATGGGTCTATAAACTGTAAGAAAAATATAATAAATCTAGGATCGCCTTATAAATGCAGAACCCATCAAGATGGATCTTGCATCGGCGCGTCTATTGTTAATGCGAATATAACGCCACTTAGTGCACTTTACTACGTAAGCCGAGTGTACTGATTGGCAGATATCTGACGTGTGACGTTTCAGTTTGAGCTTGTGCACTTGATGATGGTAAATGATTATATTATGAAGTAAAATAACTAGAAAGCCTTGATTACAATTAAATAGGTTCTGTAAGTTCACGTGAATACTACTCATTTATTAAAACACTATAAGGACTTATTTCGAGCTCAACCAATAAATCAGATATCAACCGTCCGTGTTGGTTCTCATTTCCCTCCGCTGCGGCCAAGACACCCTTCGCCGTCACTATGATCAGTCTGGTGAGTCTGCCAGACTGGCAGCGGGTCCACGCCACCTACCTACCGTCCTGACACTGCTACCCTGGGCGACCTGGGAGCAGCTCTCCTACCACAACATCCTTATTATATCTACGTATCTAATGTTAGGCTGAGCTAGGGCTCTAGGGACTTAGTATCTTAGGGAAAGGGATATCTACGCCACTAGGGAGTTAGTTTCCATCTTAACCTTTTATATGACTTAGACAGACGGGACTTCTTCCCGCCTGTACACTACCTGTGACCATGGATGCTGTAAAGCATTAGAAACGTTAGGCATTTAATTCCAAATAAATGTGCGCGAAATAAATCTTTTAACTGTTTTAATATACAATAGCTTAATTTTATTGTAACAGAGCTGTCAAACTCCACGCAAAAATTGTGACGGTTTGCATTTATGAAACAAGCCATCATCAACCACACAAGCAGCCTTTAGAAATCGAGTCTAAAAATATTAACGCCTACAATCAAAAAGTTAGCTCTTTATTTTCATGACATGCCTAACGGCCTCTTTCACATTGTCTAGTATGTTCTGGTTAGAGCTATCTATCTGTCCAATACTTCATACGAAATTACATTTCATATTTGAGATTTATTTTCGTTGGTTAGCGTTTATCTGTCGTTGACAAAGCCCTAAGTCCAACCTTATTTGAAGATTCTTGAAAGTGGCTATTAATTGACGAAATCATCGATCGCAGTGCCTCCAACTTACTACTGCAGTGCAAAAGGTGCCATTGTGAAAGAAAAAAAACTCAAATAGCTAATTTTATTCCCTTTTCTCAAGCGCCGCGATCTTTCACATCTTATCCGACACGATCGTGAGTTTCACTTAACTGTATGACAAGCCGTATACCCGAGTTAACCTTGAGCTGACGTAAATAGCTTGGGGTTAACTAGCAGTTACCTCAATTCAAGTTAACCGCGGCTTAGCCGAAATCGTGACGCGGACACTGGGTTTGATAACCGTTATTGTTATTAGGGGGAACTGTGTTGAGTTTTTCGTTTATATTTTTGCATAGTTTGTCTGATAATAAACCTACTGTATGGGACGAGTGAGGGGTTAAAAAAGGGACGGAATTTTACGAAAAATAAGAATAAATTTTGTTTATTAAACATAGTTATCTAAATATAATTTAAAAAGTTAAATTTAATCAAAAATAGGTTAATTTAAGGTTTATATGTGAGTTGAAGGTAAACAGATAAGTATAAATGTTAACTAATAAATAATAAGCTACTTGATAAAACTACATGTCTTTTCTAATAACTTAGGTGTTCTTTATATAGATCAGTAGTATTATCTGGGTGCTATTTAACCTTCGCGAGGAAGGTTAAATAGCACCGTTAATTAAACCGTTAAATTAACGAATTTCGTATTGATTGTACGTACTTAAATTTCTATCACATGTTAACTTAATCAATAGAAACAATATTGTTATAACGAGGCAATGACAAAAGTTAGGTACTGCGTTTTTTGTACCGCTTTTTCTCAGCAGTAGCCTAAATTGTTTCGAAGCTGTGACAGGGTCCATGTTGGGACGTGTATAAGTGCTGCTAGTGAGTTTATAAACAGAAATGAATTAATTTTATTGAATTTTATTTGAGATTTTAATTCGCAGGGACAGATTAATACAAGGAGTTTTCAAAAATTCACTTTACATAGAAGTATACTCACTAACCAGTAATTAATGCTGAATAAAATGAAGAGACGATCCTAAAAATACAAAACTTATAAATTATGATTCTAATTAGCTTGTCATATTATGTAATTTTATTATTCTCTCTCAAATTTCAAGAAGAGTGATAATAGCATTTATAAATTCTTAAAAGTTAGGCTTTGACCAACGGACACATTTATCAAGAATGTCTTGGATGAAAATAGAGAAGTATTACGAATTTTAGGACTTTACGGAGAAGTCAATCGTAAATTAAGATTTATGATAATTAGTTTAGGAGCCACACTCTTAATACAGTTCTATAAAAAACAATAGTAAATCAATCTACCCATAAAACTACTCAATATTTCTGAATTGTGCACATTAGTTTCCATTTTAGCTTGTTGAAATTTGTCTTTTGTATTTGTCTGTGGCAATTTTGAGAAAGCTATCTGAATCATCTCTTTTAGGAGCCTAGATTTGCCTTCTAACGTGGATACATTTACTTTGTTAGTATGTATACAGTTAATTTAACATATGTTTAAAGAAATAAAAATAGTGAGACGGGTGGACACACAGCTAGGTTTAAAAAAATATTTATACATTTTTGTAGCGAAACGATGAGCATCGCCAAAATTCAGACAAGCCTGTGTATTTTCCCTCCTAATATCCAAACAGAAAATCTAGATAAAGCTCGAAACCGTCACCAGTCCGTTTTAATACAGGAATGCAGATAGGGTGTCCACATAATCCAATCACAAACTCATCACACGAGGACTGGATGCGCATTTCGGGCGGATAAAAGCCGGTACATGTGATGGCACGTGGCGGACGCGTGGCCACCAATATGCCACCGTTGGGGCAAAAACAGTCATCCCCTTAACGAGGATGCAGTGACACCGTTGCGAATGCAAAGTATTTCGAATTCGGCACAAGACGGTTTTGTCAGCGTATTTCTTTGTGTTTTGCCTACATGCATCATGATCCTATGCCATTATTTCTCACAGCTCTACATAGTTTTACTCATTGGGTTTGAATAATAGCAATCAATCTGCAGATTCACGTACTCGTACTCTGGTTCTGTTACGAATGTTATTATGTAGTCCATTTTCTTGTCTGTCAGTATTGACGGTTATAGATCACGTCTGTAACAAACATACCTGCGTGAACTGTTTAAAAATTATTTTACTTATGCCAATCAATCTAAAAATATATCATAATTATTTTTGATATAGTAATATTATGTAAACAGTTTAATAAAGTTAGCTATTATCTGACGATAATCGCCATACGGTGTAATACACAGTTATAGAAGACGCGTGCCATCTTCAGAAATAAAACTAAAAATAAACCCACCCATTACTGAGTTAATGTGCTAACAATGTTCCGAGATTTGTTCGCTGCGTTGCACTTTTGAAATAACCCTCTTTTTGACGCAGTTGGGCGAGAATCAGCCGGTAAACGAACACTCGCGTGCAGTTCGGTTGGAGACTCTTCATACGGACAGCTTAATTGAGTATGGCTATCGGATTTTTGAAGCAGGAATCCTCAAAAAAGCTTTTTGCAATCGTATGCGCAGTTTTCGTGGTCGGTTTTGTTCACAGAACTCATAAATAAGAAACGATTAGGCGGCTAAAACGGATTTTAAAAAATATGATTGATACTTTAGTAATTTTTTTTTCTATATTTAAGTAATAAATAACTCATTTTATGTCAACAACATTATCAAATGTGCAATTACTCTTTCAAATAATATGTATTTACTTCTTATATATTACGTTTCATCTAATATATGGTACACTTCTCTTAAGCATAGGTCACATAACTGTGACATGCTCAAGTTCATAGCGATTTATTTAATAAATACTCATTCGCCTATAAAAAAAACTCCATCAAGTTTATTTAATATCACTGTAACTAAGTTACGTTAAATATTAAAATGTGCCATCATATTGAATTTATTTGAAGTGTAAAATAAATAGCAGTCAAGTGAATCTACAAAAATGCAATTTAGTTTCATTCGTTCAAATATTTCATTTGTAACGAATGGATAAAAAAGATTTTGTTGTGTTCAAATAGATTTACCCTGTAACACTATTTTTTCTCGTAAATTAATAAGCACAAAGAATAATTTAATTCAACTTCGTAGTTATTTATGTTTTTGTATGTAGTAAGGTACATGATTTCCATTTGATCGGACTACTCAGAGGTAATTAGGTATTACAGATTACATCAATATCTGACATAGATAAGATGGCTTCAATTGAATGTCCAAAGCAAAAATAACTTTTTTGCCGAAATTTTAGGAGCAGCAACTTTAGACATTTATTTGAGAATAATACGAACTATGAGTGCATTTTCAAAATACTAGGATAAGAAAGAAGTACAGTGCCCCAATCATGAATAATTGCGTCAAAGTATTCTTAAAGTAACGTAATCATTTGTATGATAATTTGAAAGCGTCTCTATCGGACATAAAACAAACTAAAAAGTTGACAGTCGAATAAGATAATATATTTAAATAAGTTTCTGGACGTGCCATATTTACGTAGTATTACGTCATCTGTGGTAAGGCTTTCGAGCTTGCTACACGACACGGGAGTGCTGACGACTGACATTAAACTCGCTACGGTTACGTGACGAATATGTCAAATGTTCGTGATTGGCGTACAGGTTTTAAAGGGTGTTAAAACTACATTTTTAACTATAAAGTATCGCACACGAAGCATCATACGAGCTCAGTGATATTACGGCGGTGCGCTATAAACATTTAATTAAATCCGCAGAGAGGCGAGTTGGTATGCGATATTTTATGCGAACCCGCGTCGCATAAAAATGGCGGGAGTGCGCTGTGTGTTCATCTCGCATTGCAGTGGTCTTTGATTACAAGCAAATATTATGAAGTCTGTTGTATATTATATTTTTTAAAGATTAAGGAATATTGTGACACGTGAATAACAATCATCATCATTATTAACAGCTAAAGGACGTCCAATGCTGAACATAAGCCTTCCTCAAGATTTTCCACACCGGCCTGTATCAAGGGGTCTGCATCCAGTGTGATCTTTACAATCTTTACAAGGTCATCTGTCCATCTTGTCAGTGGACGTCCTACGCTGTGCCATTGGTGCAGACTCAAAGTGTTTTTTAAAGCTCTGAAGCGATGACCTATAAATTAATATTACATTCTAGTAATCCATTCTAGCCTTTCTTTATTTCTTAGAATTAATAGCTGCTTTGTTACTAAGCGGCTTAGGTTAGGTTAGGTTAGGTATCGTATGCTGTTGGAATAAGGGCTGTTTTTCAACAAAAAATGTATAGTCTGATGTGCTGGCGACTGTACTTATTAAGAGCAGATAACCTAAAAATTAATATAAAAACCATTAATCCCTTCCACCTACCTTCCACCTACCTCCAACTTAACTTTGTTTCCAAAATCTTCGCCTAAACAGTAAAATAGCTACTTAATTACACTAATGAAAAGGCAGACCGCATCAGTCATCGACTGCCATGGTTCGAAGCTGATAGCCACCACGTCTCTGGATGGATAAAAGTGTAATCCTTTTAAGTAATGAGCACCTACAATGTAGAGTTATAAAGGTATAGACTGGGCTAAGATATTTTTTTGCGTATGTGTACTGAAAAAGTGAGTAAGCTCGAGGTCAGTGGACAAAGCTTGTAACTAATCAGTTTCCACATTGTTTTGGATTGAATTTGCTCTTTACATTGGCAGGATAACATAGCAGATAAAGAAGAAAAGATAAAGCAAAGTCATTCAGAAGTAGGCTGTTCACTTATGATTTTGATTATGAATGTATTATCATCTTGGCAGTGAAAAGCTTAAACTGAAACGTTTTGGATTTAACAAGAAGATATCTGATATAAGTTTCAAGTATTGATGATCCTCACAACAATCGATCTTAACATTTTGTCGCGTCTAGAACTTCGTAGATCTACACACCAAAACTTAGGGTGTGCTTATCAATCTAAATCATGATCCTTCATTATTAAGAGTGATGGGACTGCCGGCCGATCGCAAGGCAGATTTGTCTGGGCTTATGAGAAGCTGGGGTGCTAATGTGAGGTATTACGTGAGCTTTGTTTACTGATGGGTGTCGGTTGCAACTGACAGTGAGCTTACTTTTTTTGGGAAATATAAATTGTGACTGGCTGAAATGGGGCTTGGCTTGACCAAAAAAGAATTGTTTATAAAAATACTAAAAACAAATCGAATCTTACGAAAACCTATGCTATTTGTATGGTTGAGCTTATAGGCCCACTTGCGCATGATTACTTAACCCAGCTACGCTTATCCTAGGATAATACCAGTAGTTATCTTATTTCTGTCTCTATCAACATCAAATAAACTGACAGACACAGACAGAATGATGATTTATTTCAGTGGAATAAATAAAATGTCATCAAATTTAATTGCGCCAAAACTGGTGTGAAGTAGGAGCAATAAGCAATCAATCTGGATCTGATAGACTATCATAACTTTTTCTGTACTTCCAAAATCAGTAAAATCTATAATAAACATCATGTGGAAAATTTATTGTTTTAATTTATGCGACATTATTTCTTAAGTTACATCATCAAAATTTACTAAACCGTACACACACGATCCATAATGTTTCATTCCACTATATTTACATTGCTGTCTGCTATTTTCCCTCAGAACTTTACAGTGCTCTGGTATCAGAGGGAGGTGCTAATATGTGGGCATCGAGCACTTACTCTGTGGAGTCAACAAAGTTTTAATTTTGTAGGCATTAAAGTTCCCGATCGGGTTTGATTCCCGGTCAAAGTAGAATAGTAATTTTCCATTTATCTTTTGTTGTGGCACCACCGTTGTGGCTTTTTGCCATTACACAAGTACATTAGCTACATTTGAAACAGAGCTATAGATTTGATTGGTGTCCCATAATTATATATAAAAAAAAATAATTATATATTTATTTATTACATTATATTATTTTTTTAATTATATATATTTATTTATTTTTCATTTTGTAGATAGTTTTTTATGTGGGCTGAACGAAAAGCTAGCTGAAATTGTTTTATTTTAATAACATACAAGTAGCTCAGTTTTAGATTATTGTTTTAGACTAGCAATATTTTTTCATTTAACATAGTAATCATAACCACAAATATATTGTAGTTATCTCTCGTCTGCTGGAAAAAGGAATCCTGGAGAAGGTTAGATAGACATTCGGCAATCTCACCTTATGGTGTCTTCAAAAGAGTTCAGTTTTAGTTCTGCTCTATCGATAAAGTAAATGCTCGGTGTTTATAGGCATTGTTTACCGAACGCCCGTAGGGCGGGGGTTTGCAGCAACTGTCAATACGGAAAATCTTTTTACTTTTTACTGCAGGTAGTAGTGTGTTTACTACTAGACAAAGATGGGGTGAAAATATCTAGGAGTTTTTGTTTTAGCAATAAGAATAGCTTCACTTTAGTAAAAACTTACATTATTAATGTTTTGCTTTGTATTATGTTTCGTTTTGCCAAGTATATTTTGCATATTTGTAAGTTCTGATATGAGATTTTTCAAGCATTGATGATGTTATTATTTGCTAAATAAAAGACACCAATAGCTAGAGTTCCATACTCATTCTTAACTTCAGAGTTCAGATAAGACAAAAATGCTATGACTGCTATGACTCTTATTATAGGTAAACCGTTTTATTAAGACTTCGCCTGCGGGGCACAGGGTTGCGGGGGGAGGCGATTGCGGGTCGCGCGAGAGGTGCGGGTGGCGCGGAAACACCCGCCCGCGCCGCTCACTAACCGCGCTCTCGTCTTCAACGCACCCCTTTGCCCCGCAGGCAAGGTCTCAATTTCACGGTCTACCTATAGTCAAAGTGTGCTACCTATTGATATTAAACAAGTTGAGTAGATATAGGTTAAAAAATACACCATATTTTACTTCACCAAAATCTTCAAACACAGATTAAAGTTACAAACGCTATGACTCGTCCATTAAACTCGCACTATCCTTTGGTAAATCCTCACAATATAAATAAGGCTTAATCTGTTACAAAGTAAACTTATTTATGCGTTGATTCCAAGTCTATGAAGAACCTTATAACTTCCTTTAGGGACTTTATGAGAGTACTTACATAGTGGAAATAATGGCAGTAGATTCGGTCTAAATATAAAGTGGCGCATCATTATCTAGCTTTATTGTTATGCTAATAATGGTTAGAAATATTAAAAGTAAGTGGGCATTCAAATAATTGAATGCGTTGACATGACCACGTTATTTACTTATGTTTGCGTGACTTAAGAAAACATAGTTCAGAATGTCTATACGATTTGCGGCGAAGCCCAACCCTGTACAATCACAACAATTGTACAGGGTGACTGTTTATGCTCTTTTTTCATGCAAAAGATAAGTTTGAGAATATTTGCAACAAATATATACCGCCAATTGATCCTATATTTACTTTCTTACATAAGCTTAGGAATATGGACCTCCTCCATCTCACTCCACTGTGGTCCTAAGCTGCAATCGTACGAGCATTTTAAGTGACAATTTATGTGACAATGTTTCACAATATATTAAGCTCAGCGCGGCTACTAAAATACAAGCACTGAACGGGGGACTAGACCGGTTTAAAATAAATAAAAGTTTACGATGTGGATTTTAAGACCAATCATAATAATCCTTACAGTGATACTCTTTGCTTTAATGTTTGTAAAAAAATGTAGTAGAGTCAAAGTTAAGAACAACATAATTGTACAGGGTTAACCTTTTTCAGCGATGCATTGCATGTTTTTTCTTTTCTATCTAATAGTGATTTTGGTTATCCTGGTATAACTAAAAAAAACAAATATAAAACAGTAAAAAATCAAAAGACCAGGAAACTACATAGTAGCTCTGCGCAAATTATTATACAGTTTACTGCATTAATAACAGAATTTATCGCTTAATCCTTGCCCACCAGTTGCCAAAATACAATATCAATATAAAACTTACACGAAATCCCGTTTCCAATGTCAGACGTGATGATAATGCACACTAAAATGAAAAGACACACTTTTTCATTCGAGAATTGAAATTGGTTGAGAAAACAAAACAAAAAGCGAAGAAATTACTCAAAGAAAGCGCTTCGCGTAAGACAAAGTTATGGAACGCAACAACCCAAGAGGCCAAGAAATAAATGCGCGGCTCCAACAAAACAAATTAAGACAATTCCAAATTAACAGAGACTGCAAACTCTGAAATGTGTTCGGCGAGAATTCCTTCCACATAACGTTCTTAAATTACACAGAAGTAACTCACGACGAAGTCGCGGACAGGTGTTATTCTTGCATACATTCGCTGGGTACATCTCTTTCTTACAAGCCACATGCTAGCCACACTCAGTTTCACACCATCTCAAAAATCCCAGAAGATCACAGAAGTCTTTGCGCGTCGCCTAGTCTGTGGAACATCGCACAGCGAGATCTCGCGGATAGTACTTGAAGTTTGAAGGACCCCTTTTGCCGTCCCGGAGGCCCCTTAGGCCCCTACCTCGGCCCCTAATGAGTCGCCAGAGCACTAGAGCTGTAGGTCGTGATAAAACTTGCCATCCCCCGCACTACACGAGTCTGTAGCGCGGAAACGCGGGCGGATTTTTCTTTGCTTTGTTTTGCAGAGTGAGATGTGGGGCGATTTAAATGGGGGAAATGTATATGTGCAGGTATTTTTATTTTTACATCGGAACGATTGGTGTAATGAAAAGCGTTTTAACGAGGTGCGTTGGGGTCGATATGGAATATTTTACCTGCGAAATCGAAGCCAACGACACCCCCAATTTTGAATATATTTTTCCACAGTATGATGCCTACTTATGGACATCGGTGTGACCCGGGTTATCCGCGATGCTTTGTTTTTTTTTTCACGATAAATTCGTAATTTGTACATTTCATCATTAGTCCTTGTAAAATGAATCTAGAGTAGGTTCTTATTTACTTAAGTACCTAACAAATAACTGAACTCAGGGCCTCATTAAATCCTTTATTTAGCCATCAACGTGGGAGGCAGGAGACAAAAAGGGTTTTACATATTCATAAATTTATCGCTATTTTCAGATCTGTGCCGATATATTACCGTTAATTGGGCCCTCGGATTTTATTATAGTAATCGGAAGGTATTACAATGATAATAAAGTCAACGCAAATACTCGTAATAGATAGTGTAGTTCATATAGGTGATCGAAATGGTATTTTGTACTTAAATATACACAAAATTTCGCATAGACTTTTTAAATTGTAATTTAAGAAAAGAGAGTCGTTGCGATTCTCGAAAGTTGAGACCCTTTATTCATAAAATTCATGTTGCAGGGACTCTTAGAACTATGGACGCATTAAAGTAATTATTATGCATAAAATTTTCTATAACATCCAATTAACCGATGCATTCAAGAACATTGTACCTTCAATATCAAACCAGAAACTTGATGACACTTGATTATGAATCTTATTTCTATCACAATGCTTCATAGGTGTATCAATAGATAGAATCTGTGAAGATCAATTGCGGGGGCGAAATCATGGCTCATTGTTACACTTCCAGAAAAGGTAGGTGACCTTTAGGTAAATTAGTATTTCCAAACAACTTTCAAATCAAAATTTCACCTAAATTGAAACCACGGGAATACCGAATACTCTCCTGAACATAAACTTAAAATAGTTAGTACATAAATAAATACTCTACGTTTCGCATTGTATACATTGACGAGTACGTCTAATATAATGAGACTGGTAAGAATTCGTTAATAAAGCAAATTAGGTACTGAAAAAGAAAAACAGCTGGTGGTTTTCAAGAAAAGATATCTAGTGCTAGTCAGACATGATTCATTTGAGGCCACATTGTCACAAAACAGGATCTTAGCCGAATGTCTGGCTTCACAAAAAAAGTTTCAAAGCTTAATTTGCCACAATTCCTTAAAACCAAAACAAACGTTTACACTTTTAACGGCCAACATTTAACCGGCAAATATTTGCGGAGACAAAGTTTACAGCTGGCCAATATTGGTGCCGAAAACGTCGCTAACAAAGCGATAATACAGTCATCATCACCGTCGTGAGAGTGAGACGTGAGAGGCCGTTAAATGCAACCGTGTCCATGTCGCAGACATCTGGTTAAATCAGCCTGTCAATTGGATGCCTAGGCAGTTCATGAAACGCTGGCACCCAATGAAATGTCTGAACGTCACTAGCCAAGTCATTGAACGCAACGTTTAGCCAGATGGCTGAACTTATTTGTAATCTATTGCTGCCATATTTGTTTTGGTGGTGATGCGGTAGAAAATAATGATCAAAATTTGAATTTGGCATCATCATCATCATCATTTAGCTAAATCAAGGTCAGTCATCTTCAAAAGTTTCTTCAAAACTTTCGATACGACAAGTTGTAAACCTAGTAGGTGTTTCTAGTCGAAATAATCATCGGCCTAGGTATTTCATTAGATGCCAGCGTATCAGTAACTGCCTAGGCATCCGATTGTTTGGCTTATTTACCATATGGCTGCGACATCCACACATCCTCCCGTACCTAATTGAGACATTTTACAGAAAGGATGCGATTATGGCCGAACATAAAACTCTGTATTATTTCGGTATGGTACCCTGTAAATTTTAAAATAGAAATCAAGGGAACGGTTTGGCTGTTTATGCAGGCGCACGCTTTGATTTGTTTCGTTCAGTCATTGCCAAGAAAATTATATGGTGACTGATGTCGAATTTAGTGTCCATGTATAGTTGTATTATTCTTACATGTTTTGTATTTTTAGGGTTCCGTAGCCGAATGGCAAAAAACGGAACCCTTATAGTTTCGTCAAGTCTGTCTGTCTGTCTGTCTGTCTGTCTGTCTGTCTGTCTGTCTGTCCGTCCGTATGTCACAGCCACTTTATTCTGAAACTATAAGCATCACATAGCTGAAACTTGGTAGGTAGGTGTATTTTGTTCACCGCTTTCCGATTCAGATACAAAAAGTCGGAAAAAATAATATTTAAGGGGGGGCTCCCATACATGAAACTAAAACCTAAAAATTTTTTTTTACTCAAACCTATGCGTGTGGGGTGTCTATGGATAGGTCTTTAAAAATGATGTTGAGGTTTCAAACTATTTTTTATAAAAGTGTAATGTTTGAGATATAGACGCTTCCAAAGTGGTAAAATGGGCGTCCCCCCCATCTAACTTTTGAACTAAGAAAGTGAAAATTTTGAAAAAAATATATGATGTAGATCTCAACAAAAACTTGCAACGAAAATTGGTTTGAAGGAGATCGAACTAGCAGTTTTTGAGATATTGCACATTTTTATCAACCGCAAATATAACTTTGTCTTTCATACAAACACTATGAAAAACAAAGTTATTTTTGCTGTCGCAATATATTGGGAATGTTTTCGTTAAGTGAAAGTAAGTGGACCCTGATTTCAGTTAAGGGTGGCACGGAACCCTCAGTGCGCGGGTCCGACACGCACTTAACCGGTTTTTTAAGCGCAATAAGGCTAAAGGCACTGAACTTGGAAATATCAATAACTTAAGCATACATTGCACAGTGCGTAACGTAATGCTCTATACAAAAGTATATAAATAAATATTTTTTACAAATGTTTTGAGAACGGAACAGTATAGCCAGACTACCTCCATGACAACATCATATAAAAATATTTACAAAATAGGTTTTCAAAACATTTCTTCAAAATATGAATAAATTCGCAGCCATGGGTGAGTATAGATCCTTTCTAAAAGGTAACAGGAGGTGATTTAAAAATGCGAATAATGATTGGTTCGACTCATAAAAGAATTAGCTTTTTTATTTCCATTTTTTTAAATCACCTCATTATTCCTATAACCTTTTTTGTGTGTGTAGAAATACTACCGTACATTGTATTTAACGAACAAAATATAATATTTTATGCAATTAAAATCATTGATAAGAGACATAAGCATCGTTTATAGGTTCCAGTTCTTCAATGCATGCTGAATTCAAGATCTGGGGCAACCGCTACGTGACGACATAGAGCAAAAACATAGTTTTTTTTCTAAAGTTAAGAATTGCGTCTAAGAAGCGCAGAATAGACTTTTGCCAATGAACTTAAATGATTTTACATTTTTTTCCATACATTCTATTACTTTTGCTATTTTATGGAACTCAAAAATTGTATTAGGTGTAAAGATCGTTATTGACAAAATAAACGTCCTTAATGTAACTACTATGAAAATAATTTAATAATAATACTATGGAATTGTTAGGGATATATTAAAAATTGTGGCCGCATTTTGTCACTTTGTCGATCTTAGTCACCAATTCACCGTCGTTTCCCAGAGCACATCATTATGAATTTTATACGTTCAAATTTATTAATTTTAAAGGAAACCAACACTTACGGTGCTTTTTCGTAAACGATCACGACTTAAGAATGGTGATCAGGTAAATGTTTCAAAGCGCTCCATTGATTGAAGACGGAAAGCAGTTATTTTGATGCCCATTACATAATATGATTTAATGCAGTGGGCCCTGATAAGCATGGTCTCGATGATCCAAATTTACACGGCAATAATGTTTGCAGCTATGACTATGGACATAGACTAATGGAACCAGAATTATCTAATGGAAACAATGTGTGAAATAGGAGGAGTATGAATATAATATTTATGAATTAAGAGCTGTTAAAAATGTTATATTTTTAAAATACTTTGACAAAATATTTAACTTGTTTTTGTTTATAATGTTAAATTCTATTGCAATCCTTAAAACTTGTTACAAACTGCTAAAAAATGGCTTATAACTATGTCTTTGATCGAAATTCATAATCTTAACTTACACACAGCAACCTGCAGGGCCGAAAGATTGAAAAGCATGCCTTCTGTATCTGTTCCTTCTGTGTCTGATCTTTGATCACCAGGTAACGCATACGAAAAAATATTGGGACAGAATTTGGTGTCTAGACACAAACACTGTCATTATTTTGATGATCAGCTTTTTGAGGTAGGTGCGTCACGATATTGTATTTTATTAAACGGACACTGTTTAAAATGTAATAGGCCTCAAGAATGTTATTGCAGTTGCCTTTTAAATTTAAGGAAATTATCGCATACAAATAGTTTTTACCAATACAAAAAACTTTAACTTCTTGATTACTTGTCTGTACGAAAATATGTGAGTATTTCACCTGTGTAACTGTCAAATAATTTGCGTTTTTAATTCTGATAATGATGATACTAATATTTATCGCAAGTATCATTGAATCCAGTTCAATAAACATAAACATCGTCAATACCTAATGTTTTTAGAATTGGTATTGACAAAGTACTTCGACTCTATCAACAGCGGTTTTACACTACTCTGGTAAAACATCACAACACTCTAAATTCCAATCGTATACTACAAAAAAAACTATTTTTTGTTTGTTATTCTAAACAAAAAATTTAAAGGGTCTTTAACATTTGGGGCCCAAAGTTACACGCGATCAAAACCTGATTGATATTTAATGATCGACCGTTTATATTGGCAGACCCCGCACACCTAAGCTCCACGATAATTTTGATCTAATAAAAAATTAAAAGCTTTTCAAAAACATCATAATGATAACAACGGCATAATTGCTTAATGGCAACCCAAATTGTGATTCCATATTATTTATTCATGAGGCAAGTCTTGGCCATCCTCGTACGCGATCGAGCATTTGCGCCTACCCTCAAATTACCTATCCCATTATGTCATCAAACATTTTATGAATCTAAATTCTTTATTATACGAATTAGGTATCTCGACGTAATAGGTCGTTTCATGGTCGCTTACACCCTCAATATGACTAGTAATAAGCATTTAACTATCTTTGCTTAACGACTACATTGTGGATCACTTTTTTCGATCAAGCTATACATTTATTGGTTCAAAAATTTATTTTGGCTTAGAACTATGAAAAAAAAATATGATGACTTTCAATATAATGTAAAAAAAAATATCTCAGTCCTTTTAAACAAAGACTTGAGAATCAATAAAGCAAATTTTAAACGATACTTTAACGGCCCATAGGGGAAGAATTTTTTTTCAGTACGAAGACAAACAATTTGCACCATCATATCAATTGTAGCAATGTATGTCGAAAAGAAGGTATCGACCTACTTTTCAAAGCATCAAAATGACTAAACAACATGATTTCCAAATCGGATTCCAAGAAAAACGAAATTATCTTGACTAAGCGACGTTTAATTTGAGGCATCGAGTAAAATTATTTAAAAGGTTAGAAAACAAATTAAATTCAATGGTTCTCATTTTGAGAAATTGATTGTTGTTTTGCAAAATTCTAAGCTATTTTAGGATACGAAATTTACGAGATTTAATACATCCGATGCCTTTAATACCATCGCAATTGTATTAAGATATTTCAATGGGTGCTTTAATTGAAATATGAAATAAAAAGCAATCAACAAATTAGTCGTGATTTAGTAAAGAAGAGGGATTTTCCCAAGAAGGGCATTTTTGATTAAACGTGAAACGACATATTCTTGAGGATGGTTGTTTTTCTGGAAATATGATTATACAGTGTGATTCTTTACAAAGTACTAATTATAAACTACATATATTAAAATATAAATAAAATATATGACTATGAACAAAAATTTTTAAAAATCTATATCTATATATTTATTATCTATACATACATATAATAAGACTGTAAAAGATCGATTTCTGTACATTGAAGATTTTTATGAAAAATTGTTACAGGGGGTTAATTATACCGTAATAGAAGCCAAAACAACAATTTTTAAAAATTTTGTCTGTCTGTCTGTCTGTTTGTCCGGGCTAATCTCAGAATCTACTAGACCGATTTTGATGGGGTTTTTTTTATTTGACTCAGCATCACTTGGAGAGTAAACTAGGATAGAAATAATCACGCCAATAGACTTAGGGGGTAGGCAGAAAATATATATATATAAAAAAAAGTCGTGTTTGTTACAACACTTATAACTTGAGAACGGCTGAACCGATTTGGCTGAAAGTTGGTGGGGTGGTAGCTTAGAATCAGGAAAAGCATATAGGATACTTTTTGTCCCGCTAGACGGGGCCGGGGCTGGGGTAGCACGGGACCGGGACGAAACGGTGGGGAGGTAGCTTAGTACCAGGAGAAGGACATAAGATACTGCATATAGGATACTTTTTGTCCCGCTAGACGGGGCCGGGGCTGGGGTAGCACGGGACCGGGACGAAACGGTGGGGAGGTAGCTTAGTACCAGGAGAAGGACATAGGATACTTTTTATCCCGTTCGATGGGGCCGGGGCTAAGGCGGGACGGGGCCGAGGCGAAACAATTTAAAATAAATGTGGGTGGAAATGAATCTGTAAAGTGTTTTAATTCAATGTGTAGTGTTTCCTCCATATTGGTTTGTATAAATTAAATGAATATTTGGTACTTTATGGTACTTGCCAAAGTATAACAAAACAGTGCCATGAAAAAATTTATATTTAGATCCATTTTTTCCACACAACAAAGTAAAATGTTAGTAAAGTAGTAGTTTTTTTTTGTGGCAAAGTAGTAGTTAAAAGTAAAATAACCATATTATCCTATCAAACAAAGGAATTCCTAATCGAAATACAAATTGTGAACGTCCAAACAATCGGTATGGTCATAATAATTGATCACCTTTGATGTACCTACTACTTGCTTCTTATTGTTGTAATATGGCCAATTTTAATGATAAGTGAGTACTAAAATGTACTATATAAATACTTTATATCTTGCGTACTTATAAGTACTTATACTTAAGTATCTTATTTGTAAAATCATAAGCCTATAAATTAAAAATTCTATCCAAAGTCACTATTCCACGCGGACGAAGTCGCGGGCACAGCTAGTCCGTAAATAAAAATTGTGTTTTTAGGGTTCCGTAGCCGAATGGCAAAAAACGGAACCCTTATAGTTTCGTCAAGTCTGTCTGTCTGTCTGTCTGTCTGTCTGTCTGTCCGTCCGTATGTCACAGCCACTTTATTCTGAAACTATAAGCATCACATAGCTGAAACTTGGTAGGTAGGTGTATTTTGTTCACCGCTTTCCGATTCAGATACAAAAAGTAAGAAAAAATAATATTTAAGGGGGTGCTCCCATACATGAAACTAAAACCTAAAAATTTTTTTTTACTCAAACCTATGCGTGTGGGGTGTCTATGGATAGGTCTTTTAAAATGATGTTGAGGTTTCTAAAACCATTTTTTCTAAAAGTGTAAGGTTTGAGATATAGACGCTTCCAAAGTGGTAAAATGGGCGTCCCCCCCATCTAACTTTTGAACTAAGAAAGTGAAAATTCTGAAAAAAATATATGATGTAGATCTCAACAAAAACTTGCAACGAAAATTAGTTTGAAGGAGATCGAACCAGTAGTTTTTGAGATATTGCACATTTTTATCAGCCGCAAATATAACTTTGTCTTTCATACAAACACTATGAAAAACAAAGTTATTTTTGCTGTCGCAATATATTGTGATGTTTTCGTTAAGTGAAAGTAAGCGGACCCTGAATTCAGTTAAGGGTGGCACGGAACCCTCAGTGCGCGGGTCCGACACGCACTTAACCGGTTTTTTTTTCAATTTAATTTCTGTCGCTAAAATTGATCATAGAATGCCATATTTAAATATGTACACTTTGTAAAGAATCACACTGTGTGTGTAAATTCATTAATCTATGTACACTTAGTTTTCCATTTGTATCCCGTAAGCTTCATGCATATTACTGTCTAATAAGTAATGGTAAAGGGTGGTTTGTTGTAAACAACTTTTACACGAGTAACGAATTAGCTACTTTCATAATCAAAATGGTATTTATTTACAGAGGTAAAATAAAATTTATGTCGATGATAAGAATTTTGTTTTTTTTGGAATCAGACGTTACTTTACGAAAATCCATTATTAATTATTATTATTTTACTTATTTTGCTTTTAATTTCCGCGAATTGAGAGAGGGTGGGCGGTGCATCCTGCAACTTCCTAAGCTAATACACGACCTAGTAACGTTTCGTGTGGTTGAGTTCCTGCGCCGGCGTTGGTTAGCGGAAATATAATGAAAAACTAATTAAAAAAAACAACCCGACTATAAATCGAGTTTTTGGGTCCCATACTAACAAAAAAATCTTTGCTTATCGCTAAGCATGTCTGTCTGCCCGTTCACGGTATGTGGCGGCGTACTGACTAAAATAAAGCAACTACTATATTTAAACAACAGAACTATTACCATAATACAAAAATAATTATCTCTATACACCACTTACCGAGTGAGTTCATAGTTTGTGGGAACGTTTGCATCAAATTCGACAACCGATCGTTGGGCCATGAAATTAAATGCTAATACAAATTATTATATTCCATGTTGATTGTCCTTAACAACATAATAATGATGGATCTCGGAAATAAGATCGCTCGAAGCCATGACTAATTTGTGTACGTAATTCGAGAGCAGAGGTTTTTTGGATGCGTAATTTTGGACACGGATCTCAAAATTGTTGGGCGTTTACTTATGCAAGGTAGTTTGGATAAAAAACATAATGTACTTAGTGCAAACACTTTAGTAAATAAAGTGAGACTTGTGCACAAACATTTAACCCAGGATTACGCTAACCCAGAATTAAATCATCATTCCGTCTCTGTCAAAGTCATATAAATTGACAGAGACATAATGATGATTTAATCCTCGGTTAGCATAATCCTGAGTAAACCACCGTGCGCGAGTGGGCCTAAAAGAAATTACAGTAACTCATAACGATGTTCAGCAAAAGGAGGAAAGAAAAGAGTGATTTTCTATTTTCGATGTATGTATTTACATATGTTTATGAAAGATTGATAGAATGTTCTGCTTTGCGATAAATATTATCTAGTACAAGACAATGACGAGTTAATTGGAAATATCAACCCTTATCTATAATGTCTAAATAATAAATAATGTCTACGTAAATCTTTTCTAGCGCGGAAATGTCATCTTATACCAAGCCCGGATAATGTCTTCATAGGCTATTAATCTTCATTGTCTCGATCATAGGCCCTAAATGTTTATTAGTACATCAACTTTACTCCGGTCGTATATCGATAATGTTAACACAATTAGCTATAAATTATCCTAAGCGTATTTAATGGCCTATCTGTTGAGAACTAACGGTGCAAATGACATGGAGTCATAACTCAGTCTTTAGGCTCAGGTACTTAAAATGCTAATGAGTATAAAACACTAAGTTTAATATTGGAAAAACCGATGGTGAAATAAATATTCGGTTTTTAGACAGCCTAAAGGAACTAACAACAACTTATGTGATGTGCCCGTATAGTATTTTTTATTTTTTATTTAAAGACTTTATTGCACAAATCATGGTGTACAAAGGTGTCACTTATTTAAAATTTAAGCACTAATATGACAACAAATCTGATTAAATGAAAACTAAAATATTCATCAAAGTGAAAAACATAAGCGTTTCAAATAAATAAATAAATAAACACAAAGCTCCAACTAATATTGAAGATAATCTGCTCTTAACTAGTCAGGATTCCTTGAACGACTACGTGAAGAACCTTTTAAGCGGGCAATGAAAATATTATATTTGCAGGAAAACGCTTTGAAGAGGGATATTTCAAAGAGTACACGTGTAACATCGATTTACTTAAACGCGTGTAAGTTATTTTAACAATCTTACTGCTCTTTTTACTTTGCGTTGCAGTCATAGTGACAAAAGGGTATATCAATGAATCAATACATGACGAAAATGACAGCAGCAAAATTTACGACTGTCTCCAAGGCATGACTATAACTTTACTCCCTTGGTTAATGTTCACTAATCAGAATGTACTTACCCAAAAAGAGTAAAAAAGCCTAGGCGTAAATATCTGAGGCACACAGATGAGTTCTCCTTGCCATAAATATTCTGTGACTTGAATGAAGGCGTGGGAGTGTCATGGTAAGTAATAGGTTGAGTGAGCTGTCACTTTTCGATTTTGCTGGATACTGATAACATTATGTTATTTATTAGTGTATGAAAAAAAAATTCCCCTTTTATTTGTGATGGTAAAATAAAGAAGGATATTAACTCGTAGAAGGATTTCCTAAGAATAAAAAATATCCCGCCTAAAAGTAAATAGGTACGACTGTACGTTATTTAAGTTTACAAAAATGATTGGAATCAATTATATGAGTCAGATGCGTTGTAAGAACGTTTAGCATAGTACACATTACATGAGTCATTGGCATATCTAGTTTTTCTTTTTGCAAGTAAATTTCTTAAAAGTAAATGTTAAAGCATTGGTCTACAGGTTTTTTTTTAAATCAAGTCAAAAAAGAAAAAGTACAAGAGGCATTAAAATGCATCTCCTAAAAAAATCTTTTATATAAAATACGTCTTATAATCTCTTTAGACAAGCACGACTAATTATGTTTGTAACATTTTTCTTAAATCAAAATGCTCAAACACGCACGCAATTTAACCATAATAAAAGCAAAAACAGTTTGCATTTATCTTTTCATTTGTGCACCCTCAAGGCTTATATTAATAAGGCTTTGAACACCTGCGATATAACAATGTAAATAAGAACATCCTACTACAAATGTTTTGGAACCTAAAGATTGCAACAAAACGATATGTGGATTGAACCTTTCAGTCAGTAACTTACCACACTGCAACCCAACGATGTAAAAGCAAGCTTTAAGTGCTAACCGCCGATTATCCACATTATGGGCTCAGTAAATCATCTTATACTTAGCCCCTTTCTTTAGCTTGCGATTAGACTTGAATTATAGGTAAAAACATCGACAACTTATCGATAGTTAAATAGATAAATCTATATTGCACAATACAAAACTCAGATTACAGTTTATATTTTTACAGAAATATGTACAACTAAGGCGGTCTTATCGCTCAAAGCGATCTCTTTCAGACAACCTTTGGGTAAAAGAATAAGCTAGTATAATATTGAATCTCAAAAATCATTTTGTAAAAATCTTTATACGTCGACTATGACACCAACCAATCTACTCTGCCACTGCATGTTGGTAACATACGTAAGTATGTACCTAACTGATCAATCTCCCAGTAAGAGGAAGAAAACGGAAGATAGGTATAAAGAAATCTACTACGCCACTGAAGCAATTTACAAAAACAATGAATTTTACACCATACCTCCAAGACATAATTTATTAACTCTTGCAAACATCCTATTTTTGTTAATCAAATACAAATGCTATCGATAGTCAAAGTGTCGATACTTGGCGAGACTATTTCGATTGCGGCCGTGTGAACTATGAACTATAAACTTAAAGTATTGCCTATAGCACAAAAGGGTGCCATATCTGCTTATGGCCCCACAAAGGGTCCAAAAGGGTCTAAGTCGTAAAAATCGCAAATAGGAATTTTATATGATCGATGTAATGAGGTAGATCGATTCAGAATTTATTGGGGCCTGATTTAATTTTAGCTGAAGATCGTTTATCTTGGTTTATAGGTACTTACCAAGCTTACTGGGTTTTTATGTGGTTCTGAGAATAGTCATACAGCTAAATAGTTTATGATATCGTCTAAATTTTATTACAGTGCAAGCTTTATATGCAATCTGCTCTTGTAGCAGTTCGGAGTTAGGTTAGCAGTTAGGAGCAGTTATACTTGCATACCATGCAATAAATAAATTGATTGTTAGCTGCTTCGAAAGTTGGATGCCATCAAATGTAGTATCATACCGTACTCAGTTTTATCGATAGGTGTAATGTCATTTTTATAAAAAAATAAAGTATAATTTCTCTCAGAAAAAGTATATCTTCATAAACACTTGCCCTACAGTTCAAGTAATTGGAGCATGCCCCAGTACTAAAGGAAACAATCTTGATACTTTTTATTTAAAACTATCAATGTGTTATAGTATGATATAAAAAAGTGCCGATTTGACCACTTCAGCAATGGATAGGAAGGCTGTAGAGTGGAATTAGTGAAGTTAGAACTTAAACCGTAGCAACCTTAAGCATAATAAATTTTATAACATAGTGTTATTTTTCAAGTATGTAAGTACGATCTGGGTTTTGTGTAAGATGTTTCCCTTAAAAGCTTTCTACAAATAACCGAGTTCACCAGCTCCTATACAAAGTTACCCCGTAACAAGTCCTATCTAATCTTGGGGCGAAATATTTTACTGCATGGATAACTTCGCCCAACTTACCCGTGTGCAGCTGATTTATGACTGAGGTTATGAGACAGGTAAGGGTTGACTGGTATCTTAGTATATGTAGGCGTTAGTTCCAACATTAATCAATAGATGGCGTTGTACCGATTTGAATCACGGTAGGTGAAAAAAATGCGGCAAAAAAATACAATGTGTCGTTTCAAATAATTATCTTTTACAGCTCTAAATAATAACTACATCCTATTTATTGAATTTTGTCAGTGTTTGCCTGTTTAACTCGTCAAGTATGTGTAAACGAGACACAATAAAAATTCCATTGTTATGCGACTCTCGGCATTCGTTTGATACCTGACTGATTAATACTTTATCTTAGTGTCATTTCTCACCAAGGCGCCCATGGCGCGTGGCGTCGCCAGCTACGTTTCCAACTCACTTGAGGATAATTGGCTATCTTAAATTTATATTTTGTTTCAATACGTAACCAGCGAGACGTCGCCAGCGCTAAGTATTTAGTGGATTATACAAACAATGCAACGTAATAAAACGATGCAAGAAACGGATGACGAATGTTTAGATGTTATTTAAACAAGACCTTTGCATATCATATGGTTTGAATTCAGTCAACCCTTACAAGAAGAAAATAATGTCATCTTGGAACAAAGTTTCCTATGAAAATTCTTTTAGTGAAGCGAACTACGATAACTTTCCATGTTTAAAACAATTAGGAGCATCAGTTTTGTATGAAAGAAGCTCCATTAATGCACTTTATATTGAGTTTAATAATGTTCCTCTGTTTTTTTCCTTTTTAATAAAGTTTGTAGTTTTTACGTTGTAGAATTGAATTGTAATTTTATAATAAGTGTTTAATATTACATTACTTAAATTCCTTTTTACCGACTTTATTGTAGATTTAATTCATAACTACCATTTTACATCTTCAAATTAGAAAGAGATAGATGGTTTCTTAGATTTCAATGTCAGTCAACATTGAACATTCAGTGGACTTTGAACAAGACTTACATACTTACCTACCTACTTACTTATTTTAACTTGTTATATACTTTTTACAAGCAAACGACATTTTAAATGCTATTTTGTATTTCCACTGAATGCCAATGAGAGCAAGCCTGAAGGCACAATTTGCATTGACATTTTGTTACCTTTTATTTGGTGCAAACGGCACGTTCAAAGAGTATAACAACAATGTTAATGCGCTATTATTAATTTGTTAATTATATAAATGAAATCACAATTATTACATTTAAATATTTTTTTAATAAAAACTTTAAAATAAAAATAATTAATTAACAATTTGTTAAAAACTAAATATTTATTGCTTGGACGCAGGTGTACATTTTAGGCTTTGTTTTGAGGGATGAGATTAAATAATTTAGTAGTCTTATAAAATATCATTGGAGATATGTCAATGTGACATGGTTTACAATCGAACACAAAGCAAAGGTCTCGAAATCTGCATCGGACCAGGGAAAACTTCAAACTATATTCTAGTTTTTATAGTGTTTTGTCGTTATTTAAGCTAAATAATATAAATTGCAGTTGATTTTTGTTTTTATAGTGTTTTGTCACTATACTAACTTAATAATATAAATTGCACCTGTAAAAAGCAACTGTGACTCTGTGACCGACGAGGAATCGAGCCCCGTGTCTTACGCTATAGATAGTGCCATCCACGAAGGCGCGCGCCGTTCATTTTTGATTGAGAAAAGCGCGGGGTGCGGGGTGTGTGGCAAATATTTTAATATCATATAATGAATATGTAATATGTAATTATATTCATTATAGCATCATAAAATATTAGCAAAAACTTCCACACATGCTTAAAACGATTAGAACGAAAGGTGGCGCGCGCCTTCGTGGATGACACTATCTATATCCGGGCGTAAGACACGGAGTTCGATTTAATTGCACTTGTAAAAAGCAACTGTGTCAGACAAGGAATCGAACCCTGTGGTCTTACGGTAACCGGGCACATGCCTTCACCACTCGGCCACCGACACATTGGCAAGCCTGTTGCATTTTGAAAGTATTTTTTTTTAAGTATGTCGAAGCTGACAGAATATTTGTATTTGGAGTGCTTTTATGGCTAATAACTTAAAATTATTGTAAATAGAAGCCCTTGACTAAAACAGAAAACGTTACTTTATCTACTTTGGGTAAGTTTTGTACTAATAACTGGACATTTCATAAGTATTCAAGTATGTACCTACCTATGTTAATAGTATGTCAGGTAAGTAAGAAAAGGAACGATGTAACATATATTTAATGCAAACGAGTTGCGTTGACAAGTACAGTCAATTACATTAGTAAGTGCTTATTTCAAGCCCTTCTTTAGTAGCTCACTTAAAATCATTAGGCTAGGCTTACACTACCGAATCCTAACCAACCAGCCTTATTATGCCAGCTTTAAGATTTAACGTCAAAACTCAATAGAAAAATATTTTCTGTTATTTTATAAACAAGTAAGTAACTGTGTTGTCGACTCGAAATCAATATATTTTTTATGCTTAAAAGACGAAATATGAAACCAAAAATTGCGCACGGGCGGGACTCGAACCAGCAACTTTTCAATGAGACCAAGAATTTCGCGCGTTCGGACCGACAGCACGGTAGCTCAATTGGAAGAGCAGTTGGCCCGGTTAGCCAGAAAGTTGCTGGTTCGAGTCCCGCCCGTGCGCAATTTTTGGTTTCATATTTCGTCTTTTAAGAATAAAATATGACACTGTAAGTGTTAAAATAATTGTAAAACCATTGAGTAGCGAAGCGTTTTCATTTCCAAGTTGAATTTATTCTGTAAAGAATAACTACTTGGCCCGCTGTTGCATAAACAGACGGGTAGATGGCGCTAACGTCACGCAATGACGTATCAATGAGACCAAGAATTTCGCGCGTTCGGACCGACAGCACGGTAGCTCAATTGGAAGAGCAGTTGGCCCGGTTAGCCAGAAAGTTGCTGGTTCGAGTCCCGCCCGTGCGCAATTTTTGGTTTCATATTTCGTCTTTTAAGAATAAAATATGACACTGTAAGTGTTAAAATAATTGTAAAACCATTGAGTAGCGAAGCGTTTTCATTTCCAAGTTGAATTTATT
The DNA here is from genome assembly GCA_963584085.1 of Pyrausta aurata. NCBI lineage: Eukaryota > Metazoa > Arthropoda > Insecta > Lepidoptera > Crambidae > Pyrausta > Pyrausta aurata. The sequence goes on from OY757260.1 coordinate 7,028,458, forward strand.
CTGTAAAGAATAACTACTTGGCCCGCTGTTGCATAAACAGACGGGTAGATGGCGCTAACGTCACGCAATGACGTATCAATGAGACCAAGAATTTCGCGCGTTCGGACCGACAGCACGGTAGCTCAATTGGAAGAGCAGTTGGCCCGGTTAGCCAGAAAGTTGCTGGTTCGAGTCCCGCCCGTGCGCAATTTTTGGTTTCATATTTCGTCTTTTAAGAATAAAATATGACACTGTAAGTGTTAAAATAATTGTAAAACCATATTTTTTATGTTTTGTTATTCATATAAGGTTTCGATCGAGTCTACCGTACCTTTATAGAAAAAGTATCAAATCTAGGTATCAAGTTATTAAATACATTTATATTATCTATTTATTGTTCCTTTTTTCGGGGAAGTAATCTTTTCTGAACTCAAAGTAAAATGGCGTGAAATTTTGCAAGTGTTTGATTTCGCTCATTCAAAAATACAAAATAACTAGAAAATAAATATATTATTTTTTTAAGTGAAGTCTCGCCCTTAGCAATATTAAGGAGGCAATTGGAAGCACTAAAGCGTTATGTTTATCTGACCACAATACGGCCCAATTTTTATCTGTACCGGTTAAATTCCGCAAATTAAACCCTAAATATTGGTTTGAAACTCGACGTGACTACAGTGTCGATAATATTAACAAGTTTAAGTCGACTTTGGCAAGTTACCCATGGGAAAACATTTTGGGTTCTGGCGACACTGATTGCGATTTTTCGGCATTTCATAAAGAACCTATTCTTTTATATAGTTTGTGTTTTCCGGAATACAACATTAGAGTAATCAACCAAACCAAAAAAACGGAATGGCTAACCAAAGGCTTAAAAAAATCTTGCGAAACCAAAAGAAAACTTCGACTATCTTTTTACAAAACAAACACTTATAGTAACAAAATTAAATACAGGAAGTACTCGAAAATATTACGTAAATGCATACAATTGTCTCAAAGAATAAGAAATCAAAAATACCTTAATAATGCTAGGAATAAATGTTTGGCTGCATGGAAAATTATCAATAACAAAAATGATTTACAAGATAAAAGACATAATATTGAACACTTAAAAATACAAGATAGAAAAATAACTAATCCAACGGAAATAGCAAACGTTCTTAATAACCATTTCATAGACTCCCCTAATGTATCTATTAGTCATCAACCTTACATCAATGAACTCAAATTGATCAATAGGATCCCAAGGTCTATATTTTTGAACCCCGTTGACGAGGAAGAAATAAAAAATATTATAAAATGTTTAAAAAAGACCAATTCCACGGGATATGATGCCATATCTACTAAAATAATAAAAACATGTGCTAACGAGCTGGCACCACTGTTAGTACATTTTATAAATGGCAGCTTTTTAGAGGGTCAATTCCCTAGCTCGCTTAAAATCTCCGTCGTTAAACCATTATTCAAGCGTGGAGAGAGACATGACTTGGGGAACTATAGACCTATTGCCCTCATTCCCATTCTCTCAAAAATTTTTGAAAAGGCTATGTACACGAGATTGAGTTCATTTTTGTCAGGAAATGACATAATTAGCGATGAACAGTTTGGTTTTCGTAAAGGAAGATCAACAACCCTTGCCTGCTATTCCCTCATTAAGAACATATCCATACTCATGGACAGAAAGGTACCAGTATCAACCATATTGTTCGACATGAGCAAGGCGTTTGACTTTGTCAACCACAAAACCCTTCTTGCAAAGCTCGAACTGTATGGAGTGCGGGGACTGGCTCATGATTGGTTTCAAAGTTACCTTAGTGAGAGAACTCAGTTTGTGGAAATTTCAAAACTAAATGATAGGTTAAAAAAAGTAAAACATAAATCAGAAAATAGGGAAAATACGACAGGTGTTCCCCAAGGTAGCATATTGGGCCCATTGCTCTTTATTATATACATAAATGATCTCCCTAAATGTACGCAATACCCGGTCACACTCTTTGCAGATGATATATCTGTAACGATTCATAAAAAACCTAATAAAAATTACAACAATGAAATTAACAGTGAGATAGATAAAATAAGTAATTGGCTGACACAAAACAATTTAATTATAAACACGAAAAAAACAAATTTCATTCAATTTTTCAACAAAAACGCTAAACCACAGCAACTATCCGTACACCATCGGAATGATGTCATAGCAGAAACCGCGTCTACGACTTTTCTTGGTATAGTAATGGAGTCGGACAGCTGGAATCATGCAGACCTCTCTTTAAGCAAATGAATATACTCGCGCTACCATCCTTATATATTTTCGAAACTCTATTGTTTGCAAAGAAGAACATCAATCTTTTTACAAAAAAACGAGAGGACTGCAATTTTAATACAAGGTACCCACACAAATTAACAATCCCACCAGCAAGTACAACCTGTTTTGGCAAAAATAGTTACAGCATGTGCGTCAGGTTGTTTAACTTACTTCCGGATTGGATCCAAACTCTGCCATTAGTTGTTTTTAAAAGAATTGTATTCAGAATCTTGGCAGAGAAATGTTTTTATAGTGTCGATGAATTTATGCAATTTTGTCGTAATAGTTGCCTCAAAAAATTATATAATGACTTCTTCCTAAGAATTGACATTGATGCTTTGTGACTTTGTTAAAATCTGACTACAGAATATAAGGATTTATGGATTTGACTGATACCCTATTTATGTATAATGGACAGACATTTGTTTATTTATTTTTTGTTTAATGAACTGACATTCTGTTTTTGTATAATTGCTTGGAATTGAATTGTAATTGAATTGAAATTATTCTAAATGTACTTACTTCAATCGAATATTAAGCGTTTAATGTTTTTATTAACTTTTAAGTCAACTAGTTATGCACGACGATATCATAACATTTGTATATCGATAGATCGATTAAACATGTATGCACGATACCTAAAAATAAGAACCAAAAATGTACCATGTTTACACAAATAAATATCTTTATCTTATCTTTATCTTATCTTATCTTAGATTAGCGGAAATTCAGACTGACAAGTTGATAACTAACATTATGCCCTAGTTCAGTCAAAATGTCTTGTAATTGAGAATGGAGGCAAAGCAAAGTATACTGATTTTACAATGTAATGGGTAGCAAAAAATGTTGCATGTTTTGCCGTTTAACAAGTAACTCGGTAACGCAACGAATATACATTAGTTAGTTATTGCGATGGCAACTTTTGTTAAAATAAAAATAAAACTTGTATTGGAGAAATAGAGTTTTAACTTTGTCTTCTTCTTCTTAGCGTGTCGATGGAAACCCATATGGAGGAATTATAATGGAGAAATTACAACGTAGCAGCCCAGAATTCAGCCACTTGTATTGCGGATTGACTGCATTTCATTAAATCCGCTGGCGTGCAGGTGTTGGGGCACGCCGGGCACGATGTTAAGTGTGCCATAGTTTGCACTACACCGCAAACACAGTCCACATCGGAGCTTGCCAAAAATCCCCACCTGGCCATGTTCTCCTTACTTCGGCCAACCTGAGTCCGAAGCCTGTTTAAGGACTTCCAGATCGGCCATGGTAGATCATGTCCAGGAGGGAGATCCTCGGCAAGTGGGACAAAGGGAGTAGGCAGAGAAGCTTTTTCGCGCCAAAGATCACGTCTGGCCTGTGCGGGTTCGGTAGAAAGTGGGGCGGCACACTTAATAAAACTCCGACGACTTTTTAGCCTTTGCGGCACTGAGACGTAGCCGTGCATATGGTGCCGTGAGTCGCGATCTGCGTTTGCCCTTTCAGTAGAGCTAGCTACAGCCCTGCGGACTTCCGAAGGTGCTATACCAGCTAGTAGATATAGCATTGACACTGGGGTAGGTTTTAGACAACCAGTGATGACCCGTTTAACTTTAGTTTAACTTTGTAGTTCCTTCTCTCTAAACTGGGATTACTAGGTAACCCTTATAACTGACATTTAGTATACATAAAATGTATTATTATTTTGTGAAACAAGAACGTACCTATTTATGGCGAGATGTCCTTTAATATTAGTAAGAACCTAAAGTTACAGTGCATGTATAATATCACAAGAAATTCTTATTACCGAATATTAAAATTTCTCAAGTTAAAACATTGAAACCTGCTAATTACCTGGCAACTTAAAGGCTTGTTACACAATGTAAGTTCTGGTTGCATTTATAGGTCAAATATTCATACGAAATGACGTTCCATATTTGAATAATTAGTTGGTTAGTGCTTACTTGTCGACGGTGAAACAGGTTCTTAGTCTCATAATAAACCATTTCGATACGTTAGTATCTATCATCTGCATCTCAAGTGCATTGAGTTTATTAGTTCCATCAATTAAGCTGAGACAGTGGTAATAACCTAAATTCGCTCCAATTGTTGCGTGAGTGGATCACCAATTAAAAACTACTTTAGGACGCTTATACAAACGCCTAGTGTTAGGTAATGGTCGATATTTTACTATCGATAGTGATGAAAGATAAAGACAAACTGAACTGAAATTTACAAAGTAAAGAGAAGCTTGATTTGTAATAAAGATCAAATTTCGATTGTAAAAAGATTTGGCAAAAGGTATACCTACATATTATAATCAATCAATCATAATGGGCACTCTTATGTCATAAAAATTTAATATAAATAGTTGGATGATATTTTTATGATAAATATGTCAGCACACTTCCATGTCATTAATTGTATAATACCTATCTTATCATGTCACCTACAATATTTGTTTAATATCTTAGGTAAGTAGGTAGTTAATTTGGTAGTAGATTTGTCAGCGCAATATTTATAAAATGAACCACTGTTTTGAGTGTATAGAAAATTCCTTTTTGACCTATTTAACATTAAAAAATACATTTTTTTCTAAAATGTTCAAGTAGTAACTTAAACCTTACAGTTATAAGAAAAAAAATGTTATCGACAAAACTTGAATTGCAATAATTCTCACGGCACTAAACTATACAAACGACAGTCTTCTTTATTAATGTACAATTAATTACAGCGGAAAGTAATACGCACAGTGCATACAAATCATTCGAAAATTATAACTTAAATAAACTTCTTTTGCAACTCTGAAACCCGACAATGGTGGGTCGTTAAATCAGTTTGGAAGTTTAAACTTTTTTTGCTGGAACCTTTTGAATATTTTTTCAAATGAGTCAATGGTAAGTAAATAAAGTTTTACAGGAATTGGAGAGTCGGCTATATTACATCAATTCTGATCATTTGGAAATTCATACTTTTTCAGCATTACAAATGCTAAAATATAACCAAAAAAGGGTCGTGTCTAAATACTAAACTGACATGAGAGTGTGTTTCACTTGCTTGCACATTACTTATTCATTTCATATACAGATATAGTGTCATCCACGAAAGCGCGCCCTACCATTCGTCCTATTAGTTTATAGTACATTTGTGCAAGTTTTTTTTACAGTAATATTATAATAATAAATATAATTATTGATTAATATTTGAATATTGGGACCCCGCACCCCGTGCTTTCCTCAATCAAAAATCATTGGAACGCGCCTTTGTGGACGGCACTATCTAACCACTACTTATTTTTATTTTCTTCTTTCACCAAATATAAATTAAACTTTACCAAGAACACTATTCCCTTTTCAGTACACATTATTGTTATTTACAGTGCGCTGATTAAATTTGTTGCGGTTCAATCCAGCCTTCCCCCGGGATAGCTACTTTCATTACTAGCTTTCAATACGGCTTTGCTGTTGATCCTGCGTACAGGCTACCCGATTGCGGAAATGTATTAGAATTTCTGAGGAAACGCCAAAGGTAATCCACATACCTATGACAGGTGACTGAATAATAAATGACAGTTGGCTGACTCGTAACTGACTGAGACAGTCTTCGTGACTGAATAAAATGAACTTACCCTTTGTGCAAGTGGTGCATCGTAAAAAGTTGGAAACGATACGATATCCTCACAACAATACCGGGTGTTAAAAAAGTATGAGCCAAATTCAAGGGGGTTGTTGTCAATCGAGAATAGAATACAGGAAAAAAACAAGAAAATTTTGTAAAAACATTTTGTTTCTAGACGCGACTTTTAACCACCTCCTTGAATTTGGCTCGTACTTTTTTTACACCCTGTATATCGGCTCGTGTATAATTGAATATTGTAATACTAAAATTGAGTCTGTACGACAGATATGACGTTAAAAAGACAAGCACAAAATCTTAAATTTAACGAAAAACTCTTGAATTTCATCGAGAATAACACTAGAATATATGGAGTTATGATTACGGTCAAAGTTTATACGACGCATAGTAAAGCTATTCTAATACCGAATCCATGCAGGTACGAATTTTGCATCGGACCAAATTGTACAGTCCCTATTTCAACTAAAACTTTCCCATTGAAAACTTTAAACTAGCACACTGCTCGCGACAACCTTTAATTAGAAACATTGAAACTGTGACCTGAATCATGCTTAAACAGAATTGCACAGAGGATTATTAGGAGGATAATTTAGTCACGGTTATTTTTGAAATCATTTAGGATTTAGTACTTCACCAAAATGTCTTTGCTAATGTCTATTGCCTTTCAAGGAAAGTTTATTGTCTTAAATGATAAAAAAATTATCGTTAGCTTAATATCGTTAGCAATAATAATTAAACATGCGCGACGAACTTAAAGCCTCCTCTTTTAGAAAAGGGTAATAAATGTTTTGCGAATATATTTTTTTGTAGGTTTCTTCAGAATGCCGTCATCATACAAATCTGATTCAAACTAAATTATTTAATATAGATGCAGGATGTAAATAGAATGTGGAACGGAACGTAAGCATAGATGTAAGGAATAAGAGATGAAAGACGAGAGAAAGTGAGAAAGAGACAAGAACGTTTGGATTTGAACGAGGAATGCGGAAGTTGCTGTTAAGTCATGTGAGGAGACTGTGAGCCATTGAAAGTCATTGGAGTGCTCAGAATGAATGAGATTAACCAGAGGATAAAGACGTGTGCTAAAAGGTTTTAAAGAGTATACATATTTGAAAAAGAAGACTTTGGTTAAATTTACCTGAAGACGAGCCCTCCTAACCTTTGTTTTAATCTGCACCCCAATTTTCCCCGGACCTAGTGTCCACAACTAACCTACAGTTTCACGTAAGTTGACGTTTGCGTGAGAGTTCAATCCTGACGAAAATATAAATTCAGCTGCTTTGATTGATAATGAATCAAATTACTATTATTATGTTTCTCTACACAAAATATCCAATACAAACACAAAATAAATCGAGTTCAAAAACAATAGACGAGTCAAACAAAAGAAAACCACACTAGAACTTTGGACAGGCAAGGCGGTAACAATTTAACCCGGCGGCCGGCGGGTCAGCCCCAACTTCGCGCTGCGCTTTGCAAATAAGTCTGGGTGGGACACTAATTAGTCCATTCGCTGGACAAAGGGTTAACTTTGCGATCGCCACTATAAGTAGAGTGTGCGTTTCGACGCGGAAGTTTTGCGGGTCTGGTCGCATATGGGAAGAAAGACAATGACGAACAATAAATAAATTAATCGCAATTAAACTTTAGTTTGTAAAAATAAAGAACATTGACAAAAAACGCTATGACATATAACGTGTTGGTTTCCAGTCGAACCTAGACTTTTATAGGACATGTTGTACAATGTCCTGATACGTATGGTTAACGTTATTTATCCATTACTTCCTACGAAATGATGGTGATATTAAAGTTGGTTTGTGCTTTTTTGACTGACTGAATGGGTCCATAACATTATATTAAACAAATAATTGAAAATTTTTATATTTTCAGTTACACATACAGGATACTACACAAAATATTGTTTTATGATTACTTAGGGGAAAACTTGGATAGAATTTGCATCGAATGAAGTTCTATATCGCTCTTAAGCTTACGTATAAAATACAAGGTGAATAGCGCTAACGGATTTTATGAACACACAAAATTACAGAACCAACCCTGATAAATAAATAAAAAACTGAGCAATACCCAAGCGCAAGTACGGAAAAACATTGGAAACGCAGCAACTGCAGCCTAAAGACATTTCTCCGGACTCCGGGAAACACATACGGAGGTCTTAACCTCAAACACTGCCAGTTGTTCTACTCGGGCTCCCTCTGGGTCAGCTATACGCAAAAGGCGCTAAAGGCACTTAAAGTGACATTCAAAAAAGCCTTAAGAATGCTGTTTCTGCAACGCCTAAAGTACAAAGGTTTCTTGCTTATGCAGATTGCGGGGAGGAACCAACAGTATTTTGATTTCCATTGAATCTATTGGTAATGAGGGAGTCATATTTTTGATTAAACAGATATAGACTTTAATGTATGTCCTACCTAGATTTTAATAGAAAAAAAATTGTGCTTTAATTTTATTTTATCAAATGTAATTTTTAATTGATATTTGTATGAACATATTTTACAACAATCCTGATTTACACCAAACCCAGCTCAAACGACGCAGAAAATCTTGCTGATTACAACTAAGTTAAGACCAATATCTGTCAAAGTGTCGCTTAAGCCTTTTGCTTTTCCATCGTCGTTTACTTATTTCTTAGTCCATCTTTTAGAAATAGAAAATAGAAATAGAAATAGAAAATCATTTATTCATACATGAAGCAGGTTACATAAGTACAAATATCACAAAACATTACACTTTTTACAGATATGTACCTACTTAAACATGCATGAAAAGGAATCTACTCAGCAAAATGCCGCAGAATCAAATGATCCGGCGACGCTGGTCTTCCGTAGAATCCTTTAAAGAAAAAGGAATAGGGAGCACTGCTGCACACACAAAAACAATCAAACAGTTTAAATGACTGTGTACACTAAATTTAAACAAAAACTTTAGTAAAAACTTTTCATTTCATTTCTCGTTAAACTCTTTACATAATTATTATATTGCGTTGAGTCGTTGTCCTCTGGTTCAATCCTCGTTATTGGTCAAGTAGGTAACTGAGATGAACGAAAACTGAAATGTCTTTCTTTGTACAGAATGACTTTTAAGGACCGCGCGCTAAATACCGTCACAATAATTGAATAATAGTATACTATAGTTATACGATATCTATGGAGTGCGCGGGCGCCGAAATACAATAGACGGCATTCTAGAATCCTCAATCATCCATCACAGCCGACTACAAGCCTTCCGCTTATGAAAATAAGAACTACTTTCGCCCGACAGAAATCGCAATAAACACACGCCGCGTTCCAGACTCCGCTGTCAGTCGTCCGCCAAAATAAGACTTACGTCCTAACATATAAGGACTGAATTCGACTGGCAAATAATCACTGCAAAAACACAATATTTTGTAAAAAAAAAAGTAAAAAGAACTTATAAGATCATACATACGAATAAATAACATACGATGTGATGCACTGGGATCAGAACCCGTGTGCCCAAGTTCCAAGACCACCTAAGTTAGCTGCTGGGCTATCGCGGGTGACAGCCATTACCTACAAACACTTGCGTCATTTTTTATACAGATAGACTGACTGCAGTACGTTTTAGATATGAGCACACGCACCACTGCACTGCCGCGCGCCCGGTCGGTTCAAAGTGGCGGTAATATTCACTATTACCCGTTATTGATATTTTAAAAACTTGGTATTCAGTGGAATTTTAATTGGATTATTGAAAAATCTACTGCAATAGAGCGACCCCTAACTAAGAAACGCATTTAATTTGCCTGAGCAATTATTCACGAGCCATAATTAAGTAATAATAAGAATTGTAATATTGTAACGAAAAATGTTTTGGATAACTTATTAAAGCTACTTGTATACGTAAATAAAACCATATTAAAAAACAAAAATGAGCAGAGAATTTTTTCGGTAGAAGTTATAGAGCAAAATGCAAAAAGTTTAATTTTGAGTATCTCGGAAATCGAAAAAATATTGGATTCTTATTCTTACCTATTCTAACTTATACATACATACGAATACACGAACAATTTCAGAATGAGAATTTTTTCACAGAGAGTTATAAACGATTTCCATGTTTAGGTATAAATACCTAACTTCTCGTAAAAAAAATCATTGGATTATTGTATATCTATAATCTGTATTACTTATTTTCACTATGTGCCAAGTTTCAACGACGGGAGAATTATTCGGATGTCTCCATACAACGAATCTCCTCGTTGATTGGACTATAGGAAACTTGCGCGCGAGCAAGCCAGGTGTGAAAACGACACGACACGTTATTATTTTTAAATTTGGAACTGGAACATAGCGGCCAGTGTTTGGTGGAAAACACTGAATAAGTAATGAAATCAATTCTAAAATTAAGCTTGGGATGACACAAGACGGACAGTTCGGATACCTACTTAAGCAAGGAAGGCATAAAAAGGAAGTACATAAAAATATCAGCTTTTAAAATATACTGATTTATGTGTAGAATCGCACTCTTTTTATTCAATGGTTTGGCACATTTGCGTTGATAACCGTTTTTGTATGTTGGGAAAATCTTGAAATTTTAAACTACTATGTACTAATTGCATCCATCGTTTTTTTTTATATTGCGAAGTTCAAGTTAATACTGTAACTCATATCAGCTAAGCCCCCTTGTCAGCATATTTTTTGCTTATTATTAACCCTTTTAAAATCACCCTCGTATTGATTATTTTTCAATTCCGTTGCCAACTTATAAATAATAATTAATCTATTAAAAATGCACGTGCGCTGTAACCATAATGGGTATCATTAGCGGAATTAGGGTAAACTTGAATACAGGGCAGCTCACTCGAAATGTCGTCAAAGCGTTGCTAATGCTTACTCTGTCCACATGTTCAGTTCGCATAGAAGAATAATAATAAAATCGTTACCCTACACCACATCCGTGCCACAGACTAACAAAATCATTACTAGACTCCAAATTCGAAATGCAGATGTCAACATTTTCGGCACACCTCGGTTTTACTCTATGGCATGGAGGGTTGAACATTCAGTGAATTAGGGTAAAGGGGTCAATAGTGCGCCAGATAAAGATGGTCTGCAACAAATTGTGTGCTCTCCCGCCTTTTGTTAGCCGTCCCTGCTGTAGTTAATTGTCCTTTTGTCCGTTTAGGGACGGTTCTATTGGCCGCTTCCAGGATTTGACCCTAGACTGAAATACATCCAAAACGCTACATTTGTAAGTGATTGTTTGAGTCAAAGTGTTGAAGACATTTTATTTACAGAATGAATAGACGCAATCTATCACATTATTTGCTTAAGATGGGAAGAATAGAAGTCAATACATACTCGTATAACAAAACACGCTATAGGATTTGGCACACTTGTTGCGGTCTGCGGTCCGGTCCATACAAAATTCGGATGCGGGCAATTTCTTAGATACCGGACCACAAACCGCAGCATTTGTGCCTAGTCCTTAAAACTTGAGAGTTGACGTTGAGATGGACTTAACGAATTTCAGTTTTATTTTTATTTTTAAAGTATTTGATAATAATAAGTTCTACCGCAAATAGCGTAACATGGAAATCAGACATATTTGCGGACAAAATATTGAGTGAAATAAAAACTTCAATAATACGAGTAATTAATAAATTTTGATTTTAAAATTTTCTGCGGTCTGTTAAATCTTGCATACATTACCTAACCTAATGAGCCATTAACTTGGATTTAACAAAAAAAAAGTATTCTCAATTATATTCACGTGTTTACTAATGGTGTCGAAACAAACACAGTACTTGCATAACCTGGTAGTCATTAGTATACATACTTTTCAGTTCCTCCCGTTCTCAACACCGAGGTTTTAAACTCTACATTTAAATGTTTTATCATCAACCCTGTGCCGATTTCCGCGCCCATCACCCCTCATTACCGTGCGAGTGCTATCTAAAGTATCGTTCAGCACTTCACTCCAGACAATCGCATTAGCGCACGCCTCAAAAACCGGCTTTTACCGCGAATCTCCATCCTAAATAAACAATAACAGGGGACACAGCTTTTAAACGATCTCCTGTGGCTCAACTGACAGATTAGCCGGCCCTATCAACAGTTTCATTTGCGACCACAGCAATATTAAAGGTCTTATTGACAGAGACGTAAGAATCAAAATGCTGGCATATTCCCAGTGTATGCAGATGGGTCCAGCTGATAGGTGCTTATAGAGTTTTTGAGGAGACCAAAGGGTGCGAGCGCAAGTAGTCATGAATGCAGTAAACTCACTGTTTGTACTTTGAAATCATTAAACACATTTTCGTCTCTGATGTCATCGTTTCGTCGTTGCTTAATTTGAAAAAGAGTTTAATTTTCTTTTTATCAACCTATTACTGATGATTATTGATCTACTTTAAATGAAATGAAGCAATTAGCTGTAGATGTGCAAATAAATATATCAACTCCCAACAGTAAATCCAATTGTTAGCAATCAAATAGGAATTTATTATGTTATGAGTCGAAGAGATGACGTGATAGAAATGAATTATACATAAACATAAGTTCTTTCTCAACTTCGAGTGACTGCAATAGATGTATGGCCTCTGACTGTTAGAATGTTGTTGGTGTCAGACTGTAACAGAAACAGTTTTGAATGTCATGTCGAATGCATTCAATGTTTTTAGGATCCTACTGCATTCAAAATATTTTTGGCTAGAGGGTTGAGGGTGCGATTGGGCCACGTGGTAATGGTGCCTGCGGGCGAGAAAGATTTTATCTGCTAATGGTATACAGATTTAAGGGAATATACTTAGTAACTGTTATGTGCGAGGATAAGGATATCCTAATTTATGGGAGATTTCAATGGAACATTGGGATGATAAATATCTCGTTCGGATTATGACGCACAGAGAAAAGGGACCGAGTACATACTGAACTATTATTTTAAAATGTGGGTGAGTGTACTATTAGCTTTAATTAATAAGTATGTTGCAAAGTAAGTTTACACAGAAAAACAGCATATTTAGAAAAAAATCGCAATCCTCATAATTAGCTATTAATTTAATAATACTCATGACAAAGTGAGGCTTACTTAAAGCACATTCAATGATATTCCATGACGAAATATCTTTGACGACATAAGTCACTCCTCCTTGGATTACGAATATATCCATCAGCGGAAAAGCTTTCCATCAGAAATGAGACAGCCTATAAAACACTGCAGAACCTTTTCTTAATGACAAGAATAATTTGGACAATAATAATTATTTCATGATACAACAAGAACATACGTGTTTCGTTAACTGTTAACTGGATTTTAGTAATGATTTTTCTTCCTGCTCTCCTGGGTTTGCTCTTGTCTCTAGACTAGACCAGATGTAGCATAGACAGGACTGAGGACGGCTATGGACGACGATGAACAAAGCTCACCCGGAAGAAGCCTGTCCACTCCGACTTTGAAGATGTTGGGGTTGATGTATGCTTGCGGTAAAAGTTACATCTATACCAATATTATAAAACTGAAGAGTTTGTTTGAACGCACTTATCTCAGGAACTACTAGACCGATTTGACAAATTGTTTTTGTGTTAAATAGCTTATTTTTCGAGGGAGACTTTAGGTTATGAAACATCACGCTGCGACGGTAGGGGAGGGAGCATACACAAAACGCGCGAACGTAGTCGCGGGGGATCGCTAATCTAAGATGAGAAATGCTGTGTTACATACAAGTAGAATTTGAAAACCTACGTATAAAGTTCTAAAATACTGTAAAACCCACTCCACCAAACAAAGGCGTTACTCGTTAAGTTGGCCGATCCTCGTGGGACACGGCATATGCGCCCGTTATAATTAGCGAGCAATGTTTGGCTTTAGCAAATCCCTTAGGGGCGTAAATTAAGAGATTCTACGGACGGCTTACAGATACATTTTCGTTAAAACCCATGCGAGTACGCTGTTTGTGTATATCTGTCCCGAATTTGTCCTTGTTAAGGGTATTTGGTCCGGTGATTATTTATTGTTTATGCTTACAGTTAATGAGATTTGTATTTGCTCTGAAGGTAATTGAAGCATGATATACTTCTTTTTTTTTCAATGGCTCTATAAAACTTTTATTCTCAAAAAGTCTTCACACTTTTTTTAATCTTCTGCTATATGTCTTAGTATCTTATAAAAGTTAATACAAATAACAATAAAACTAAATTAAATATTATGAATGAAACAAGAGTAGTTAAAAATAACTACCAATAAATTGCAAGGTATTTTTATTAGTATTAGTTTGAAGGTGCAAAACTTGCATGTTTGATAGTCATATAGTCGACTAAAAGTTACATACATACATTGTCAATTCCTTTAAGTAAGTACAGGTTTTAAAGGATGAATTATGGTGATAAAAATATGAGTATTTACTTTCCCAAGTCCATAAGTCAACTAATGAAATTATAACAACCCTTCCACATCTCCCGGGGTATTTCACTTTGCATTTATGAACCGCATTCATCTGGCAACGCTTACACACGTAATATTGTTTGAATATCATCTCGCGTGTCCGCAGTTATTTGCATATTTCTATTATTGTCCTACAGGACCACGACTCTCCCCCATTTGTCCCAAAATCAACAAATCCACAGTTAAAACATAAAACACAGATAACTCTGCTTGAGATCAGTCTCTTTTCGTTCAACTAGAAATCTGTTCTGACAGAAACATACCTTGAATGCTGGTTACATGATTACGGAGAGACATACAAACTGATCAGAGGAGGACATATTTGGGGTTTCTCAATACCAAGCGTACAAGGAAAAGAGACATGGAATATGGGTATCAATCTACAATTTTTGCGGAGCAATCAAAGCGAATTAATAAATTGACTAAAGCATTATCTACTACAGTCCAACACATGAAAATGTTTCTTTATAATTTATAAAATCACAGATAACGTTTATCACAGATAAGGTTTGAATGGCAGATAATGCATTAAGCTTTATGTAAATCTTTGTAGAGCATTGCTTAGCTTAGCTTAGAGTCCAAAAAAGTCTATAAATAAATAAATAAACGCTGTTAAATATGTAGGTCTGTATCTTTTTTTGCTATGGCACGGGTTTTCGCCAGATACGCTATTACGGATCAAATTGTATTATCATAAAGTCCAATAAAACCACACGTTATGTTCCGGCTTCAAAAAACATAGGAGTACAAGGAAGTCGTCCATATAGAAGATGAATATTTCAATATTTCGTTTGAGGGAAGAAATGACGTTTGAACCTTTTTGGTGAACAGTCGAATTTACTTTACTTAAGATCCTTATTTACCCATTTAGGGCATTAATTTTGAGTTGTAGTGCCAGTTATCTACAACATATATTTACATTTGACCACATGTTTATATTTTGCATATTACGCTTATAAAGTAAGACTTTTCATGGAAAATTCATTACCAAAATGATTAATAAGCTTTTAAGATACGCAAAATTCTTAACGAGGAAATGACGGACGGCTGTTGGGTAAGTTTAAATTAATGGCACTTTTTGTCTATTCAGCAAGCAAATAAAGAACAAGACAGGCAATATGTTCATTAGCATACTTGAAATTCCATTTACTCCATTAGCCAGATATTTTAATTGTTTAGAAGCAGGCCCTTCTGAAACTTCGCAGCTGGGATGCGCCTACCGCGACGAGATATTTAAACTCAAATTACTCTGGAGCCGATGAAGCAACAAAAAAAACTATTTTTAAATCTTGGGGATGACGTGAGGTGGGTTGACATAGGTGCTTACCAAAATTTGGATGCGACGGAAATAAAAAAAAGCCGTAAGTCTAATAGGCGAGACGTGTTTAATATCCTATGAGATGGAATTATAAGTCCAAAAATAGAAGCGAGATATTTTCATGTCAACCATTCTTTTGTCGTTAAAGAACTTGATAGTAATCTTAACCCATAACTCAAATCATGATCAAATCACGCGGCCCCTCAACAATTTCACAGCAATTGTTCACACCCCGGGTTTGTGTATCGCCCAATATATCATATTCAAATGATAATTCAATAACCATGTGATTTCTGACCCGGGGCACCGGGGCTGAGATAAAAAGAAAATAATCCGGATAGGCATAAAATTATTCCTCGAGCCCGCGTGGGGCAGTTTATTTAAGCTGAATAATTTATGCCACTAAAGATAACAACCGCACAGAGGAGATTAGTGAACAGAAATCTAATAGAAAATGTTATTTATGTCTCTCCGGTTATCACTAATGCGCGCAGTCGCGTGGCCACACATTCAATAGAAACAATTTAAACTTGATTAGAGAACATTAGAAACTTATTTATCGCAATATTTTAAAATAGACGCTCCCAAATATCTTTTAATTAAATTAAAGTGTCATATCATAATATATTGAGCATTGAAATATATTCTAATGCCATTTATTTGAATTCCATTTGGCTAAGATGAAAATTGCACTTATGAAGTTTGCGATGATTGTTTACGCAGTCTTAACCGTTCTTACAAACAAAATCTTATTTGACTTGTAAACAAACAGAGCGAAGTAGGACAAAGCATTATGAAGCTTCTGTCCGAGGTATCAAGTAAAAGGGTAAACACGTAACCATCGAGATATCTCTCCGGTTTCGCTTAAGTGAGTTGTCGACCACCGAGGAATATTCCATTAAATCGTTTTCTTTGCTGAACACTATCCGTCTTTCGTAAGGCAAATAATAGCCCTTTGGAATCATGGTGCAAAATAAGGACGAAAGAGATTTTTGATAGTACTTTCTACTATAGGTTACTATTTCCAAGAATGGTTGAATCAATATTATTTGATGATTAAACGAACTTACCTTAAGTGAAGTTCTCTCATAATTATACAAGGGCTTTGTCCGAAGAGCATTTTGGTAGCTCATTGACTGAGGCGTATTATAATAATCTAGAAGGCTTACAATAAGTAGGTGTCGGTAAATTTTACTGCAATGCTATTAATAAATCAATCAACTAAACTCGGCTCATCCCATAAATAAAGATCCTTAGATGGCTTCTTTGTCTGTTCCTAGAATCGATCTTATATGACTGCAATATTACTCAGAAATATCTGATATTTAATAGGATTTCAATTGAAAAATGCTTATAACTTAACGCCGTTCTTGGCACAAGTAAAATCTATTAACACAGCAATTTACAAGAAATGATTCATAAAATCTTGAACCACCATATTTCAGTGGACATTTAGGATCAGCATACTAAAATGATGGAGAATCATCAAAATAGGTTCAAGCGACAGGAATAGTATAAAGCTTGTGCTTAGCGAATGTATTTAATAGACGTAAAGGTGAAAAAAATGACTGATTTGCTGGCGCCTATACAATAGCTAAAAATCCTGTTCAACATCTTTGGAAGAATCCAACTGTATTGATTCTCAATAACTTATTTTGGTTTATTGATGTTCCGATAAGGGTTTCAAAATATTTGGCCTAGACTTTTTTGACTAGAGTATTTATTTATTTTTTATTTATTTTAACTTTATTGCACTGTGAATTGTACAATTGGCGGACTTAATGCCTTAGAGCATTCTCTACCAGTCAACCAGTGGCGGAACATTTGCAATGACTGGGCGAGTAATATAAAAAATATATATAAAATGCATTATGTCAACATAAATACATACTAATATTACATAAATAATTAATAAGATATATAAAATAAATAATATAGAGTAGTATCTATGCTAATTCTAAAACTCAGTGAATAAGCAAAATAAGTAGGTTAAAACTATGACTTCTCTAGTTACTTCGTAAAATCAATCAATTTGATTCAATGAATTTCTAAGCAAGAAATAAAAATTATATTGTGATAGGTTAACCGTGTGTATAATAAAATACATTATAATTAGAAAACCATTATTATAATCAGTATATTCGTCATAAAGCTCCTGATAAAATCTAACAAAAGACATAATGTTTGGACCAATTTCACAAATGACTCTTCCGTCTCAGTGAAAATGGGTTAACGATCGAATGAGCTTAATTAACGTTATTATAGCTGGTGACGCGTGGTGACATAGCTATGAATGTAGACGATAAAGTCATTAGAATGCTTTTAAATTACGATGCGCTCTTTAATAAGACAACTAATAAAGTAGAAGCTTAGCTAACTATGTGGGTGATTTATGTCACCAATTTGAATAATACTTTGAACTCTACGACGCCACGTTTTCGTTGCACATTCGCAATGTATAAAGCTGTAACAGTCTCTTGCCCTGTTTATCTGGGGCCAGTGCAGTATGTTTTTCGCTTCCACACTATTCCATCACTCGTCCCTGAATCATCCAGTTCTTTCACATTCATGTCTTGTTTTACACAGTCCATTCATACCAAATCATGGACCCTATTATAACAAAATTGCTATTTCCTCCAAACATTGCACAATAATAGGTAAATGAAAACTAATTTTATCAGCCCTAAATCTGAAATGCAGATGGAGACACCGATAAACAGCTATACCGTATACAAAACACCAAAATCGTTATTGAATTCAGCCTTATAGCTAACGTAATAAAAGCTATTGATATTGAGGGTTTCTGCAACAGACGACAATTGGTTCGTTAAAGCCTAACTACGGTTAATTGTTGCAAATGGCTTCAGTTAGACGACAATAAAAGGCGCTTGCAATAGTCCCTCGTATCTAGGCCATCAGTATGCGGGAGGAGTAGGGAATCTATTCTAGTATCTGCAGTCGCTGTTCAGGTGATTCTGGGTACATGTCCAATTAGAAAGTTAGGCTGTTATATTGAATTTATTGAAAACTTTGTCGCGGGTCTAGTCGCGTAGAATACTATGGTCACAATTTGGTATGTAACAGTTTGTATCCGCATTTGAAGTCAAATCATCAGCATAATTTTATGACAGTATTTTTAGGGTTCCGTAGCCGAATGGCAAAAAACGGAACCCTTATAGTTTCGTCAAGTCTGTCTGTCTGTCTGTCTGTCTGTCTGTCTGTCTGTCTGTCTGTCTGTCCGTCCGTATGTCACAGCCACTTTATTCTGAAACTATAAGCATCACATAGCTGAAACTTGGTAAGTAGGTGTATTTTGTTCACCGCTTTCCGATTCAGATACAAAAAGTAAGAAAAAATAATATTTAAGGGGGGGCTCCCATACATGAAACTAAAAAAAAAAAAAAAGTAAGTATGATGATTAAGAAATATAAAACTAAATGAATTCATCTTCTAAATACCAATTTAGGACCTTAATACCGTAATATTTTATTATCCCTTAATTCACTTCATTGCAATACTAAAAGAACAATCGCCCACGTCAACGTTTCTTCGAACCGTCCAGCGTCAGTAATAACAGTCTCGAAGATATCCCATCTTATTACACTGCCAACAATCAAAGGGACATTTTTTCAATTATTCTCTCGGCCACAAGAGCAATCAGATGTTCTTTTATTTCCATTTACACGCTGCAATTTGAGCGCATTCTTTAATTTTGCTGGCGGCTGCATTTTCATAAGTTAGAAGCAATCAGTAGGGTTAAACCTAAATACAGAAGATACACGAAACCAGAAGATCCAACATACATGAAGATACTTATATGGGGCTTCCATCTCATGGTGAACGAGAAGCTGAGTTGCACTAAACTTCATTAACCAAAAAGGATTTTTGCATACGGACGGCAATTTACCGACAGCATAAACGATGGCCATTGACATGCCGTTGACTTGGCCTTCCACTAAGTAGTTGGTGGCAAATGTTTGACGGGTCATCGACATTTCGGCAGATGGCTACTTTTGTACACAGTATAAACATAATTAGTTTAGTAAGACGCCTACTGAAAGATTTTTTATTACGACGTTTTAAGTTCACGCATTTTTTGTCCAGAAGCAGAAATTTAATAAAATAAGAAAGTGTCCAATAATTTTCTTGGATCTGAAAAAGTCTTTGTGTTTGTTGGATCAAAAAAAAACGTACCATTAATAGCAGATTAAAACACTGGTTTTAGTTTTATTTCAGTTATACGTTAAAATAGTATGCGAATGACTGATTAAACTTTCTGCATTCCCAAGTATTTGACTGGTAGAGAATGCACCAATCCGGTCGCCCATTCCAATAAACTTTAAATTAAGAGAATAGAATAGAATCCAAATTAATTTATTTGCGTAAAACATGGTAAATTTAATTACAGAATTTCATTTAAGACCTCATGCTTTGCCACATAATCTTAATATAAGTTGTTTCGATCAGCTCCTAAATATTGACCTAGGATCACTAGACTATTTAATTTTGTCAAACGCCACGACGCATTGCACCGGCTTTACTAAGACCGTTCAAAATCGAACCTTTAAATAAAACCTATTTTAATAAGTATGAATACGTTGCATAAGCTACTGTTACCGTCACTTTAACCGATGGCATCTTTGGAGTAAGTAAGGTAAAAACTGTTGCTGTAGTGAACCATTAAAATATTAGTCTACAGTGTCCCAAAAAATTGTGTCAAGCCGCAGTCCAGAGGTAGAGCGTCACTATTCGAATCACCCCCATGTACGAGTATGTTTCGAAAATTTTAATAGTTTTCGAGTTTTTTTTTTGCGTGAATGGTTAAGGTACACATGCCTGTGCCTAATCACGAGGATGATTTGCGTAGCCCTAGTGATGGTTGACATTTGGGCTTTGGCTTTATACTATTTTTACACACACAAACACACACACGTAATATAATCTTGTATGTTATAGATAAGAAGTGCTGTAGACATAATTGTATCTACATAGTTATGCAGAGCGTTGTCTCCTGGCACAGGCAATTCCATGCCATAAAGGAGGCTTCATTATCTGGCAAGTTTAAAAAAAATATGTAAAGGAAAATAAATATTTTTTTTTAAGTCAAGTGCCATCTTTAACCGTTTGGTTGACAAAATAAGTTCGCTCGCCACACAAATAAAGAAGAAGAAGAAGAAGAAAATACTTTTTCATCTCTCCTGTTCGGAAAATAGCACTTTCCTGTGTAGATAGCCGGGTGGAAAATAGCTTATCCATCCCTAGGATGGAAAGTATTTTAGTTTTAATTGGCATGGTATAGAGTCAAGGCATGCAGTCAAAGCTTGGGTCAAAGATAATTGAGTCACATCATATTATAAAAATAATTAACATTTTTGCTTAGCTATACATTGAAAACCTTGTTTATTATGATAGTTGAAATAAAAAAATATTCAATCTATAATTAAAATATACATATTACTAATCTGTGATTAAAATATTCGGCTTCCCGCCATAATACCAAGATGACACTTTTTTTTTACATTGTCAGTGTCATTTTTTCTTTTTGAACTCTATGCCTACTTTTTTAAATTTTGACAATTATTATCTGTGGGGAAAATTCGATCGATATTTTTTACAAAGATTTTAATTATTTCGTATATATCTGCTTTTTCGTACTGTTTTCATGTATTCGTGTCGTTATTCTTTCTAATCATGTTAGATGTTTGGAGAACTGTAAATTAACTGTCTTTTTGTGCAAAAACTTGAGTTTTCCTTTCTCGCTGTACTACATACCATGACATCTACAACCGCCTCACTCACCATGACATCTACAACCGCTATTGTGTTTTTCCTCACAGTCGAAATGAAAAATAGTATGTTTAACTCGGGTGAAAGCACCATTTCACTCTCGAATTATTGGCGCTCTCACTTCGTTTGAGCGCCAGAAACATCGCGAGTGAAATGGGGCGCTTTCTCCCCTTGTATAACAATCTACTATTTCATCTCTCCTGTTCGGAAAATATAACTTTCCTGTGTAGATAGCCGGGTGGAAAATAGCTTTTCCATCCCTAGGGTGGAAAGTAATTTAGTTTTAATTGACATGGCATAGAGTCAAGGCCTGCAGTCAAAGCTTGGACCAAAGATAATTGAGTCACATCATGTTATTAAATAACAAACATTTTTGCTTAGCTATAAATTGAAAATCATATTGTGTAGCTATGTATGTATAATCGTTGATAAAAAAATATACAATTTCTAATTTTAATTTAATTAACAATTAAAATATTTGGCTGCCCGCCATAATGCCAGATGTTTTTTTTTATAGTGTCAGTGTCATTTCAGGAAGGATTCGTCCAAAGCCGTTAAAACTTTTATAAAAAAATATATTTTTGGATTCTGTTATTATCTGTGGAAAAAAATCTATCGATATTCTTTACAAAGATTTTAATTATTTGATATTTTCTGCTTTTTTGTACTCTGTTTTCATGTATTCGTGCCGTTATTCTTTCTAATCGTGTTAGGTGTTGTTAGTACTGTAAATCAACTGTCATATTTTGTTCAAAACTTGAGTTTTCCTTTCTCGCTAAACTACATAATACTTCACCAAGACATCTACTACCACTTTTGTAAATTTAATGTTTTCTTCACAGTCGAAATGAAAAATAGTATGTTTAACTCGGGTGAAAGCACCCATTTCACTCTCGAATTATTGGCGCTCTCACTTCGTTTGAGCGCCAGAAACATCTCGAGTGAAATGGGTCGCTTTCTCCCCTTGTATAACAATCTACTATTTCTGTCACCATTAAAGGTAACAAATAGATGTGGACTATATCACACCATAGAGTTATAATAATAATATGCATTCAGACAAAGCTTGGTCAATAAACCATAACTACCTTTTGTGCAACCGACTCTTAAAATTTATAGTCAACCATAGGACACGATAAATTATACGGCGTATCGTGTCTTGTAACTATTCATAATTACCGATATCGACTTCTTTGTGCTTCCAAGCATGCAAATGTCTCGCGGACGTATTTATAGTGAGGCGGCAACGAATTATGTACGAAGGCTGTCCGGAAAGTATCCGCTATATTTTATCTCATAAAAACATAAATGTGAATGACTGCCAGGTTCATAATTTCTTTATGTACGTACACACGTATAGGTAATTGTCTAGCTGGATGTAAAATTTCAACTTTCATTAAAATGTTTGGGTACCTACTTCCAGGTGTCATACTGGAAGTATACAAATGTGCTACTGAAGTAGGTTAATCAGTCAGTCAATGGTAAGAATAGTGGTTTTCAGACCTTAATATTATATTATCTTGAATAGTATTTGATAGGATTCATCTATGAAATTATGGTCTTACGAGACTCAAAGTTAAATATGTGAAGGTCAAATAGATTTGAAGTTATTGGCCGATGTCTTGCCTTTGCTGCTCCGCGAACTTGGCTAGCACACGGCCGTGTGTCTTTGTACTGGCAATAGACGGAAGTTTGACGATGTCTAGAGTCTAGACTAAACCACTAAATACAGAAACTGCAGTTGTAGAAGTTTTGACTGCCTTCAAATTTTGCTAACACGAACTTGTTGTGCTTACTGAGAAAGTTTTGACAGTTAAGATACGGTCGCAATTGTTTTATCGGATTTTTATGGGTTAAATCCTAGAATTTAAATAAAAGGTACCAATATGGCACTAAGGTATCTAATTTACTAACTCGTGTTTTCTAGTATCACAAATAAAAAGATGTTTAGAGTTGTGGTATGTATTTCTTGTTTTTAGCAGAAAAATGATATCGACTTGCACTCATTCTAAATAGGATAACAAACCATACGTAACCTCCAAACTAGAAGAATTCCAAACAGTGACTTTATAAATAAAAAAAGCCGAAATCCCAGAACATAAACGTAGGTCGGATATTTTCCGGACGTCTCCAACAGTACACTATAGTTATATTTCAAGAGATTGTGTTTACTCGGCAGTTAATATGTGAGAGGCTTAACGCGTGATGGATGACGAATCTTCAGTTTAGTGCTGATGTATTTGCTCTTTATTTTACATATAAATCTTTGGGGATTAATAATGACTGAATGAGTTTCCTCAGCTAAACCCATAGGTAATTATGTTGAGCTAATATACGTTTGTGTTCGTATTATAATTTGATTCTAAGTACACTCGGTATTATTTATGACTTGGACGTCTATAAAGATATAACGGCTTAATATGGGATAAAATATTTTAACTTTATTAATTTGGAAATTTTGATGATTATGAAGATAGATTGTCTCAACATCAGCAAACTAGGTGCGTCAATCGTTACATTTTATTAATAACAAACAAGAAAATATTAAAACTAGGACATGCAACATAAAAAAATAATACTTGATTTTTGTTTTTATAGTGTTTTGTCACTATACAAACCTCAACTTTACTTTACTTTAAAAAGACTAACCTTTTCAAAAACGAAACTATGTCCTTGTTGCAAGGAGGTATTTTTTTAAACAGGTACAGTCAACGGCCAATTCAATACTTTTCTTTTTCCACCATCTAGTATGCAAAATTCCGTGGCTCACTGTACCTCGCTAGACGCCTCCACGTGTTACGATAACTCGTAATTAATGTCGCAGCACAGTGCTTTATTGTGCCAAAGTTTCACATGCGCTAAATTAAAGGACGTCTCAAGCGAACTCCCTTTGGTAACAAAATATTTCTGTAGACTGATTTAATTTTCAGCGTAGCTTGTGTTATTAAACTAAGGATATGAAAGTTTTGGTAAAATAAAATGTACGTATTACTATAAAGTTACTTGAGGGATTGAATCTCATCAAATTAAGAGTGATATATCTTAATGTTAATCAGTCAGGTATCAAACGAATGCCGAGAGTCGCATAACAATGGAATTTTTATTGTGTCTCGTTTATACTTGACGAGTTAAATGATATTTATTTTGAACTAACAATGCAAAACACTTGCATCAGCACACTCAGCATCATAATATTATTTTTGAAACATGAGTTAGGTAGGCATGTTCCCAAGTACCTTTCTATTTTTTTACTTAACAATCTTAATCTGTAAGTCTATCTTTGAGATCCAAAATAGTGACACACAACGTTAGCCATATTTAATTTTTGATATATTTACTATAGAAGTCCTAATAAAATCATGGGAAGGCCTTTGTTCAGCAGTGGACGTCACCAGTGCCAAAAATTGTTATCATAAAAGTAAGAGCAAAATGTTTAGTTTTAAGTGTTACTTAAAGGAAAATTTTGTAAAAATATTTTGGAGCTGAATAAACGTTTTTCCTTTCTTTCTTTCTTTCAGTGTTGGGTTTGTTCTACTACAAACAAAAGAGGATTACTTGACAGTTAAGATTAATAAACTCATTAACAAATGAGTTGTTTGTAAAATACTCAACGTATCACTTACATTCTTACGATAGCACAGTGTTTAAACTAAAGCAGTTAAAGAAGTGCGATACCTTAATTGTTACAGAAATTAAAAGTAGAATAGAATGTCAATGTCAATGTTAAGAATGTAAACTTATACCTAAAATTTGGATTATAAGAATCTTGACACAAAGTTTTTTTTCTTTAATTGATTCCCGTAGCATTAGCGTATTTTTCTTGTAATAAAGTCTTTATTTTATTTCAAGCCGATTAAATGTTTTGGACAGAATGTTTTTTTTGTAACTCACCATCCACAAAAGTATTTCTTCTTGTTTCAATACTTTTTTCAACCATTTAAGTTCGCGTTCTCTTGCGCCTAACTCGCGTCGACTTTGCCTATTTTATGCACACACGGTGCATGCAATGTTCATTGAAAATTGGTTAGGACGAGCGACGATATAAATGGGTACTAAATTCGTTGGATGCGAGCGATCTCAACCGTAAGTTACTTGTAAATCTAAAGATTCAAAATCCATTCAAAAATAGTTGCTTATTTTATCTCCCTTAAGATTATAACCATGTGTACGGTCATTAATAACGTCTAAAACGTTTGATGACAATCAAACAAACACTTCCAATGGCCGTATATTTGGGAAACCGCAAACATGTGTTATCGAAGTGGGGCACAACCCATATGCCAAACAGATGTCGTTTAGGTCGACGCTGACGCCGTCATAGCGAATATTACAACCGCTAAATGCTACTGATGATTCTGGAATGATAAGATTGTTCCAGTAAGCCCATGCCAGACATACTAAGTTCATTAGCCATGAAAAAAATGTAATGTTTCTTATCCAGTACAACAACAGTATAACGATTGTGCTCTATTCGATGTTAGGCCGAGGTGTCTTATGCCTAACCATGTTAAAATGAAATCGCTTGTACAAACGGCATCAATACGGGCGTCACTTCAAATAAAAGACAGCGCAAGGTGCAAACATTTTTGGGTCTCCAACTGGGTCGATGGTCTAATAATAAATTATTGCTAGCTGAAGTATTTTCTTACCATTAAGTTATAGTGGTTTACTAGAAAAAAGTGGGTCGGCTGATGCAAGTCAGATGACCTTAATGGACTTTTCCATCACTTGATAGTAAGTGCGTGATTTCGGCTAAATGTCTGGCTATACTATAATACCAATATTACACAAAAAATCTGAGTATACTAAAAGTGGGCTATATTTTATAGAACATCGGGCGGTTGTTGAGTATCAACTACAGGTAAGTAAGAACCAGTGGACAAAAACTCTTATCTTAAAGGATAGTAAATTAACATCTATCTTAATTTTTGCAATATTGGGACTGCTGAACTCTGTTTTACTGTAGATATAAACTCCCCAGGAACGTTCCCAAATCTAGGTAGTTATGACTATCAATAAACCTTGTTTCAAACAATGGTTCTGATTACACTGAGCTGTGGGTTTATCTAATTCTATAAATACTAGATTAGTACTTTGGAATAAATAAATAAATAAATAAGTTATGGTAAAAGTGTTATGTAAAGTTTTATTGATTTAAGTTCTTTAGAGGTATTAGCCGCGACCAAAAAG
Organism: Pyrausta aurata; assembly: GCA_963584085.1. Classification (NCBI taxonomy): domain Eukaryota; kingdom Metazoa; phylum Arthropoda; class Insecta; order Lepidoptera; family Crambidae; genus Pyrausta; species Pyrausta aurata. The sequence goes on from OY757260.1 coordinate 7,055,073, forward strand.
TGGGCCCTGGCCATCGGAGCGGCAGCCCGTACAGAAAGTACGTGCTCCAAATTGTGTTTTTTAATTATTTAAGGCCTGTTTTACAATGTCCTAGTAGGTACGTAACGAGTAACTTTATCTGTCCATTACTTCATAAAAAAACTACGTTTCATATTTAAGCTATTCGTTGCTTAGTGCTTATCTATCTGTCGATGGCTCAACAGGCCCTGAGTCTTTTATTTTCTTCCAAGGACTTACAACCTGCCTTGTATGAAATAAATCAACCAGATATTCCAAATATTATTATCTATGACTACAATCTCAAATGCTAGGTTCGACGTCAAAACTGAAATAGTATTGACTACCTCAAAAGGTTTTATCTAGATCACAAAATCAATTCTCCAACCGGTCTAAAAATGTTTTTGCGATATTCATTTTAGGCGATGACAGTCGCGGTAGAAAACGGTAATTTATATTCTGATTCAACGGTAAATTAAGCGACTTCCCCACATTTGTTATCCTTCACCCACGCAGGCATTCATAGATATTATAATGAATTCAAAATCAAAAGTTGATATGGAGTTATGCGCTCACATTTGTACAAACATAGTGAATATTGGCTATAACTAGGAATTAAAATAGCTAAATGTTATCAGTTATCATCATAGAGATAATCTACAAGCTAAAGGCATTTCAATAATAAAAATACTTTTTTGTAAAACAACGTTATGCATAATCAGGGGCCCTATTTTTGAATCACTCGCGTCGATGTGGCGTGTGATGCATGATTTTAGTATTATTTCAATTAATTTTGGAACGCAAATCACTTCTAATATTGGAGCGTGTGATTAAAAATAGAGTCTCCGATACCGCTTTTCTGAGATTCTACATGTAAGTAGATTAACGTCGAGGTATATTCTAACCCGACTGTACCAAGAGGTTTTTTGATTATTATTTTTAAGTCGGTACTAAGAAAAATAATATAATTAATTTTATTAGTTTAAGATATTGTAGATTAATTTCCTTAAATATTAATGCTAATGCTTTGCCAAAACTGTGTCATGGTTGTTTTATCAACAATTATGATCATTCAGTGCAACAACATAATCTAAAGTAGTAAAATTATATCTACAAAAGTGCCATAAGTTAAAAACAAATCAGTTAAAATAATACCTTGACTTTAGCTGAGGAAACGTAAAAATATTCGCACGGCCAATGTTGTCCAATTTATTTCCATTATGAATACTACTTCGCCTTTATTAGGTTCACGCCCAAAATCCTATTTACTTTAACATTATGCTAAGAGGATTATATGATATTTATGGAGAGTAATGTTTCCGTTTTATTTCTTGATGTCATAATAGGTACCGCTACTGCGAAGGTTTGTTCAACGTTTTATTTTTTTGATTCAGTAACTTAAATTGTGAATCAAAAGCAGTTTTTTGGCACAATTTTATCCATGGTTTTTCAAAGATTCCGAGGACTAAGAACTTCCTATCAAGGAATTGTCTTATTAAAAGTTATTTTCTTCTGTACTGAACAGACTCAACGACTCCATCAATCTACTCACGGCTAATAAGAGTTAAAAAAGTACAAATATTTAAAAGTAATTAATAACCGAGGCGAAAAAAGTGTTCGGGACTCCACCGGATCCGATTCGTCCAGCATCATTGATTAATGCAAGCTCATTGCGGATTCTATAAGTCGAGTAACTTTATCATTCCATATCAAATGAATCTGCAAGGGTGGCGTTGGAAATTTTAATGATTCCGCGCCGTCTATCGCCGTGAGAAAAGCACCAGTGAAACGGCAACGTCACTCCGTGTTAAAAAATGAGGACAGGATTATTAATTCGGGACTTAGCGTTCTTTGAGATATAAAACACATGTGAATTATTTATTACACAGGATATTTTTATATGCTTGACAGGCTTGAACTTAAAACAAAAGAGAGCTAATTTATAAACTACGACTACGAGTTGACAAACCTATAAAATTGAATTATGTTTGTTGGCTTTATCGCAAAGATGTACATTTCAAGGATTTTTGTATTTAATTAAATACGAATTGAGCTTTAAATAGTCATTTTCTAGCATTGGGCTTTTGGCTCGGAAGTAATAGTCTCAAGTTAGAGTTTCTGAGTATGAGATATAGGTAAACTATAATATACATATCTAATTTAATAGAAGCATGTAGTTTCCTTTTGAAATATCACATATTTTTGCAAAAATAACAAATGGTTTAGGCATTCGTAGTAGATTCACGACTCTAAAGACGTGAGTCTATGTATCATTAATAAGGTACAGTACGCCTTGGTTATTAGTGGATGAGTTGGCCTTTCTCCTTTGGTTGCGAAGTGAGAAATTAAAAAGAATGGCTAGGAAGAGGTCTCCGCTTTGCTTTTTAATTTTCCGTTCGCCGCCGGCTGGGGCCTTTACAGTTTGCGGTTGATTCAATCTACTCGACTTCTGCACGGATATTCAGAGAATAAATATCATTGTTGTGGTTATATGGCCCCTGTTAAACAACTTATAGTAGAGCTTAAATATTGTTTTATAGACAAATGTTATTCAAACCACATGCTATTGTACTAAAATTACATTTTACTGACTTTGGATTGTCGAATAAGATAGAGTTAGTTCTATTTTGTCATCTCTAATACTTTGTTGATATAACTTGAGGACTGTACTATTTGTTATAATATTTTCCTGTTTTCATTAAGTTTACAGCACTAAGACTTGCAGTTCGAATTTTGCGGAGAGAGAGCTGAAAATACTTAAAGCTGGGATATCGATGTAGCATTTAAATACCAACATTGTGAATGGACACTTAAGGGCTGACAAACCGACACCCCCAATCTTACCAAGTATGTTGTTGTTTCGAAACGTCCAAAACTTGCTACAATCTGAGTCGAAAGTCCTCAAGATTCCTAAGCCAAACTTAGACGCAACATATAAAGGCAACTTGAAACTCCGGACAAATGTTCCACTGTAATGAGATTCCTCCGATGTTATCTCGCTTGACAACGAATCCCCAATTTGTGGTCAGTCAATCTTCTCGAGGAGATTTTGTGGAATTCAATTTGCTAAGACAAAAGTAATGTCTCTCTCTAAAACAGCTCAAATTATTACTTTGCAAGCGAAATTTTTAAATCCAACAACTTCGTCCCCCATTATTTCTCGGAAACCACAAATTATTCTCTAATAACATAAGAATTAGCCGCATAACAATATAGCATAGCAAGTTCTCTTTAAAAAAATCTCGTAGTACAATTGCAATATATTTTCACTGGAGCGGGGATTTTAAGAAACGAATTTATATTCACAATGCAGAACCAGAAATAGCCCCCGGGCAACGTTAAAAAATTTACACCCACCCAATTTAATTGCCTTCTAATACTGTAAGATGCTTTCACGTACTAAATTGTTTCTCAGCCACACTTTGCTTTGGAGGTGTTGATGTACACTAATGTCCAATTAATATGCCGTTTTATTCGAAACCTCTCTAATTTATCGTGTACCTAGTCGGAATATATTCTCATTAGTTTGACACTCACTGGCTATTATAAGCTGACCGATCATTAGATGCCGTTGATAAATGGCGATACCGAATCGAAATAGAGATATTGACCCTGTCTATAAATTCTTTAAGCTACTGTCGAAGGTGTATGGCGATATTTTTTTGGTGTTGCGAGGTTTTATCTGATGTCCGAATGCAGTTAACTTGTAAGTTTAAGTGGGAGGGGAATTGAGGGCGGTGTTTCCTTTTGATTGTGGTATCTTTAGTATTAATGGATGGTGTGAAACAAAACGTTAATGGGTCATTAACGAATGTCGTTCGGCGTGACCGTGAACCTTCAGACAAAGGGTTTTTGCCTCATTCGTGTTCGTGACATCAGTTTAGCTTTTGTTCGAAAAGTCAATTTTGACTGCGCGATGGAGTACACTAATTTTTATTCATGGCCATTAATATTCCATGTCAATTATTTTCATTGACTAATAAAATAGGACATTTTATTTTTGATCTGGCCGTAATGATGGTTGGAGTAAAAAAGCAATCGATTTTTACAACATAAAAATCTACTTTAGGTTGCGTGACTATCTCGAGATGGTCTGGGGGAGCTCCTAGATACTCTGTGAGGAGAAATAAGCCAGAAAAACATAGCAAGAGCAGTTTATTTCTTAAATTATTGACGTAATAAAAAATAACTTAGCCATAATGTATTCAAACTGTGACTGTCGAGCTGTTTCGAACGCGATCGAATCGATGTTTATGTTAATACGTTACTCCGACTCCTTATATTAAGATGTTCAGTTTGTTTATGTCGTCTCTCTTCGACGTGTACCCATTGGGGGTATAGTTTTATGGCAACTTAATTATTTTATTTAGCGGGATCGTTGAGTTTATTAACAGAATGATATACTGTTTTGGGTTTTCAGTCGTATGTTACGAATATATTATCTATCATGTTTTGACATGGAATAAAATATTTATTAATAATTTAAAATTATTTAAGTATACGACTAACTAACAAAATTAATCAAAGAAGAAAAGTTTAATACGATATTTAGAGCAATAGACAAATAAAGTCAATATAAGTTTCCGCACCAAGTGATGTTGAACGACTTTCTAATTCAAACAAAGGGAGCATCTTCAATGCCATGTCAGTTGCATCATTATAAGCTTGAAATTATCTAATACGAACAATGCGCATTGACAGGTCTTTGAGCGGATCCCATCAATCTTATGTTACAGCAACTTTCGGCGGACAATAAACACAAATGAATACATCACCGCCCGTATCCTGATAATTTGAACCACCCAGGTACCAAATTCTCAAACGCCTGAACAATGCAATTTGCTACTGTATTTGACAAAGGACACAATAAACGTGGCACACTTCCAACTCACAAAAGAGGCATTTACTAAGCTAAATGCAACAACTAGCAATTGTCTTACCCTGTGGGATCTCATCGGAACGTTCTAGGAAAGCTGTAAAAAGACACAAGAAAACTGTCTGCCTCTGTTCCTTACCGTGTAATAAGTTTTTATGTCCTCTGTGACGCAAGAATGAGTATGTTTTCTTTTACATCCGAGCAGTTGAGATGCGATTCCCCGCCGAATTCACTGTGAAATGTGTCGTTTGTACTATTACAATGGTAGTTGTTTGAATAATTTTGCTTACGTTGTGCTTCCAAAACAAGGTTTTTGTTTTTTTGTGTTCTTACAATAAGCGGATTTAATAATCTTCAATGCTTTAAATGCCATAGAATTATGGTAAGTACATTCAATTAACCGATAGTTAACAATTGAATATTTAATAAACTGAGTCAATCAACTAAAGGCGATTATAAATCTCCGAGAATCGTCCGTAAATTCCCAAACACCTTGACATCCGACGGTAATAGGATTAATGCGATGGAATATAAATAATTCGAATTTTGAATGTCACATTCCGTCACACATGTTAAGTTTTGTTCTGTTTTGACCCTTTGGAATTTTAAGGTGTCTTCGTACAAAACTATCGACGTGACGATCTAATCTAAAAAATCTACGGCAAAGACCACACACTGGCAGGGACTAATGCCTTCAAAAACGGGGGGAGTATTACGAGGGGCATTGTCTTCTTCGGATTCGGTACCTTTTACTTTTCTTATAACGTTTTTAATTCCATAAAATCTGTGACACCTCTATCCATTCCGTCAAGTACAGCTGTTACTTTCGTCTTGATTTTATCAAGTTTTGTTGGAATGAAATAATTTCTTAGGGTGAGCTTAATATTTTAGTATAATATATGTCCTTTCATATTTTCTGTTTGTGTTGTTTAGAGCCAAAGGTTCTAAATAGAATAACACGTGATATAGCAATTGAGTTTTCTTTAAGTTTTGATTTTCTGCTTTGATTAAAACAGCAACAGCCTAATTTACTGTTTATAAGTAGGGTTACGTTCAAAAGAAGAAGCCTTTATATTTGTAACTTTTTTTACAATTTGGACGTTTTCAAGAAGAGTTAGTAGGCAGATATGATCCATCTTAGGCAACATTGACACTTAACATCAGGTGCAAACGTAGCCAAATGTCTGGCTATCTATTATAAAAAAAAACTTGTATTTGTTGAAAATATTTCGCTACATACTTACGTATTTTCAGTTACATTGTTGGTAAGGTCAAAAATTTTCGATATTGGTGTTGATAAACAATTACCAACTTGACTTTCGCTTCAATTGATTTCTGACTTCTACATAGTAATGTCCATTGCGTCACATCAACTCGCACAATGGCACGCGGCATGTATAACATTGGGTTTTAGAATCAGAATTACTGGAAATGACGTAAACAAAGTCGGACTTAAGTGTGTCAAAGTCAAACATGAAGACATTGTTTGTGTTTTAATGCAAAAAGTACCTATTTATGAAGTTAATGATGTTTTAAAAATCTATTAACGAAAAAATAATGACATCGGTCACGGTAGAAATACTATTAAATAGACCTGAACTGCATCTTCACATAATATCAGGTGCGGTTTCAGTCAAATATTATGTGCTTAAACTCCATTCATCTGTAAGGCCAACATTGTAAACAAATTCTTTGTAACTTTTAAAATAATATCAACAAATAAAATTATTCTACTATTTAGTTTAAAAAGATCTCAGAGTTCAAAGATGAAATAGCTATTTATATTGTAAGTTTTGTGTTCATCTTGTTTTAAAAGGAATATTTTCGCTAAAAAGGAATGCCAAGATTGTTTATGATGTTGAACCAGCAAAGATGAATGGACTTAAGATATTATATTATATTTTAAGTAGAAAAAATACTGCAGATAAATATATTTATCAAAACTATTTAATCAACATAAATAAAACAAACCGATTCTAGAGTTACATCTAAATCCGTTACCCTGAGGTTACCACAATTTACCGACGCAATACAAGGCGGCTGAGTGCTAGTGATTAAACAATAAATTGTCGTAGGGCCAACCTTGCTGCCTTAAGGGGCAATGCAGACGCACGGTTCTGATATAGATTAAATAAAAAATTCAAAAAAAACTTTTTTACAGTGATAGATTTTTGGCGTCCTGTTTATGCTTGCTCGTTTTAAGGAAAAATTTAAACTGAGTGTATTAAAGTTTATACGAAGTATACGAGTAAATTGTTGAAATTGGTCAAAGATAATCCTGTCATACCATAATGCATCTTATAAACTTATTGTAAACTTACTATAGAAGCATGTGCCCTCAAATTGATTCTATCGATTTACAACGACAATATTTCCAATATTTGTCAGTCGTCTGTGGCAAGCCCAAAATCGTAAGGTCACTTGAATTGTTCTATGAAAATATCAAGGGGACAAATGCTATTTATAGCAATAGTAGTGCAAACGGATGGTAGCCAGCCATAACGTAATACGGTGTAGTGGAGACGATAACGAAACGACCTGTGCTAACAGATGCACAATAAATTTAAGCCCGTGGTCAAATTGAATTTATTTTCATAATTCCACTAAGTTAAATTGATAACAATGATAACACCTAATCGCACTGATATTAAAATATTTTAGATTTATGCTACCATGACTTAATACGATTGTCATCAATCCAAAAATGAGATGAAAATTAATATAATTTTCAGTTATTGAAGTAAAGTATGAAAGCTTCTTTCAAATATTTTTTCAAGTTTATATTTGAAGTCCTTTTTCAAATTTCTTTAAAACAATAATACATCATGCTGAAACTGTAGCAAATTGACAATGTGATTTGTTAAACAAACCATTGTATGGAATGTTAAACTGTTAAAATCCATGTAAAAGCAATTAAACAGACACAATAAATTCTTTTGTGTGCAACAGTTCTGTTCAGATCATTAAGTTTTAGCCCCCTGCAGCTCTTTATGCGGACCGGCAAAACGAGAAAAAGAGCTGTGTCATTTTAAATTTTAGTCTTTGTTTTGAAATAACCCTAATACACAAGCACATCGAAGTCTTATCATGAGTACTACAAATGCCATTAATAAGATCTTTGATAATAGTCTCTGGAAAGTCTATTAAGAAAGGCTTTGACATAAGTCACATAAAATAACGACTCAAAATAGGTATAACTTTGATATGAAATGATTACATAATAAGATGATGATAGCCACAAAGTTCGAATACCATAATATAGACCACTTGGTACGATCGCCGGTCGCATAGTTTTGCAAACCCGTGTAGGCCCGAGGAGGCCTTTTTCCAGCAGTGGATGTCCTTAAGCTGAATATATAATAAGAAACCTTATGATAAGAAACCGGCATGTATTATTTTCATTCAAAATAACACAACTCCATATAGCGTTACTGCAAGTCAGGATCCAGCAACCGATCAATCAGATTCCGCGATTCAAAAATCGATGACATTTTTGAGCATCCGACTCAAAAAATGGAGCTGTTCATAATTAATTACCGGTCGTCAAGCGTATCGGACGTAGCGGGGGCAAATGGGACGATGCCCACATTCCATTGTCGTGTAACTTACGCACATCGTTCATCAAGTTGACAAGCGTTAATCCAGTTTCCGGGTACCCTACTATGGGGTTTGGATTTGATGTAGTTATGAAGCCTAGTCATCGAAATTATGACTGTTACTAGATTATCGTGCCCTCCCTTAGGCCTATTTTGTATCAATTGCGTGTAATATTAAGGTACGTCGAAATTTCTCTTTTATCTAAACTCAACTAACTATACCTCGGTTCTTTTTATGTTTTTTACTACTTTAACATCATATTATAACTTTTTACTGCATTTTTAATGGCTTGCATATGCAAGCTCTCATACTTCTCTAACTGACCCGCTAACAAGAACGAATGGTTTTGTAAAGCTATCTAAAAGTGGTGAAGATTCAACAAAAGTAAATCTTCTCTACATATTCCCATTTTTACCGCACTCCGTTTTACCAATATTTCATTCTAACAACGTGGTCTATTAAGAATTTTTAATCACACGCAGCCAACCTGTCCAGTGCCGGAGGGCGCATTGTATTTTACCCGATGTCTACTCACATTCGAGACAGCTATTTAACATTTTTCTAATTTGGTATCCTCTGGCATTTTGTAACTAACCTATTACAAATTGGAGTTAAAGTTATTTAAATCAACCTGTCGTTGTATTTCTATTGTGTACATGTGCGCGGGAGCATTGTTTTCAGTTATAGTTGTAATCTTTTCTCGTCACTTTTCTTCTAGTATTAACATAAAACTACTACTCTGATTATTTTCTATCCACTACTGGTATCGTTCACAAAGATAAACTCGCTACTGCTTATACTAAAACTTGTTTTATCCTGTCGGCATAGAACCGCTTATCTTTTGACATTCAAATCTTTTTCAATCTCATTATTTTACATTTCATCAAATTGATTCTGTTTTCTCCGGCAATGATGTTAACCTTCTCGACAACTATATCGAGCTACTCACTAACCAAAACCGTTTCGTGGTAGGAGCATCGCTCAAAATTGTCCCCGCCCCGCTCCCGCCGAATCTCGATGACAAATCGTTGCGTAAATGATAGTGTTCGTTCGCTCGTACTGTGGAGAGCTCTGTTTTTGTTGTTTGATGTATGTCTCCGCTTTGTGCACCAACCCCGCCTATTGTTCAGCCAGGATTGCACGCTTTTTGCGTTCGCGCTTCATCGATTCCACCTATGTCGGGATAATTTAAAAATTTTTGGGCACGCCGATTTAATTTCGCCAGCAATTTGCAATGAATGGGACGTTTTTAATTACGATGTGCTTTTGTTGATGCTCTTCTCGGTGAAAGTTTTTGTGGTCTGTACGCAAGTGGTCCAGTTCCGACTGCTGTTTTAGAATTTTGGTGATTCCGTTATTGCTTACTTGATAAGCTTGGAATTCAAAGATGGAATAGGAATATTGTGAGGGATATATTATTCACAATATCTAATCATTAAGCAGAATATACTTTCAAAGTTGGAATTCTCGTAGGCTTCATAATGTGAATCATATATTCTTTAAATAATACACTTTAAATTAAAAACTGCGATCGCCCAAACGGGGTCTAAAAAATAACGTAACACAACACAAGCCATCGTATAATCGATGCGTGAGAATCGTAACATGCAACATGTTGCGGTAACATGTTTTCGATAATTTATTCACAAGATTTTTCTCACTTTCCAACTCGGCTGTCTTCCATAAACAATTACAATCGGATGTAGCGTGAGGTAAAACTTTAAGGAACTTCTAATTTTTTATCGTGATGTCCATTTAAACCCTTTTATTGTTTCGGCTGCAATGTGCCACTGGAATGACATTCTAATACCGTCTTTATTGCTTAGAATACAAGCGTTAAAAGTTAGAGTTTGGGTGGTCAAGCATAACATCAGATATGCCGTCACCTGGTCCAAGATTAAACTGTTGGGAGGGTCTACCTACGGCATGTGGCCCGATGACATGCTCTAAATTATATAATTAATCATTATTTAATACTGAACCCTTCTATATTACAGAACAACGGCCATAATGACGAATGCCCGCGGGTGGGTTTTTATATTTCCTGTGTATATGAGGCCCGCCGCTCCTTTAGCTATTAATCAATAAACCACAACAGACTCAAATTGTTTTTCGGACGAAGCAGGTAACCTTTCCGATTGTGACTTAAATCATTTCATCGCGTTTTTATTATCAATTTTATAACAAAGACATGTGTGTAAAAAGTGCGTTTCCGATCAAGAGAAAATTGGTTTCTTGAGTCTTGACAAATTTATATACAGCTATGGAGTTACGACACTCGAGCGCACGTTTTGTGATAACGAAAAAAATTAAAAGGCGTCCTCGAGGGCTGTTCGGATTTCAATTACGAGCAACATATTCACGATTGGTGTTTTGCTTTCATTCATTTCAACCAAAATAATCTCTACCGCAAACAACGTTTGCACAGTCGACTTGTCAAATATAATGCTCTCTTTGTGTGCCCAAAATCGATTATGGCCTTTTTGTTGTCAAAATTGAGGTTCAAAATTCTCGGGTTTCACAATAGTTACGATGTTTATCGCGGCCAGGTGTGTATGATGTTTAAGTGTGTTTTAATTGAGTGCAACCGGAGTGTGTGTCTGCAGATGAAGGTTTGGGTCTTGAGAAAATTTCAAGGTTCTTTATACCCCATATTTTAAAATTGTAACATACCTATAGGCACAGGTAGGTAAACTGACCTGACCCGACACATACATAAATTGTATGTACTAAATACCAATGTAACTGCTTAACAATTTCAGGCTTGCAATGAGTGCATTTTTTTATATTTATATTATTTTTGGACTCCAGGTTTGGTAATCAACCGATGCCATTTTATACCAAAATACAGTTTGCGCAATCGCATTGAAATATTCTTGTGAAAGTTATTTTAATTACCAAATGAAATGGTTTTGATAAAACTTGTAAAGTATGTCAGTGAGACAAAACATGGGATGATGAAAGATCAACTTAATTTTTAAACGATATATTTCTTCTTATTATTTCAAATAGTAGTTAAAAGTTTAATTATAATATACTGAATAAACTTATTAATTATAAGTTTATTTTATAAGCTAGACGCCCTGTCTCCTAATTTGTTTCGAGAAGGTCGTGAGACGCACACCTTGGTGGCTTGGTTTTATTAAATTTTACAAAACCCTTTGCCTGAATTGTTTTTGTGCACGAAACCGCGCGTGGTTTTGCGGGTTATTCTAATTTACGATATTAGACTTGCTCAGCATTTTGATTAAAATTTTCAAAAACTTTAAGTTTCTAAGTTATCGTTTAACCTGTTGAAGTTTTATGCACTTTAAAAGTAAGTTTTCATTTAAATTACTATCGCACACAAACTTTCAGGAGTCATAAAATATTTATTAAAAAAAATTGTACGAGTAGCCCAATGATAACTGGATGGTGAATATAAACTAAGTTCAATTCTTTCGTATTTAAATTGGAAAAATATAAATTAATTTTAAAAAAGCTTCATATTTACAACTGGAGTATTAAGACACAATACACATTACATGCTAATTAGCTTTTAGAATTGCAAAAATATTGTAAATTCTTTCCCCGAATGGTTCTAACTTCTGTAAACATTGTGCAAAAAAATATGTAGCTCAAAGGTGCGTACACAGGTTATCGGGTTACGTCCATAATTGCGGCTTCGGTCGGCGTGGCTAATGCAACAATTTACGCATCAACTAATCTGCAAATTGGTGCAGCTTTGTCGGCCGGCGCTAGCGTGTCGTCGGCTCTATGTCTACCAGCGGTTGACATGAGGTAGCGAGGTACAAGATTCAGCGGTTTACTCAGTGAGTTGTTACTACTACGTATAGAGAAGCTATGCCAAGTAAAAAATGTGTCGCAAAAACGACGACAAGATTGTGACGTTTTCTTTGAAAATTTGAATTTCGAATCATGATTTGTACTACGAGTTGATGGCCGGGTCATCAATTTATGGAGCACAAAATTTGTTCGTGATGTCAGTTCCATACGCTAGTAATAGTAGTTCAATGGGTTTACTGCATCGATTACCATTTCTCACTGTCCTGTTTGACTGCCTCGTTGGTGTAGTGGTTAGTTTAATGGTTGATACTTAAAAAGTCCTTAGTTTGAATTCCAGGTCGGATCGCATTGGTTTCTGAGTTTTTCTGTCTTGTAAATACTCGGAAACAGCCCGGAGTCAGGAAGTTGGCGGTGATGAACTTTAAGTCCTCCACTACTGCATGTAGCTTTCCTGCCGTGTTTGTGTTTTTCATCATCTAAATACATAATTTGGCACCCTTCCACAAGGAACATACATAAATCTCCTAGGTGTTTGATCAGAAGCCTTCTGGCCTCTTCCTAGTAATCAGATGAATATCTATATAATGACATAAAACTAACCATTTCATAGCTTTCTTTTGTAAATGACATTTACCCATCTAACGATTGTTTGGGCCGTACAAATTAAATCTAGGTTTACATATATTATTCATTTCTGTATTTTTCTAGGTCCTGATAGTAAAATGTTTTGCCTTAACCCACTCATTTCCATACTAGGGGAATAACACTGCATTGTTTCGTTCACTCATCGTTAATTGAATTAAAACAAAGTCTGTCACTGTATCAAAAGCATGGGTTTGGTGTGAAAATTGTGCTAGAATTGGATAAATAACTGTTTGATTTTGTATGCTTTTATTATTTTGCGTTTGGCTAAGAAACAGTTCAACGAGTCATGTACTCGTAGTTTAATTAAAAGTTCTTATTTTTGTTTTGGCTTAACATACATATTTATTTTTTGCTAATTTGTTGAGTGTTTCTCAGTAGATATGTATTCAAGTTATTACACAAACATAAAATTTACCTAACTTAATTTATGTAAACCAACTGAAATGTACATGAACTTCGTATAAAATACGCGTAACATGCAAGTTAAAAAAGATTTCTCTACGAATACTTATTTAAGAGTTTTAAATATTCATTACAAGAAAGTACAAACATTCTGATGAACTGAGATTTTTAAACTTCTTTAATGCAGATCAGGCTAAATATTGGTGTGATAATTTGAAACAGTTCTTATTTTTATTAATAATATTCATATTAATTTATTATCATTTAATATCTTAATGCGACTAGTGGATTACTGTTAGGGGTTTCCTACGTTTTATATGCTATTTAAAGGAACCAAAAATATTTCCATGGTACATGCTCATTGGGAACAGGGCAAGCGAATGATGAATGATGATGCTCACCTGAACGCCGTAAAAACACCAAAGCTTTTGCATGCGGCTTATCGATACCGACAATAAGGATAACACTATCATAGCTGGGTGAATTTCCCAACAGCAAATTTTACGCGGCATGAGTGAAATCGGCAGTGCAGGGTGATACAATGAAGCTAATTTTTTTTGTATTGATAGAAGGCGTTATCCTTTATACGAGACCATAAATATTTTTTGATTAGGACTGCGTCAAATTCGAAATAAAAAATGATAAAGCACCATATTTTTCATTTCGGTTGCGCGGTCAATTCCATTTTTCTGTTGAATTTCTCTTATAGAGTAAAAACTTTTGGGTATTTAGTATCATTTCTTATTTCATTTAAATCGTGAATAGTTATAGTACTATCACGTAATAATATCATAATTTAACCTTTTAAATTAAATGACTTATAAGTAAAAATGCATGTGGTCAAATAAGACTTTTCATATCGGTGAATTTTAGTTTGTCGAGTATATTTTTGCGTGGGACAACTCTAGCTACTTCCCCCTGCGCTAAAACGCTACATACCAGTGCCGCCTCAATGCTTTAAGTAAGTAGACGTGCGCCGCTTGCTCCGTTTTCCCGCCAAAAAAGTAAGTAGTTGGTTTCGGTGACATGGGACATTTTATTTATCATTTCCGCAGGTTGGAATATATTGTCATCTAATACGCCATAAAATGTATGAAATATTTATTGGTGTCCTTCCCAAAGTACGTTTTTATGAGTGGTATTAATAACGTTATGACTTTAAAACTTTTATTGTTATGTTTAATTTTGTTACGGATTTTAACATCGGTGTTTTCATTTCGGTTGATTCGGTGGCCTAGATTGACCACCGAAATGAAACAAAATTCACCGAAATGATAAAAAATATCATTTCGGTGAATTTTATTAATTTCGGTGCGTAAATTGTTCATATCGGTGATTGTTTTTCTCATTCCGATGGCTTCATTATATCATTTCGGTGAAATCTATACTATATTATAAAGCTGAAGAGTTTGTTGGTTTGTTTTTTATGTGAACGCGGTAATCTCAGGAACTTCTGGTTCAATTTGAAAAAATATTTTTGTTTTGCCTTCCTTTCTGTATACGAAAAGGCTGTAAAACTTCACGCTGGAATCTACGGGAACGGAGTAAAAGCAAAACGCACAGAAAATATCGCAAGGGACCACTAGTAATGTTGTAAAGCTGAAAAATTTATATTGATTTTTTTATGATATGGGTTTTTGCTTGTCTCTAGACTATACCAGACGAGGCATAGACAGGGACGACGATGAAGCAAGCTCACCCAGAAGAAGCCTGTTCACTCTTTTTTTTAAAATAACAGGGTTGTAGACCGATAGAAACACTATGCGGGTAGAGAGTTCCACTCTTTTGCTGTGGGCATTATGAAAGTTGAAGAGAAGCGCTTTACTAAGCGATATACTGCTCCGATTTGAAAAAAAATTGTTAGATAGCTCATTTATCGTGAAAGGTTATTGGCTATACTTGGTGTCCCGTAAATAGAGGTCCAGCCTAAAATGGGTGATAGGCTAGACAGTGACAAACATTAAAAAAAATATAAAACAAACCGGCCAAGTGCGAGTCGGACTCGCGCACCGAGGGTTCCGTACAAACCTGCAAGGTTTACAAAGTTATGAGGAAATGGGTAGTAAGTTTAAAATTATTAAAAAAATATATATTATGTGATGTAACTAAAAATTTATGGTTTTCGTAATTTTTCCTTTATCTATGCTATAAGACGTTGCTTCGTACCAAATTTCAAGATTCTGAGTTCACGGTAAGCACCCTGTAGGTTTTGATTCCCTTGCAAGTGTCGAAAATTTGCGGCATAAACAGCTGTATCTTTTGATTGCGTTGGCTTAGAAGTTTGATTTTTTCACAGCTTCAAGGGACAGTAGACCTGAGTAATTGATATAAATTTCAGCTTCATACCTCCACGCGTTCCTGAGAAAAAGGGTCTTGACAGACGGACGGACAGACGGACAACAAAGTGATCCTATAAGGGTTCCGTTTTTTTCCTTTTGAGGTACGGAACCCTAAAAATGTAAATTATGTCCTTTTCAAGTTATGTACATTAGAAAATCTACAAAATTGTCAGCTTGTGATGGGTATTCGACTTCTGTTAATACAAATCTTATGTGTAAATCCGGTTACATTTAAATAAATTATGAAAATAGTAAATAAAAAAACTGAAAACTTGTAGTCTCAGTAGCTTATCACCAGTTTTATGCACGGCGCGCGGCGTTTAAATTTCATGGAGAGAATGCTGTTTTCCGTTATATTAATATGTGACCCCAACGCCCAGGTAAATCCAGGCATAACTCTAAGCGACACGACCCTCCCTAGAGCTTAAAACATTTAAATACCTAGGTTCCGTTCTCTCGGAAGCAGGCTCTGTAGATCCATATGTGACGCAGAGAACAACATCAGGATGGATGAAGTGGCGTACGTTCACAGGGGTGTTGTGTGACACGAAAATGCCAGTAAAAACGAAAGGCAAAATAAACAAAAGGCAAAGTATACAAAACGGCCGGCAGTAAGACCAGCCCTATTGTATGGCAGCATGGTCTGGGAAGCTAAAAAGAAGCACGAGAACAAGCTACACACCACTGAGATGCGTATGCTGAGATGGGCAGGCACGAATACATAAAACGCAGTTTTAAGGTTGCACCCATAGGTGATAAAATCTGTGAAGCAAGGCTCAGGTGGTACGGTCACGTTATGAGAAGACCCGAAGATCACGTCGTGATAAAGTGCCTTTCTATGGCTACGAGAAGGAGGGGAAGGGGAAGACCTCAAACGACCTGGCTGTCGAATGTCCAGGGGAACATGAAGTGCCTTGGACTTACGGAAGAAGATACCAGCCAGCGAACTAAATGGCGCCGCATGATTATGAAAGCCAACCCCGTGTGACGGGAAAAGGCGAGGACGAAAAAATTAAGTTATAATAATATGTGAGTCCTGAAAGAAAGGTTAACCTCTACATACGGGACACTGTAAAACATCACGCTACGACCTACGGGAATGGAGTGAAATCAAATCGCAAGGATGCAGTCGCGAGGAACCGCGCGTTTTAGTGCATAGAAGTAATTTTGATAAAGGTTTTCGGTGGGTGGATAAGTGTTTTCATTTCGGTGGGCGAGTTATTTCATTTCGATGAATCGTTTTTTCATTTCGGTGGCATCAAAACTTTAAGGTACTGTATCTTTTTATTTTATTAAGATATTTTAATGGCGTTACGTATGGATATAAACAACATCAAGAAATATCAAAAACCATAGTTGAAATTCAATAAATGTTCAAAATAAAAAAGTTCACCGAAGTGATAAAAAAATCGACCTTGTTGAAATTCACTCAGCTATGTTAGAGCGTTAACAAAGTATATGCCAATTTCAAATGCCGCATTCGAATGTCACATTCCGCATGCGAATGCGGCGGTATACTAGCGGCATTAGACACAAATTTTGTACAGTTTGTATACCTATACATACTGGTATTATTACCAGTGGGTAATTTCTTAGATCAAAGTGTTTCTATTTGTGTTCGGGCGTCTTGCTTTGACTTAGCTAAGGGCAGCCACCGTGATTCCTTAGCAATTTCCCGTCTTTCAATCTCTAAAGGGTTGACCGGGAAAATTCAGGAAGATTGATTTAATCTGTTAAAGTAGATATTTGCGCTTAAAAGATCTTCAAAAATATTTTCAGTTGAAAAAAAAATGCATTTCCGCACTCTGTGAGATGTTCCAATGAAGATACCTATACAAATGAGAATTAAAAAACTGTTCTGTCAAACAACTTATTATGACAACCTGATGTTTTATCTATTTTGTACATCAAAGTCAATCAATATTTACAAAAAAAAACTTACTCAGAATTGATACCTATATTTTATGATTTCGACATTAAACAAATCTACGTGTACCCAATATTAATCATTTAATGTGTAAAGAAGACTTCATCGCGCCGACACACAAACTTAAATTGTCTCTGGCACAAAGTTCGCGAGTTTCAACGGATATTGATTGCCGTGCATCAATCACAACGCGCAAGCATCGGACCCATTATATCAAGCCAACAAACCCCCGAATGTGTAAACGGAGGCGAACTGTATTGTTGTTGTTAGGTATGCAGAAATACCTTATAAAGTATGGCGGTATCACACTGGATGCAGACTGCACACAACCGGCTGATAATGATGATGTTGATGATGCAAATTTTATTTGATAATCCTTTTATGTCATGTTTAGGTCACAAAGCGCCCCTAACGCAATTTAAAGTAGTAAATAATTACCTTAGAATACATGACCGTTGGAGCATTTTAATTTGAGATCCTTCGAATAAAGGTGCAGCGTAGGACATACCCTTGACAAGATGGACATAACCTTGTAAAGAAGGCAGGAACGCGTTATATATATTTGTTTGCGACCGGTAGTTCCGAAAAACTGTGCTTTTGTAACTGAAACATGTACTTGGCGTGCAATATGCAAAATAAACATACTTACAGCTTTTTCCAAATAAATATTTAGGGCTAACTGAATAAAACTTCAAAGATAAAATAAACACATTTATGGCAGCCAACGAAAGAAGAATGTGCTATGTCGTATCACAAGAGATACGAGACTTACATGCATTGTGAAAATAATGCAATAAAATTTACCAAAGTAATATCAATTTTGTATTAATCTGCCGAGTAAAGTATTGTCGCTCCTAAAGCTGTGTTCATATAGGCAAAGATGTTTAAACATGATACCGTTTTTATTGATCATCACTTTCATTCTTATATAGAAACCTTACTGATTTTACATAACATGATCTCAGTAAATATTAATAAATTGAATGACTTTTTTGACGTCTTATTTATCTGATGCAGCAAAAACACATTGGTTTAGTGTGTGACATTTATTAACAAAGACTTTTTTTCCCCGTAGGTACCTACAGTGTATTACTGTTCTATTCGCAAATTTTATTTTACAAACATACAAGATTTCTTGGCCTTCCAACCTCACCCTTGGCACCTATCAGTACATTAAACCTACGCAATGGAGACGTCTGGGCTTTGCCCTAATGACCAGTGCCGTCTTTATCTGTCCTGCCACCATTCCTTATTCCGAACACGGACAGTGCTTTAAGAAGGCCCGTGGTTATGGAGCAATCTCGGATGATCCAACAGACCCTACGTGACCATTTTGTGTAATATTTTCTAGATGACTTCCATGTACTTGGACTTTTTTAGAATTTTTTGTTATGTCGATAGTGTCATTGTAGGTGGTGTGATTTTTTCAGTTTCTACCCATTTTAAAAAATAGTTCCTGACAACCAAGCTAAACCGGTATATCGTCCCTGAAACCCCCTAAATACTTTTCATGAAAATCGTTGAAGCCATCGTTGCCGAGACGTGATAAAGGATTAAATATTTGCACCGGACTGCTGAAAAAATCTGGGTTTTTTTCTTAAAATTAGATTTGGATGAGGATTTCAAAAACATTTATTGTTAAAATAAATATGCATAAGTAATTATGTTATATGTGTTAATATCATCGAAGCTGGTTTAAATATAAGTTTACTTTAGAAGTTACATACTGAAACTCATAACATTTGTTTTTTTTAATTGCCCATAAGATTTAACCATTGGTACATAAATATTCTTACTCAAATCTACTGGCATTGCGGCTCTGCCAAGAAAATGGTCAATGTTTTTGTCTTAAAACCAAATAGCCGCAAGGAAAGCCGCCAAAATCCAGTAAAATGAATCCAAAACAACCCCCGGCAGTTAAACAAAGAACATCTTCATTCGCTGTCACCGGCTAAAAACCGAAAACGGCACCAGAGCGTTCATCTCCAACAGGGCCACATCCGGTAAATAATTAAAACTTTTACAAGAACCACTGAAATGTGGAGGAAAGAAATAAATTTTCTACCCGAACGCGCACTTTCGTTTTTATCCTTTCTTGTGATTTATTCCCCAAAGTTATTTACAGTTGCCAAATCATGCTCTCTCGGGATCTTTTACTTTAAGTCTTAGGTAATAGTAACTGGTTTAACGGAAGTTTGCTTTGGTGAGCGTAATTTATCGGCGCTGCAACGCCCAGTTTTTGCTATATGTAAGTGCTTGACACAATTTCTTGCATCGGGACAGCTTTAAAGGTGTTTAATTGATTTTTTGTCGATGTTTTACCGTGAAGTGTTGTTTTTTGACTGGAACCTTGTTAATGCCCTAAGTGACACCCAACCGTTGTTTTCAGCATAAAAATAAGTTGCTTTTCTGGTTGATTGACATAACTAAGTAATTCTTTACATAGTTCCAAAAACATGTACAACTGATTTGCTTAATAGACTGAAAGCACTCCGCTATTTCTGATTGAAAGTCTAACAGACGATGACCTTTTCCAATTCAGTTAGGTATTTGAATGCAATTAATATTCTCAGGCAAAACAATTAAAGCGGTTCAAGCTATTCTGAAGTAAAAACACAGTAATTAAATTTTAGAATCTGAGGGCAATTTCAATATTTTTCAAAAGAAATCAAAACATATTCATATTTTTAACAGTTATTTTAGGGGAGCCAGACACATGCGTGGGTTTAGCATAAAGCTGTTAAATAAAGTAAGTTCACTGTGTACCTATATTATATCCATTTGCTATTTTTTACATCTATTTAATTGATATTTAAATTATGTGGCCAAATAATCTCAAAATAACAACGTTTTACTGTCACTAAAACTGGAAATCCAAAGTTTTTGCAGCAGATAAAAGGTATTACGCTCGTTTCAAAAATCATATCCAGCGGTTTATCCCGACTCAATTCCGTGGACCTTATAACAATAGTTTATGGTCCAATTTCCAACTGCTGGGTTAGCACTACTGGAGGACAGTTTTTTTAACTGTGTATAGTTAAGTTTTAACAAGCAGGCCTGTCAATCAGAACACCCTGTGCCTCGTTATTTTTTAAGCTGATGGTGTTATGGATTCCAGTTTTTGTGGACTGAGGATGTGGGTTTGTCGTTGATACGCAGTGGATGCAAATTACTTATCTTGAATGTGATCGGAATGCAAATATTTATTGAGAGGTAAGATTGTAACGGTAACTTAACTCAAAAAATAAGTGACAAGCAGGTAGTATGATTGTATTGTACATAGGTGCGCCTATACTCTTATTTCCTATTTTAAAGATAATTTTACTACTTTAATAATACTAACTTAAATAAGCCTTAAAAGTTAATACTTGAAGGTGAGAACATGATTATTTTAGAAAATATGCTATTAAATTGTATATCATACTAATCTTACAAGTCCCATAACCGTTAAGGACAGCTTAATGAAACGGCAAAGATAGAGTAATAAAACTATGATCAACATACAATAATCTTAATTTATGTGGTCGCCGACATCTGCCACGCATAAAACAGGAATTCAAATGTCATCGAACCGCAGTACCAAATCTGTAAGGGTTTTTGCAATAAATAACAATATTATGTTAAACACAACACTATATTCCGCCGTAACGAGGCCCCAACGAACTGAATACAAACTTCACCTACTTGTTAACATGGAATCAAAATATTTATTATGAATCGATTTACATAAGCAGTCCACGAAATATGCATATTTGAGGAACAATAACGGATTCTTGTTTTTGTTTCGCCAGAGAAAGACTGTATAATAGACCTAGATGAAGTAAAGTCAAGGGGAACACTGCAAATGAAATGAAAAGACGACTTTAAAGCGGGCAGCAACAGGATCTTTACTTCTCAAATCAGGGATAAATAGAGAGAGATACAAGAGGATTACACCAAACGATGGATTGACGTATGTCTACGTATGGCAACCATCCGTATGGATGCTGAAGAAGAAGAAGAAGTAGAGTCTATGTATGCTGGCGACCAAGGAGCTGAATCGGAAACAAAAGACCAATCCTGTAGAAGTTTTCTTTATAGGATTTTTGGATAAAGCTGTCCATTTCACTTATAAGGTAATACCGTCCTGGGTGATAGTACTGCTAATTATACGGATTTTGTACGAATTTTGAAGATACCTATTGGTATAAACTTCGATTATGGCTAGTTGCAGCGTTGTATTTATTATGTTTGTCCGTATTTGAAAGGATTGCGGCAGATCAAAGAATACTGTTGTCAATTTACTCACGCATTATTTTATTTGAATTATTTAAATTTTGAATAAACCAACTACCATCATTGTTGTTGAAAAATATAATACATATGATACTTTACAATATTTATCTCAATATCTAGGCTTTTGAAATCTCATTTCATATTTTGTGTGTAAGAACGTTAGTAACTACTTATGCCGGAAGTCCCAAAACTTTTTTTGTGATATAAAGTTGCTCAATGTGCCTTATTTATATTAAACACAATTACAAAGAATACTCTAACAAGTAACGTGAAAATGGAAAATTGAAACGTCCCAATTCCTTTGCAATTGTTTAAATGTAAAACAATAAAAACATTAAAACAACAATAGGGAAACAACTGAGTGATTTCACTTGTACAAAACATAATTTACTGTGGAATTTAATAACATTGTGATTCAAACCGAAGTTATTTATTAGGATACTTTCGTTTGGTAAAAATGAATTGTAGATTCAGTTCAGTATAAATGTTCATTTGTATACTAAGACTTTTGGGCAATAACATTGATTCAAGATTTTTACTACATAAAGTTATTAAAAATCAATAAAAAACCGATACTGCAGTATACTTTGTTACAGTATAGTATTAAGAAAATACAGAAATACCGAAATTGGTATCTTAAAATCTGTTAAAATTAGCGTCAATTTGTAAAAGTCCATATGCCTTCATTCATTCTCATATTATGAGGAATACAATGGAAATGTGATGGATAGGTGATCTTAATATTACCAGTTTGAAATTGAGCCAACTACATCGTATCCAACTGTGCTAAGAACCATGGCAACGGAAAAGACTTATCGTGTGAAAAATCGGGCAAACTAAAAGTTTTATCTGGGCCGGACTCGAGGCATGTAATTTAATACTTTCTAGTTACACAGAAATAATTGCGGCAACCTGCTACCTGGGATTGTTTGACAGAACATGCGTTTGATTGTAGATAAGGCTTAAGCACTTTGCATTGCGGAATGGAATTGGTGGGATTGCTTTTGATTGTACTTTTGGAAATGATTCAATTTGATAGAGCATCAATGGACGAATTTGATGAAAGTTCTCATTATGTCAACGATAACCTTTGTGCAGCGCAAAAAATAAGGTAATTTGAAATAACAGTAAATTGTATTATAGTTTTCAATATAACATTACAATCTTCTGGTCTAAATCCACAGATTAGGGCTATGAGTTAGCTGGAAGAGATCTCTTTTAGGGATAAGCCCACCTTTATTCACATTGTGACTTCTTGTATTTTCTGTCCATCTTATAAGTGCAATAAAAAATATAATTAGTAAAAGTATGGTAAATCTCAATTGAACTTGGCCATCACACACACTTCACAGCACTCTTTGTTTCTTCACTCTCATCCATCGTTTTTCGCCAAAAAGTGTACAGTGTTACACAAAAAGTGTGTGTTCTACCATTAATAATCTTCATTTTAAAAGTAGTTCACATCATAACAATTAATGTTAGAATTAAGTGTCAAATTTTCATCATAAAAAAAGGATACTTTAGCCCAACATAACCAACAAAATAGGTCCATCTCAATCGCAGATAATCATTTTAGCTGAAATCCTCGAACATGTCAATGTTCGCTACCGTTCCTTGAAAGCCACGCTCGATTGTCAAACTTGTTTATACAACTTTGAACACACTTGGAATAACAAACCTTTGTTGACAATTTTCTTTTGTGACCGCCCGTGACGAATTCCAAGGATTGCCACGAGGCGTGCCCACTGGAGATGAGAGCATCTGTTATATTAAATTAAATGTCCGTCGTCGCTTCTAAAAATATATCTCGTACACTTGTCATTCGGAGAAGTGTTCCTTCTAATAAGATCACTTTTGCATTCTAATGTAGTTTTGCTACTGTTTTTTTGTGATGCGCACATAGAAAATGCGTCTTGCTTATTTGAATTAGTGGCATAAGTGCATACTTACACAAATCTTGGTTTAAAATTTTTCATCCTTTCTATCAATCGATTGTTTTGACGGCTTTTCATGATTTTCAACACTCAATATTATTTAAAAATAATTTTAGAAATTTAAATTTTACTCAATATAATTTTACTTTTGACAATAAGGCCTTAAAAAAACTTTTTTGTTATTAATTAAAATTCATGTACAATCTGTAAGAACCATTTCGTTTTTCTTTTAAACCAAAACTTAACGATCAATGACATTGATAAAATAAGAAACAAAAATACTCACTAAGTAATTGTCATCTTTACAACAGCACTCGTAGGTTCAAGTAAACATTTGAGCTAAAAATTTAAGCAGCAAACCCCATTTGAAACAGCTCCTTTACATTAACACACCCGGCAATTTCGATTAGACTAACAAAGTAAACAAGAAATGCCGAAATTAACAAGTAATTAAGGAAAACGTTGAACGGGCTTCATTAAGATATCGCAAAGCGTGTAATTTGCACTGAAATGAGCATGAAACGGCTAATATGTGGTGCTTGTTTGAGAGAAAATTAAAGACGTTTCCTTTTTCAAAGACAAATTATTTTTAAAGATTCCAGGAAGACGGTGGAAATAAAAACAATAGGTAATTATAATGCTTTGCGTCTTAGCATCTATTGATATTATGATTTATGAATAAAGCTTTATTTTATAATTTCCTGATACATGTTTGGGACACTCTTATATGGGGTTATTTATGAACGCATTACCGTCGAATGAGACGTGAAGGGACATTGATTATTATATTCAGTATTAATATTGACTAACACAGCTACTATATTTTAAAAACATTAGAAGATTTAAAATCCGTTTTTAGGAGGCTTTCCTTTACTTAGTACAAAAATTATACACATAACACATAACACACTCGTATATCGTTGTTTTAAGTGCAATTCTCTCCGCGAGACAAAATCTAGCGATGTCCCTTAACGCAATGGAAATTAGTTGGAGAAATAATGTTGCCATTTAACGTGTTAAACAAACCGTAAAGGAAAATAATAGGTACTCCCAGCGAAGAAGAGCGCGAATTATATTATAGTAATTAAGGGTAAACTACCAGAAAATTTTGTCGCCTAACGTTGTTTTACTAACAATGACCTTAAATAAGGACTCTCAGTTCGTTCACAGAAGGTATTAGCTAAATTAAATTGTTCATTCATTCTTTAATTTATACCCCGGTGTAAATTTTCTTGTCGAGGTGCTTGGTTGACGGAGAAATAAGTGAAAATATCGATTGGGCTACTGATGTTAATTAAAGTTTGTACGCAATACTTACAAAATACATAGTTTAATTGGTATACTATGATAAAACTATAGAAAGTAAAACACTGTAGATTGGTTCAAAAATTATAAAATTAAACCTCAAGCTTTATCAACATTATTTTTGCAGAACGACTAGTTTATTACTATTTAGCTACCTCTAATAGATTGTGACATAGGTATCTCTTATTTATTCTAAACATAACCTAACTCGAATAAACAAAATTAAAAATTAAAACAAAACTTAATCTCTCAGCCATCCGTGTGTGTACACAAATCAGAAAGTGTGTCAACAGGTGTTCTCCCGCTATAAGTCATTTCGTAGGTTAAACAAAAGTTTGAATGCCAAGAAAATGTCCACACCTTATTTACAACCATCCCTTCCAGGTAACTGCCCGGTAAAACCGTCATGGACGGAGTAAAAAACAACGGTAAAAGCATAGAATTGTTAGGTACTTCTTTTTGTAATAGTGATTTCGTTATTGCGTTAAAACAAAGATTATTGACAAAAATAAAAGTGAAAATGTTCAATATGGTTACTTATTTAGCTTTAAATGATTTTAAATTAGTGCTATCTGCCAGACACTTCATAAAAAATCACTTTTTATACGACTTGAAAAAGGAGGTTCTCGGTTTGACCTCTTTGTTTGTATGTTTGTCTAAACCGATTTTATATATATTTGGCTAATTAAGTCACCCCAAATCTGATGAAAATGTCATAGTTTCGGTAGGTTTAAGACTTCATCATTATCATTATCAGCCAAAGGACGTCCACTGTTAAAAAAGGCCTCCCCATAGTTTTCAACAGCGACCGGTTGCAAGTGGTCCCTGTGATCTTTTTGCAAGGTCATCTGTCCGTATTTTTGGTGGACGTCCTACGTGGCGAGAGTAACGCAAGCATTTCACAATTTCAAAATTACAGATATGCCAGCAAAGCCAAAAAAATAGACTTTTAATAATTATAGCATATACCTTTTCTTTTATCATCTTTTCAGCCAATTTCTTTTCTCAATTAGGAAATAATGTTCATATATGCCATCTATGCTTTTTCACTTGTTGTCTAGTATACAGCAAATAAAGGTAGCCTTACGTCTTTTTCGGCGATACGACCCATTTAGACGCCATAAAATTATTCTCATCTCATCGTCTTGGCAGTAAACGTTATCATTGTCTAATATTTGGACTTTTTTATTACAGTCTGCGTCGACTTTAATTCTTGACGTAGAAATGTCTTTGACGTCGTCAAGAAAAATGTTGAATTTCCGGTGATAAAAGCTTTAGAGATTTAATTTTAATTAACGCTTAAAATTATTTTATTTTTAAATAAATTTGTAATAAATGGCAGAAAATTAAAATATAATGATAAAGATAGCTTAAATGAAATGACACAAGAGATGAGTTAATTTTCGAAAATCTTTAAGTGTCTTTATTTCCTAGTATTCTGCCGTAAATACGTGTCTATTTGATATAATCCTAACATCAGGTATTCCTAAAGTAGATGTAGGCTGGAAGAAGTAGAACTATTTGTCAGTCAGTAGGTATGTCAGAGGTCTCTCGCGCCTAACCATCTTATATTTTCTCGTCTAAGCGGCTGAAACACATTTTTGCATGCGTTTCGATATACACAAAGGCAGCACTTTACTAGTATTACGTGTCCCATATTCTAGTATAACTATATTTGTTCAACAAATTATTTATTTTATTTGTATTTTTATTGTTATAGGAAAACCAGGGTTTTTAAACAAAATTTTGAGTTCTAAAATATAATGTTCAAAAGTTCTCACGTAGAAACCGAACGTTAAGAGGTAAAAACATATACTGCGGTGCAGTTTCATACTGTATTTGCTACGACAGCCACAGACTTGATAAAATATCAAATAACATTCTCACATCTAACAAGCATTATTTTATTTATCTATATTCTGCGGTGTTCAGACAATAATGTTTACTGTTTGTTTTCGTGCGATATCAATTGAACTATTTGTATATTTATTGCATGGATTACTAATATTATATTTTACTGTAAAATGTAAAAAAAATATGGTTAAAAGCGGACTGACATCACCACTTTGTATTTTATATTCAAGCGTAACGTTTTTATTCCGGCTTTTAGCAGCTGACGTAAAACGTGTCATACTTTGCTTTATTTTGAGCAGTTTACGTGTTAGTTTCTATAAAAATCCTTTGTTGAAACTGTATGAATAAAGTCCGTTTGCTACTACAAAATCAATGGCATAAAATTCGCTGAAACCGGTTCGATGCAGCGGCAAAACTCGGCAAAACAAACACTAATTCGCTTCTCAAACAGTTGGTAGCGGTTCATAATTGAAATTCGAAGTGATGCTGGCTGGCCAGTGCCGGCTCTATTCCGTAGTGAATACTGATGGCCTCTAGCACGTGCACTATAAAATGTTCTTTCAGAAAAGTTGATTGAACCTGTGAATGCTAAGTTTATTTTCTCGATGACGTGCTTTTATTAAAGTTGTTGTTATTTTTAGATTTTAAAAACAAATCCTAAGTAATTTCATAGTAAAGGTACAAGAGAAGCCTTAATTATTGAATTTCTTAGGAAATGAAATTTATCAACTCTAGAGTTTTATTTTTGAATCACTTACGTCAATATCCCAGGTGATTTTCTAAGTCAACGAAAATCGCGCTTAATAGATATAAGTAGGTCACAAAAAAAACCCTTTTAATTACTGTCATGAGGAATTCACATCAAATTTTCATTCGAAAATGGAACTTAAATTAAAGAAAAAATACACGTCGTATTGACGCGAGTGATTCAAAATTGAGCCACAGGTAAGGTAAGTAGGTAACCCGATGTGACTTATGTTAGGTAGGGATTGGTTCAATCTTATGTAATAGTTTTCACAAAAGGCAATCAAAAGAGACGCTGCGATAGACATCGTTATGTACATGTTACTATAAT
Organism: Pyrausta aurata; assembly: GCA_963584085.1. NCBI lineage: Eukaryota > Metazoa > Arthropoda > Insecta > Lepidoptera > Crambidae > Pyrausta > Pyrausta aurata. Next base: position 7,083,085 of record OY757260.1, read on the forward strand.
TGTTATGTGCCATCAGAAATATTATATCTGTTATTATTAACATCTCGTATGGAAAATTATGCAACTCCAATTTTTAACTCGTCATTGAACTGTTGCTGTCAATCTCATAAAAGTTCAATTGTAATTAGTGGATTTGGTTTGGATTTGGTATTTGACAGCTGCTACCTACTACTTTAAGATTACTCGTTACGACGATCAATTTGCGTAACATCATCATCGTAATTTTTATCCATGTACTCTGAAAGTAAGTAAGACTCAAGCATATTGTCTGTATCTTTTGAATAGTTGAAATATATCTTGGTTCTTAGATTCTATATTCAATATGATCATACGAGTATACTTCACTCATTTTGATTTATTGAACCGAGTGATTTTCATTCATCGTTCATATTAATTTGTCATATAAGTATTTTAAATATGTACAATAGTTTACACAGAGTTTAGCATCAAGTAATTATATATTTATTATAATATATGAAGAAATCGAAATGCATAGAAATTGTGACCCTGAGATGTCAAAAGCAATTTTTTCTTCGACGAAGAAAAATCGTTCAGCGAACTTTTTTCGAATACGAACTGCACAAGAATTGAGGCCCTAATTTTTTGATTGTTGTCTTCATGGGTAATATAACTTCAACAGTGTTAGTGACTCATAGAATCAAGATTTCATACCTTGCTTTAGTCTTTTACATGTTTAACATTAATATTATAAGTTGTATCTAAAGATATCATTTACAAACTTCATATAAATAATAGTATGTCTATTAATACTTAGACCAGTAAATTTCCTATGAGAACTTCTTGGAGTTAAATGTCCCTCAGGAACTATTTCTATCTCCCAATACTCAACTGGACCGGAAGTTTTGGAACTATGTAAAAGTGGTTACCCTACTTGGATGTGGTTTGAAAGTAGAAATTATTAAACTTTGTATAAACACGTGCATAATTAGTTTGCGAAAATATCCTGCGGTGTGGAAGTTGCGATGAAATTTATCGACTTGAAAACTCTGTGAGAAAGGGCACACACGAGCACTTTGTGCTCATTTATTGATGGTCTTCGTAAGTGCCTACATTTTAGCTCAAACTTGAACCTCATGATCATCATCATCATCAGTGGAGTTTTTTGACAAAAGATAGTGTGGTGGACACCTCTTGCCTTCCATACCGCAGTTTAAGAACCGTAGGTTTTCCGCCTTTTAATGCCCTGTGAAAAGCCTTTCCAGATACAATATATATTTAGCCTTTTTGCTAGTACTGATGTTACTGTTGGAGCAGAAAAGTCTTAGATTGGAGACCCTTCGACCAAAGGCGCAGCATAGGCCGTCCACAGACAAGATGGACAGACGACCTTGTGAAGATGGCAGGATCGCACTGGATGCAGACCGCTCACAACCGGTCGCTGTGGAAATCCGTGGGGGAGGCCTATGTTCAGCAGTGGACGTCCTTTGGCTGATAATGATGATGATGATAATGATGTTACTGCTATCCAATACCAGGGAAACGCTTATTTAATTGTGGCGTTTAGTCACAGGATCGTCACTGAATAATGAAGCTTTAAATAGAGAAGACTATCCTTCAAGACACCCTAAGTACATTCTGGTAGCACTGCCACTGTTTGGTGGCGGACTGCTTATTCAACATTTTTGCAGTTAAGCACCAAACCTGGTTGCCGTTTACTATCCACCACCTGTGACCACGCTAGTAGCCTACAGCTTTACTCAGCTCAGCAGCAGCAGCAATACTATTCTCAGAGAAAATTTTGTAAAATACTCATATTTTGAAGCACCAGCCAAAAATAGCCAACCAACTCCGCATTGTTGTTACACCATCAAGTGCAATGTGTGGTTATCTACATAAAAAAAGGACATAAAAGTGCTGGTCATCTAGATTTTATTTAAAAAAAATACTTTGGATGTTATAGACTGTAACTTTAATAAATAAAATGCAAAGCCAAGCTCAGAAAATATTATATTATTTATATTGATTTAAAGGATTAATTAACAGGTTAAATTAAACTATACATGTATAAAACATAATAAAGTGCGTACTCCTACTCACATTACAAGTTAAGACTAAAATTATATTATTAAGGTTCTCGTATTATACATTTTATTGTTTAAACGAACTTATCCCATTGAATTTAATAATAAACTCTTCAATAAAAGTACTCCAACAACGTAACAATTTTGCAACAACAAAAACCAATATTCATTTTCGTAACTTGACGAGTGTAACTCAAGTTCATTATGCGAGAATCATCACCAGTGAATGAGTGACAATTTAATGAAGAGTTGCTCCATTATGTAATTATAGGAGGTTATTAAAAGCACTACTCGACTAATGAATGGGACCATGATTTCGTGGTGGCGTAAGCCGAAATTATGTTATTGATGAGTTGGTATGGGTTTGTAGAGTTTGAAAAGTATTACGAAAGTACTGATTGTGGACTACAAAAAGGCTACTACCTATAGATAAAAACGCTTAATATTTTTTTCATTATGATAAAAAAATTATCGATAATTAGGAGGAATTCTAAATCTGAATTTTATACTTAGGGTACCTACCTTTAAACTTTAACCCTTTAACAAATTGGAAAAGTCTGTATTAATCGTCGTAGGAATTATCATGGAGACATAATTTTTATATAAGTCGGTTAATAATTTAGCTCGGTTCTAAGTCTGTTAATGCTAGGAATTACATTTCCGTGTATCATGCGGAATGAGAAAACCACCTACATTCACAAATGGGAACACATATCCGAAAATGGATAAATGCCACAATTATAACGTAAAACTATTAATTTGATTGCATCAAAACAATTTAACCGTATGTCGTCACCAGCTTCAAACATTGATTGAAACATCCCACACTTGGACTTTTGAATGAAATTACTTCTGCTTGTAATCGTAGATGCCTTCAAGATGTTTTACATACTCGTTGCCGTTGACTATTTGAATACACCTACGGGTTTTGTTAATTACTAGTTCAACTAAATTGAAACCTTACCTAGATTTGGCTTGTTGGCTTGTTGTTGTTGTTTTTATGAACTTAGTAAAAGTAAAGAAATTTATGCTATTTGAACATACAACTTGACTTAAATGTGGTAAGACAAGTTCTTAATGTCAAGATGGTAACAGTTTTAGGAGCACTTATGAATCATTACCACATTTACTCGTATAATGCTAAGGCAAAGGAGTGCCCGCGTCGGTGTTTCCTAGTGATAACAATCCAAACCTTTTCAAAGTTAGAGTGATCCGGCTTCTTCTGGGCGAGCTCGCTCCATTTTCGACTCCGTCTTAGACACTCTTGGCTTGGTCTGGAGTCAAGAGCAAACCCATACAAAAAAAAACATCGAGTAGTACGGAATACATTTATGATAGTTGTGTTCAAACACGCGTTGCTTAGAAATTACTGCTGTTCACTTAGAAACTGGGTAATTAACGAAATATTTTGGAGTAATCAGACCAACATCAGTGATTATGACTTTTCTACTCCTCAACTCAACATAGAGCCTACAGAGTCACAGATAATACCCAGTTAACGACAACTCATCCTTTACATGCAAAACGTTCAGCCATAATTCAAAATCCACGTTACATTTACGTCTGTACCGACTCATGAAATTAACGTTACAGTCGGCCCTTTGTTGGTGCGGCAATTATGAACAAATCTTGACTTAACATACTAATTACGCATACCGAAATACTCATCAAGCTCGTAATCAATCAGCTCTGAATAAACTGTGGTACAGGAACGTGTTTAATGATGGTATTAACTAAATGGGTTTGTATTAGCCGCGAGAGTTAGTCGGTTTAGTTCAGATTGGCTGCTGCTTCATGGAACAATGGCGTAAATGCCAAATCGTTCAGTTTAAAATCATGATTCCTTTTCTGATTCTCGATTTTTTTTAGAATAAGTTGTCATTTAAATACAATTTACTTACTATGTTAATGTAAAAAGAAACACTACTTAATATGATTATACACATGATCACCAAACATTTTTACCAAATTGTGAAGAATGATTCACAGACGTGACTTGTATTTTGACTGACAGTTTTATATTCTGATTTAACATAAATGCACACTTTGATTGATAGTAACGCAATACAAAATTACGTTTTTGTACCTGAACACTAATAGAATTCTTAATGAACTTTTTGTGTGGATATCGCAAAAGGTCATATCGCTAGCATATCGTTAATATTGCACGACTAATGATTGGTAACGTCTTTATACTTACCGTTATTAATTCTTTTTTACAAGAATATTTATCACCTTTTTATATCAATCCTTTTATTTTATTATCATCTTTACAATTAATCAACGGAATTTACTCAATGCAAAATTTAGTGAAGTTGGTTTTCTCATTTAACTGCACATGTGCAACAATTTGAATTACACATTGAAGATATAGGAAAAGTAACAAATAACTCACTTTATTAAACAATCTAGTTATAAGTATGCCTGCTATCTTATTTAGGCCCAGAAGGTCTACTACGCAAAACGAAATCCATCATCATCGTTTTTCGAATCCGAAAGGTTTTTAGTGTGGAATACTACGAAATGCTTCGGATCCGCAAAACGATTATCGTATTGACGGATTTCGTTTTTTGTAGTAGGCCTTCAGTTGCGTGATCGATAGTTAACTCCAGCGTTTGAATAAATAGTGCATGTTTTGCAGAAAAAAGTACTTTGACCTTGAGTTCAACCGCTGGCATAACTGGGCCTTAAAATTTATCCTTATTTAGGTATATTTACCTTTGAAATCTACTATCGCATCTATTTGCACATCCTTAAATAACCTTTTACACAATTGATTTGGCTGTTCCATAAAAATACCAGTAGTTTTTTAATGTCTCTTCAATACATTTTTACTACCTGTCTCGCATTTGTCGAAAGAGCCAACAATGAGTCATAAGATTTCCTAACCTTTCTTGTGTTTTATGATCCCTTGGTACCTTTTTCGTTTGTTGGAGACAGCTACTAGTGTTTAGGGTAGGAAAGACAAAAGATTTTTTACTCGCCTAGTCATAATTCTTTGTAATATTGTAGTTGTGAAGTAAACATTTGCCATTGTTAGGTTCTAACAATGATGGCTTCTTTGAAACATATGATAGCTGAACACCTTTTTGGCCATTCATACATAAAAGACTTATTGCGTGACACGCGCGACAAAAAGAAGCCTTTTGTTTCTTATATAATCTTATGATAAGATTATTGTTATTGCTAGAAGTCTAAATATTCATAACCACGGGGGAAAGGAGATAAAACAACGACTCATTGAATTTCAATTTGGACGGATAGCACGGTAGCTCAATTGGAAGAGCAGTTGTCCCGGTTAGCCAGAAAGTTGCAGGTTCAAGTTCCGCCCGTGCGCAATTTTTGGTTACTTATTTAATCTTTAAGTATGAAAATTTGACACTGTGAGTATTAAAAAAAACATTCTCTACCATTCAATTTGGGGCTAAAACTTAACTACTGCAACACTGCAGTTTAAATTTGTTAAGCATACTTACTTAAATAATTACCAAGTATTCCACATGTAGTCCAGCTGATCAGCTGAAAAACACCATTTTATTCTCCTTCTTCACAGCCTGATACATTGCTTCATAAAAATCAAATATCTTGCTTCTAACCACAAAATGATAACCAGAATGTTGTGGGGAGTCTAGTGGGATGGGCTTCTCTATTATAAGCTGTGGCGATCCTGTGCCATGGCGAGAAAACGCCACCATCAAATAAGTGATCCCCTGCTATTGGTTAGGTAGCAATATCGGTACTGGGAGAAGGCTGAAGATTAAGTATATCAGAAAAGGCTTTTGACAGGATATTAAGAGGCGGAAACCCGCGGTTCTTAAACTGCCGTGTGGAAGACAAGAGAGAACCACCACACTATCTTTCTTTCATAATTTCGATTTTTAATTGAACAAGCTCCACCGACAGGAGTCTAGCTCTTAAGATAGTGATGGACTTTAAAATGATTTATGATATCTAGTTATTAACCTTCTTTTGCATCTAAAGAACTGTTAGAGCCCTAAAATATCTTCTCATTATTTTAGTTTTACTCTCAACATTATCAACGGTGCTACTAGGCACACATTCCTGACGCTAACCCTACAAGCAGTATTTCTGATTACCAATGACAATATCAAGGAAAGTGTGTATATAGTTACAACTCCTTTGTTGTCCTTCTATTGCAATATGTTGTTCACAACTAGTTTTAGGTAGCAGATGACTAGAGTATGTCTATTAAGCTCACAGTAGGCTTCTACGTTCTCAGTAGGGGGCGACTCAAATGAGACTATTTGCGTTAATATATTGATGGTTCAAGAGATTGTCTGACTCATCTTTTGTACGTAAGTAGTGGAAATGGGTTCTTAAATAAATATAAAGTTTTAATTTGCTACATTTAAAAAAACGAATTTAAAGTTTACGTAACTATACTGTGTCTCCAAATGACAAGGGCTTTGGAATTTTCATTATAGAGCGTGGCTTACAAGGTTTTGTTTTTTATCGAAATGACGGCCACGACTGAAACCTTGTAAAATCGAAAGATCACATAAGCCGAAAATATACGTTGGTTAACTGCGTAAAGTGTCAGGATTTTAAATTATAAGCCGCTCAAGATACAAAACGAAAATTCAAGCGTTCTTTACAGCCTGTTAGGTAAACGTGACGGTTTAGGAAATTTTGACATAGAATATTTTACTTGTTAAATAATGCAAGGAATCGGTTTTATTGATGGCCGCTTCTTAAAATGGCGGACCTAAAAGTAAGCCAAATTTTTTATACACTTTTGTAAAAATCTCTTTGTCCTATTTGCTTGATTTAAATTTCATAACACGTTAAAAGGTAGAGATACATGTTGGCCTGCTTTTCATCTTGAAATTCATTTTATAAATATTTTTTTCCTTTTAACCAATATTAACCTAACCTTTTAATAATTCATAATGTATCACTATGAATGTTATGAGTAACTAGACCTATTTACGTCTTTTCTCGTTCAAAATATTGTAGTAGGACGTTATTATTTCACATCATTAAAATTTTCCCATAAGCAGAATTGAATATACCCTTCTTCATAATACTATTGTCTCTATGACCGTTACTTGGTTCTTGGAAATAGCGCTTTAGTTTCAGACTATGATGTACAAAATTATGGTATGCTCTAGAATAAATATTAATTTTCAGTTTATATGAAATACAAAGCTTGTCGTTATACCTAATGTATCTTCTATGAGCATTTTTAGTAATTTCCGCACGTTTTGTGTGCTATCATATGACAGATTTAGTTTATCGGGGTAAATGTCTTGTTTGTAATCTGTTACTTTATTACGTTTTTGGACAATGTTGACACCTTTATTTTGGTATTTAAATGTACACTTAGTTACACTTCGTTTATCCATACTAAGTGTACCTTACACTAATGATAAAATACTCGTATTATTTGTTTAACTCATAAAAGTTGCAATAAAAAGTCCTAATCATTTGATTTACCTGCTATTGTTGAGTTTAAAGTTATGGTTGGAAAATAAAAGATGCAAATATGCAAAAATTATCACAATGGCTTTATTAAAGTATATAAATAGTATACTCGTGACTTATATGGACATTTATTTACACATTATATACAAATTCACAATCATAATATACTACAGCAGTCTTATAGAATTATTTACATTAAAAAATATGAAACAGACGCCCTTTGAAACGGCGAGAAAATACAAAAATAGATAAAATTTTTTGGTAAGCGCGCGTCGCAATAATAGGTACAATATTCACATGAAGCTTTGACTAAATGAGTTTTTATATGTGTCAATGAGTGTTGTAAGTACACCGACTAGACAAGGTAGGCCTGGCCTGAAGATTGGGTGTCGATAAGCGGCGGCGGAGGGGGCCAATGCCTAAATTCCCTCCGTCTGTTGGGATTATTACCACCTAGCTCTAACGACGAATAATCTGAATCTATTGAGGAATAAATATGATCCGAAGGGGGCCTACCATCTGGTCCATATGCTGGGATTATATTAGACTGCAATTGCTGCCCCCTATCTTCACTGAACTCGGGAGTCGCGCTTACTCCATCCGTGGACCCCCTCATTTTCTCAGTAAAAGAAAATGATCTCAGCGTGCCATTTTGCATACCACTTCTCATTGTATATGAATTTATATTGTTCCTATAACTAGACGTCTTCGACTTCAATTTCCGATTTGGCATTGCATATCGCAAATTCTCCCAAAACTTATTTTGGCCCCACCTTATTCTCAAACTCGTTTTCAAGTATGGCCTCAAATCTGGATCACACTCCGCTTCTGGGAATATCGAATTCTCTTCTATTATGACTAAAGTACAAATTCGAGACTTTAAAATGTTGTGTAGCGCTTGCCGGTAATCCAATCGAGACCATTCCGTTTCTAGAAAATTTCTAGTGAGCACTACTATAATTCTTTTAGACGCTTCTGCAGCCTCAGGTATCGGTAATGTATACTGCATATATGCCGAACCATGTTGTGGTATATCTCTGTAATGTAGACATAGTTTATATAGAGGTCTCCCATTTTCTAACTCAGTGGCTAACGTTTGAATAACAAAATCATCATCCTTTGGGCTGTAGCAGACATAAGCATCGTATAATTTATCAGTGTCGTCGTACGCTCCAGTGAATGGAAACAATCTTATTCCGCAGCTTGTATAAAGCCATATGCGAATCGTGTCTCTAAATAAGAAAATCACAAGGATGACTAGCAAGATCAACATGAATCCGGAGAGCGTGGTTACCATCATAGGCATGTAATTTGAGACCAGCATGTTATCTATAACAGAATCTCCCGCGTAATAGTCACTGCATATTGTGCCATTAAGATTGAGTTCTTTCTTTTGTGGCGTCTGCGAGTCGGTACTCCAGCACCACACGTCTGCTATGTCAATAATTTTAGGAACATTATCAGATATGTAGGCGGTGAATCTTTGCAAGTATCTACATTTACACGACCATATATTATTACCTAACGCCACAGCATTCAAATTAGGCTTGCTATTCAAAGTCCAAACTGAAAAATCAACTAATCTGTTTCCATCTATTCTCAAAATCCTTAGGGAATGCAAATTTGAGAAAGTAGAGTTTGCTATGTGACTTATGAAGTTATCTTGCAAATAGAGCTCGTTAAGCTGCGTTAAATGTTCAAATTCAAACCCATTTAGGTGTTTCAGTTTATTGTTTCCGAGATGCAAAATAATGAGGGAGGATAAACCGGCAAACGTCCTATTCTGTATGTTTTCAACTTCACTCGAATTTACATAAAGCGATCTCATATTTTTTCTGCCGATGAATGCATAATTTTGCAATTCTTTAAAGTCATTCCCGTCTAAATAGACCTCGGTTGCGTCCATAGGAATCTTTTCTGGTATTTCCACAGCCTTTTGGCTTGAGCAATCTACTACGTTTGTGTGCCAAGTGGGGTCGTGATAACAGGAACAATTATCTGGGCATGTCATTTGGCAATCACAGGCAACGTAATCACAACAATGGCATAGCGTGAAACAATGTGTTTCGTACCTACACAAGAAGTCTGTAGACCTCAAGTTGCTCAACGGGATATGGGTGACGCCTCTTGCATGCGTCATTCTGCACAAAACATTCTCAAGATCCATAATGCGGGGGTGTTGTCTCATTGCAGTCATATTGTTTATCAAAGGCAACCATTCCATAGAGCAATCACAGTCAAACGGATTTCCTCCTATATAGAACTCTGGCAAAGACTTATTCGAAGGAACTGGGGACAACCGGAGGCTGTTTATATCTAAATGAGATATCTCATTTGCGTAAATATCAACTCTAGTAAGATTGCGTTTCTCCATAAACGTGTTTACTTGAATATTATTTATGTGGTTATTGTTTATGAACAACAATTCTACACTGTTAGGAATAGCTAAAGGTGATATTTCAAAAATACGGTTGTGGCTTACGTCTAGTGTTTTAATATGGATTTCATCTTGGAGTTTGTAGTAATTCCCCAAGTGCTCTATAAAATTGCCATGTACATCAAGCCATTTTAAATTACTAGGTATGAATGCATAATCGAACCATACCAGGTGGTTTTCAGATAAATTAAGCCACAACAAACTAAGCAACGTTGAAAAAACTCCGTTTATATCTGATATAAAATTCCCGTCTAATCTGATTGCTTCTAGTTGCTTATTCCTTTGAAAACTTCCGCGTTCGACCGCTTGGACTTTATTTTTAGCTAAGTTTAAGACTTGCAGACTTGGTAAGTCCCAAAACATGCCAACAGTGAGGTTACCAATTTGATTGTCAATTAATCTTAATCCAGTTAACTGATCTAAATTTCTAAAAGAGCCATTTTTAATATCGGTGATTAAATTTTCACCCAGATCTAACGTTTTTAATAAAGACAATTCCCAAATTGCTGACGGCACATCTGCTAGTTGATTAGAGCTTAAATCTAATTCCTTCAAATCCGAACAATTTTTAAAGGCTTTAGGATCTATGTTAATTAATAAATTATTGTTTAGGTTTAATTTACTCAATACAAACAAACCATTAAATAAATGCTCATCGATCGTATGCAAACGATTTTCAGCTAAATTTAGTGTATGCAAATTGTACAAAGGAACAAAAGTATTTTCTTCAATATATCCGATTGAATTATTTCTTAAATCTAGTATCTGGAGGAAGAATAAATCTTTGAACGTCTTACCATCTATCCTCGTCAAAGCATTATTGGATAAATTCAGAACGACTAAGCGTATAAGGCCAATAAACGTTCCACTGTCTATATGAGCACTAGAGAGCTGATTATTCGATAAATCTAAGACAAGCAGCTGTTCTAATCGGTGGAATACGCCTCTGGCTAACTCAAATAGCTGGTTATTATTCAAATACACTTCTCGCAACTCTTTCGTGTTCGCGAACGTGCCCTCAGGTATCGACTGAAGGTTATTGTAGGAAATGTTTAATATTCGTAACGGAATAAGTCCATTAAACGTTTCACTTGAAATATCGCTGATATTATTATGCTGGAGCCGTAGTTCTTGAAGCCTTCTTAATCCCGTAATTTCCGACTCCTCTGTTAAGGACTTGAGCTCATTGTAGCTCAAGTCTAAGCTTCGCAGGCCGGAACCACAGCTTTTACCGAATCCGAGACGGTCGACACTTTTGATTTTGTTATATGTTAGATTCAGTACTTGAAGATTTTCCAATGGGCAAAAAACATCTGAAGGTATAGCTTTCAAATTGTTATCGCCCAAATCTAAATGTTGAAGTTCTCGCAATCCATTGAAAGTTCCGAGAGATAGTTCCAAATTTTTGTTCGGGCTCCAATCACTATTTTTGGAACTAACAGACAACTTTTTCAGTTCGCGAAGTCCTTCAAACGCGTTGCCTGGAACCCGTAGAAGTTTGCAGTTCCGGAGTATTAACTCTGACAGCGACGAAAACCTTTGGAAATAGTTTGCTTCGAGGTAACTTTCGAAGAGGAGCAGCTGGTTACACTCCACAGTTAGCCGCTTCGTGTGATCCGCGGGCGCAGATGTCAAACTGGATCCGTCGGCATCGAGTGTCCGCACCCGGCATAAGGTGCCACTTTGGTCACCTTTCGGCAGTCGGCTGCAGTTATCCACGCCTCTAGGTGCATAAGCAGCATTGACACTCAAATTCACTAACAAAAGAGTCAGCAATTGAAACATTTTCTACACACATTTGTCTCTACCTATTTAAACGAGAGGGTAACAGTCACTATTTACTGATATCGTCAGTTGGTTATTGAGACATTACAAGCTCACTTCACTCGTGTTTACGTCGCGACGTACGTACGTTGTGTGGCGGAGGCGACGCTGACGCGTGCCAGCCTCATCGTGGTTCGTTTGCGACTGACGAGCTCGCCAGTTCGGCGAGAACGGTTCGCTCATTGCTGCCCCTTTGACTCGCCCCCCTCCGTGCCGCCGCCCTCGCCCCTACATAGTTACACGTTCCCTCGCATGGCGCCACTAGCGCACCCGACCGCGCTCTCGCACAATTATGTAATGTTTTCTTAATCGAGTACCACAGTGAGTTAAAAAAGGAAACCTGCGCTGCCTCAGGAATTATTATAGATACCGCTGCCTTGTTCCTGGAATCAGTGAGCTACTGAATCGTTTATGAAAGCGATTCGAACACGAATTGATTTCCAAACGATACAAGTGGATTAATTATTACTTAAAAGCTATACCAACTGCAATTAAACTTTTGTTCAGCTTTGAACTGTTATCTTCTAAGCTGCAATATACCTACTAGCAATCATAGACAAACTGTAGCTATGTTACTAGGGGTGTCCTTAATTCCTTTCTGATGTCATTTATTGAATTCCCTACTCACATACTTTGGTGAAGATACCCAATAAAGCTTGTTTGCCGTCGCGTGCCCCACACATTTTTGTCTAAAGAATTGTACAGAATTTTCAAACAGGGGCCGGCAAGTGTTTTTGGGCAACGAGTTCCGGTATCTCGTGCGGACTGGAAGAGGTGCGAAGTTCGTGGAGTTGATAATTTGATTTCCTTGTTCGACACGTAAAGTCGTTTACGAGACTAACTGGAAGTTAGTTACGTTCAGAATACGGCCAAAGTTTTGGTAGCAGGCGCCGGAATAAAGATACGTCACATGCTTTGTTTGTGGTACTTTGAAAGTGCAAACTTGTTAGATTCATTAACAACTTCGAAATCTAATGTTAGGAGGACATGATGTGGGAAAATAGTTTTATGGCTGATCATTAAGGTTAGAATCCTGAACAGACAAAACGTATTAAAAGCCATGAATAGAAATGGAAAGAAATTTTATTTTGAATATGAATAAAAATTGCAGAAAATCTTTACAAGAAAGTCTCGTTAAAGAAAACGGTTTCCCAACAACAAAGTGGTTGCTCGATGCACAATAGAAAAACTAAAAGTTTCCCCTATCTAGGTCGCGGTTAACGCTCAGCGCAAAAACTCTATGATGTTGAGAGCAAAGTTTCGCGGCTTAAGTGATAAAACACGTTGAGGACATCCTAAAAAACTGGAGTGCTATGATATCCTTGTTATTAATGTCTGGTGTCGGTATCCTGTATCAAAAGTTCTCGCTGTCGCGAGTTCTTAGCGGTGGCTTGATAAATGACTTCTCCCACTTTTGTGAAAGTTGCTCGTGTATTTTTTTCTGTATCTGGAGGCCTGATGTCGCCGGCTGGGAGAACGTGTCGCGACTGCCGATGACGTCTTGCTAACGCGATGCCATATCATCTCCTCGGATTATACGGATCGCTGTCCGCCTACCTTTTTATTTCCTTTTGAGGTATGTTTGCGAATATTGTTTCATTTACATAATGCTGTTTGATGTTACATCTCGTTTTCATATTTTAAGTACATTATCAGTGTTTTTACATAATTTAAATGAGATGAATATATTTTAACGTGTGCTTCTGTGGTCCTTTGTCAATAAAAGACCAAGATCTCATTATCGTTATTTGTGATGTATAATGGAGGGATGTTTTTGTCATAAATATTATTCTCTAGTAAATTTTAATGTCATGTATGTTGATTGTTCGGATGAAATTTTAATATGGATCTTTGTATTTATATATAAAAGATGTACATATTTTACAAAGCTTCTCCAATAGCGAAGCAACCGTTTAGGTTTTATCTCGCCTATTAAGGATAACGACACGGCTCTATGCATAATTTAGAAGCACGGAAGTGTAATTAAAATGCACGTTATTTTGCACCTTCAGGCGGGGTTTATTCTATTGTTATCTGAGATCAAATTGCGTACCCACGGAATATGTCTTAAAATCCTGTTATTAGTAGCGTTATCGTGGAGTTTAACGCATTGCTGCTGTATATCAGTTTCGTGTTTATTTCGAAACATTGGAATAGTTGAAGCACATTGAATATTCATTTCAAAGGAAGGTTTGCCTTCGTAGCATGTATAGTTAGCAATGATGACAGATGGATATGCGAAACGTTTTGTAAGAATAACACTTTCTCTACCGTCTGTTGTTGTTTGTGTTGCTCGTGAAATGACACTGTAATTATTATCCTTTTTAAACGTGTAAACTTTCTACACTTTAGTTAATTTAAAAAAATAGAAGGACGCACAAACAAAAAAATCTTAGAGAGTGCTGTCAGCAATCAGTACCTTATAGAAAAGAATAAACCCTCAGTTGCTATAAGATTACCTTCGCGTATTAACTCGTCAAGTATGTGTAAACGAGACACAATATAAATTCCATTGTTATGCGACTCCCGGGTGTCGTTTGATACCTGACTGATTAAAATAAAACAATTGAAGTTCGTATCTGCCTATCAATTATTTTAATCTTTGACTATGCCACTAGTAGGAACTTGCATTGCGTGCACTGTATCCGCATCTGTATCTGATTCAGAAGGCCTACTATGTAACTAGAATTATCATATTTTCGAAACTACCCATCTATGTAGCTCATACCGGCTATGCCTTGCGAGTGAAAGGGATGTTTTCTTTTATAAACAGCCAATAATTTGGCCAACATCTCGATCCAAGATGGATCATTATCTGATTTATAACTTTTTATTTAATAATTGTGGTTGAGGAAACTACTTCCTAAATACATCTAAATACTTGATACATCATCACCATCAGTCGTAGGTCATCGCCATCCATCCACTGCTGAATATACTCCTTCCCCACGGCTTAGCATTATTATTCATTTGAAACGTACCTGAAACATTCACGACCTCTGTGGTGTAGCTAAGCATGTTGTGTTTCGCGGCGTAGCCACGCCGAGGTCCTTGGTTCAATACCCGGTCGGGTCAGTATAGGAATGATAAATTTCTATAATATCTCGGGACTAGGTGTCTTGGTTCTATCGTTGTTTCTGGTTTACATAACACAAGTGCATTAGCTACTTACTTTGCGATCAGAGCAACGTGTGTGATTGATGTCCCATATTTATAATATTTACATATCATAGAACATATTAATATCTGAAAACAGGTGCAAAGCCTTCTTTAGTAGGGCCTCCGATTCAGGTCTAATCGGCACCTGTTCGTGGACCGGCGTCAACGGCCGATCGCGTGTACCATTCAAATCGCAGGATCGCCTTTACACTCGCCGTCTCGCGAATAAATTATATGCAACTTCCTGAAACTCGGCTCGAGTTAACGTATCTTGTAAGATATAGTTAAGTGGATGCGTCTTGTAAGAAAATGTGGCTAGGCTCGCCGCGTTATCAATAGATGGCGCTATCGGTTTCTTAAATAGACGAGCTATGTTACTTACTGAGTATTAAAAAATACTATAAAGTATTTTGTTAAACTTTGCAAACGAATATTGAGATTAGGTTATCAAAATATAACTGTCGAAGTCAGACGATATTTGTATGCAGTTTTATTGACACATTTCAACAAACACTTGGGCCGGTTTCGTGATAAATAGTTGTCTCAACTAACTGTAAAAAAAATACAATTGTGCATGCTTTGAACAAAATATACCTTAATCATGGTATGGTACCATTGATTATGGTATTTTTTGTTCAAGACACGCACAATCGTAAATATGCAACCAACTTTTAATCATTAGTTAAGTTAACTATCGATCAAGAAAGTGGCCTTGGGCCGGCTGACTCAATACCACTTGATAGTTTCATTTCTCACTTTGTACAGAAGTCATAAAACCGTGTCCTCTTCTATACCACGCTACATCCCTTTACTCACACACATCTAAACTAGTAAATGCCTACTCTCGAACTATGTAAAGCCATTGAAACCGTCGACTGCTTAAGGCGATACCATAACACGTTGATAGCAATCGACAGTGAAATAGACAAAGAGGCGAAATTTAGAGCCAAATCTATTCAAATGAAGATGCCTGTAGCGATAAGGGCAACCGTTTTATGGCTAATAGCTTTTATAGGGCCGCTACTGTGTCTCGGTGCATCGTTATGTTAAATAGGTAATGGATATTGCGCTTATTTGTGAGGATATGACATCGTCGAATTATAATACGGTCCGGAGAAATCTATGGCAATTGAATTGAATTACCATTGTTTATGTTTCTTTGCGACAGTAGCAGGATAAGTAGAACGTAGTGGGGAGTGGGATGGGCTTCTCTATTAAAAGCTATAATATTCAGCGACGAGCCTGTGACATAGCGAGTAAACGGCCGGCATTGAATAAGCGTTCCCCTGGTTCTGGGTAGTACTGGCAGAAGTCTGAAGATATAGTATATCACGAAAGGCTTTTGACTGGACATTAAGAGGCGGGAAACCTTCGGTTTTGAAACTGCAGTGTGGAAGGTAAGAGGGAAACCACCAAACTGACTTCCCTAATTTGGAGTTTTTATTTTTTTTAACTCCACCGACGAGAGCCTAGCTCTAAAATTTGATGATGATGTTTCTTTGACACAGTGAAAAGGTTGTGTGTGTATGGTTAAAGCAGATGAAATATGTTTTGGTTAATGTCACCGGCCTCAGTTAATAGATTCGTTCTAAATAACATATCATTTTGAGTATGGTTTTTGGTCACTACACTACGTCTTCTTAGCTTATGTCCATAAACAAATCCTTAGGTGCTATCAAAAGTGAAAATGATAGTTAATTTTTTAGTTCAAACTTATAATCTAAAGCTATTTGAACGCCAGACGTTAGCAGCAAACTGTTAATTAAAGTGGCTCTTAAAATTTACAAGGCTTCATTCAGTTATGACGCGTTTAATATTAACTGCACTCAACATGAGTAATAAGCTGTGACTTGAGTTCCTGTCTAGACATTTCTGTACATCACACATACAATATAATGCAAATATTGTGATGCTTGAGGTCTTTTAAAACTTATTTGCGCACTCCGTTAAAACAATTGGTTAGTTTTAGAGGGGCAATGTCTTAAAATACATTAAAACACAAGTTCCTCCGTGTTCATCTAACAATGCATCTGCATACCGTACACATAAGAACAAAGATCGCACACAATGGGCTAAAGAAATTACTTCCGCCCATTCCCAATTCCGCTCAAACTATCGCACAATCCTAAGCTGAAAACAGAACTACAGTAGGAAATTAAAGGCATTCGAGCAGGTATTGTAATTGAGTTCACGAAGGATATTAGTTGAAGATTGCTCGTCAACCCGGGCTCTCGGTTCGATCACTCCGAATAGTTTCCAATACTTCCATTCCTCGTGCGGGCGTTGATTAAACAGAATCAGTTCAGTGGGACATTGGTGATATAGTGAAATTACTGGCAGAAAGACTACTTTATACGATACTTTTGTGTCAATATACAGGGTAAATAACTGATTTTAATTGTTACAGGGTCACGCTTGCTTAAAGTGTTCTACCAACAACCGGTCGCCGGTTTTGGAGTGTTTCGTACCACGAGGTTTTTAGACCCGCGGGGCGAATCATCCAAGTGCTGTTTCAGACTGGGGTTATTAGTTCGAAAATAGGTATCGGTTTTTTGCAGGTCACTGTAAACGATACGTCCATGTGAATACTAGAATTGTATGGCGTAAACTAATAAACGGGATCCTGCAGAATATCGAAAATACCTGAAAAATACGGGATATCCTCGCATGCTATTGGCAATGAATGGAATTATACTGAATACGGCAGTACATTACAGCCATTGTCAACGCTTGCTAACCATTTCTATAAAACAGTGCTTGGTGTCATTTATCAAAGATTGAAGCTCAAAGAGCCTTCTTTGCCTGATTATCGTATGTAGTGACGCTCCGGTCGATACAGACATGTCGCCCTGCATCGAATGTAATGGCCTTTTCGAGTGTGCTATACACTTTCCGTTTCACTCTATTGTCTTCCGTCTCTTAGATGCAAATCTACAGCGAACGATTCTCTGCAGATCGGTTTAAGTGTGTCGTAAGGATTTGTACGTGTTGCCTTAATTCTTAGACTGGTGTAAATCTAGTTTCACTGTTACCAAAGGAAAAATAAACTAAATTGAATTGAAAAACGTTTTTATAACCTAACCTAACCTAACCTAACCTAACCACTATCAAACAAATTGTTTGCACACTTGACACAAAAACAGGCGCCGTTAAAAGAAAAATGACGCAAGGTGCCAGCGATTTTGGCTCTTAAGATGGTTAAGTGGCGGTGATCTCGATAGAAGAAATATTTTTTTAAACATCATCAAGTTTTAAACGCCAATACCTGCTATTTATTTACACGTAATAAACTCCCTGGTTTACTTTAAATACTTTTGAGATCGTGTTTCTTCAAACTTTTTGTGTGTAGATCCTTCTCTTTCCCTTTGAGAGTTCATAAAATTTCGTGTTTGAGTTATTCAACTCCATCGATTTAATCTTCATTAAAACTTTAGGGTAGTATCTTATTTGATTGCGTTGTATCTGTTTACCTGGTACTTAGTATTTATACTTTGTAGATTCTCGTAGTAAAGTTTGATGACTTGTGCGTAGATTGAAATAAGTAAAAAGTAAAAGTAAAGTTATCCTGTAAACATCCCACTGCTGGGCAAAGGCTTTAGGTACCTCAAGTGTGAGGCAGTATGAGCCATTATAGTGCGGAGAGGTGTTTTGAGGCAAACGACTAACCTTGCTGTCCGCCCATAGGGCGTCTGACTAGGCTTAACAACTTATATCGATCGATGTTAGCCGGGAAAGTGAAATACTGCTACATAGTCAAATGCAAATGCAGATAATTACAACCAAACAAAAGGCAACAATCATCTTATAACTTCCCCCAAACATCCCCAACCAAATTTCAGGTAGATATTATTTGCACGGAATTTTCACCGATACCGCGTTATTTGAGTTGTCGCAGCGCTGTTTGCGCTTAATTATGTTAATGGACTGCAATGCAAACAGTCCCGGGCTCAGTTCTGTCCCATCTCTAACTATTTACAACAACTTGCACTGTGGTTTGTCAAATTAATCTGGATATAGTGTCGTTAGGTGCTTACTAAAAAATACGACCTGTTTCACAATTCCCTAATAAGTAACCAGTTTCGTTATCTCCCTATTACTTTATACGAAATGACGTTCTATATTTAAATTATTCATTGGTTAGTGCTTATTTGTCGATGGTAAAACTGGCTTTTAGTCAATTTTATAATTGTTTTTCTATAAAAAAATACTTACGTTCATTGAATATTTTTGCACCCACAAGAAAAGAAATCTCAGACATTTGTACCTACTCAGTGTTCCGCATCGCATCGCATGGGGCAACAATATCATTTAGGACTCATTGATAAATGTGCAAGCTAATTCATTTCAACGCCATACTCGCGGCAAAAAG
Source organism: Pyrausta aurata (assembly GCA_963584085.1). NCBI lineage: Eukaryota > Metazoa > Arthropoda > Insecta > Lepidoptera > Crambidae > Pyrausta > Pyrausta aurata. The sequence goes on from OY757260.1 coordinate 7,102,361, forward strand.
AGGTCCATATTTTCAATACCCGTCAAGCCGCCTCCATCAACACAAAACTGCATCGCCGAAAGGCAAGCAAGTATTTCACCTAAGCACTCTGGCTCGTTCATCACAATTCATTTGCGATCCGCGTTCAAATCGCACCGACTTCGTGCCAATAAGTGGCATATACCAGTAACTCAACTACGGGCCTTTTGTACCACCGAGCACTGATAAAGGGTTGATATTCACGTTTCACCATACTGTGGAATGAAACGGAAAAAGTCGTCGGCAAGGTAAGTGATATAGATGACCACCATGAAATAATAACCCTAAAATGAATACACGAATAAAAGGGTTGACATAAATTTATTTCTGCTTAATAAATCGTAAGTATTTAATAAATTTATCGTGACTTCAAATTTGAAATATGTCACATTAATACGTGTAATTTATTATTTTGAATGAAACACATATTGGTCATATCACCTATATGACTATAAGATTTTACCAAGGTGTGTATCATATAAATAAAATAAGTAGGTGTAAGTTGCGATCCGTTGGTGTAAGTATAAAAGTTATTGTTTGTCTCCTTGTTAAAGAAGTTCCTATATTAATGACGAGCCACTTATAAGATTGCGTTGCTTTCGTCGGATACATGTATAAGTTAATAAGATGAAATGTCTCATAAAAACTAAATAAAAAGTAAAAGTTCTATGTCACAAAACAAAATTACATCAACTCACTATTGCATGGCTCAATATAACCAATTAGGTGAACGTAGAACACGTCTTTTCGCATCGTCGATTTATATTGCTCAAACATTTTCCTGCTTCGGTATCCGCAATGACCTTTCCTGGTAATAAACTAACAGATAGAAACAAAACAATTCGTATCGGAACCACACAAACGCACTTCATTACTGGAGTGTTATCGATTCAATGTAACAAAGGTAGGGGAACCAAGCCAAGACTTTAATTAACAACTTGAGTTAAGCAGGATCAAAAACTCCAATTGTAGTACGGGCATACGAGATAATAGGCAATTGGGCACAGATTATGGTAGTAATTCACAAAACACGGGTCCTGTTGATACAACCTGTGTGTGACCAGTTGAAACTTAACCGTATACTTATAAGGTACAATTCGACATGTGCTTTAAGCCGAAGGTGGTACGAGATATTCTGATATCGGGATCAGAAATTAGGAGCTAGGAAATCCATGGGCAGCGGAGGGTTAGTTATTTGAAACCGAAACTACGAGTCTGATTAGTTTTACCGAAACAATTATGAATTGTAAATTAGTGTTTTCAATCAATGCTGTAACGATTTTCTGGAACTGAGTGTACAGCTACACATTATTTTTTTTAAATAATTGGTGTATGAAATTTTCCTAATAAAACGAATGGAAACAATTGAAAGTAGAAAAGGGCGAATGTTTAGTTACTTGAAACGATACGACCGCTTTAACAAAACCATAATAGAGGGAAGTATAGAAGGAAAAAGGAGAAGAGAAAGACCAAAAATAAGCTTTATGCACAAAATAAAACATAATGTCAATGTCGCGTCGTATTAAGAGGTCAAGTAAACATAGGATAATTGTAAAGAATGGAAAAAAACACTGATGATGATTATTTTAAGATATTCAGAAGGAGATTAAGCTTCTCATTTGAATTTAGAACCTGGCAACTAACAACGACGTTATTCCAATGGAGTTGGTTAATGTTTTGTACACCCAATCGCTCGGGTAAACTTTGCACTAATATCGGCAATAATGGTGCCAGCAGTAATTTTAAATCCCATGGCCGCCCCATACACCTTATTACTATTTCCATAATGATCATTTTTGAAAGCTGCCATTCAATTGAATGTAAATATATTGGTATTGCAAATAGGCGTAATACAAAGTTCAATTAGATACAGTTACGAAATATGCTTAGTGGCGCTACAGTAAGCAATAGCGTTTATAGGGGTTTGTGGGGGCAGTGATGGGTAAATCAATAGTTTATCTTTGGATCAGATATGAGAATCTATTAATAGACATTTTGTGCGAGTGACTCTTTTGTAAAAAGTAAGACATTCTTAATAATCACACCTGATTATTTTTGATGATGCGACCAACGCTGGATCGTGTTTGATTAGTATACAATTTTAAGAGCTTAATTAACACCATACTGCGTTACAATCTCTGTTTTTATTCAAAAACGGCATTACAAAAAAACCGGTTAAGTGCGTGTCGGATCCGCGCACTGAGAGTTCCGTGCCACCCTTAACTAAATTCAGGGTCCACTTACTTTCACTTAACGAAAACATCACAATATATTGCGACAGCAAAAATAACTTTGTTTTTCATAGTGTTTGTATGAAAGACAAAGTTATATTTGCGGTTGATAAAAATGTGCAATATCTCAAAAACTACTGGTTCGATCTCCTTCAAACCAATTTTCGTTGCAAGTTTTTGTTGAGATCTACATCATATATTTTTTTCAAAATTTTCACTTCCTTAGTTCAAAAGTTAGATGGGGGGGGACGCCCATTTTACCACTTTGAAAGCGTCTATATCTCAAACCGTACACTTTTAGAAAAAACCGGGTAAGTGCGTGTCGGACCCGCGCACTGAGGGTTCCGTGCCACCCTTAACTGAATTCAGCGTCCACTTACTTTCACTTAACGAAAACATCACAATATATTGTGACACCAAAAATAACTTTGTTTTTCATAGTGTTTGTATGAAAGACAAAGTTATATTTGCGGTTGATAAAAATGTGCAATATCTCAAAAACTACGGGTTCGATCTCCTTCAAACCAATTTTCGTTGCAATTTTTTGTTGAGATCTACATTATATATTTTTTTCAAAATTTTTACTTTCTTAGTTCAAAAGTTAGATGGAGGGGGACGCCCATTTTACCACTTTGGAAGCGTCTATATCTCAAACCTTACACTTTTAGAAAATATGGTTTTAGAAACCTTAACATCATTTTAAAAGACCTATCCATAGACACCGCACACGCATAGGTTTGAGTAAAAAAAATTTTTAGGTTTTAGTTTCATGTATGGGAGCCCCCCTTAAATATTATTTTTTCTTACTTTTTGTATATGAATCGGAAAGCGGTAAACAAAATACACCTATCTACTAAGTTTCAGCTATGTGATGCTTATAGTTTCAGAATAAAGTGGCTGTGACATACGGACGGACAGACAGACAGACAGACAGACAGACAGACTTGACGAAACTATAAGGGTTCCGTTTTTTGCCATTCGGCTACGGAACCCTAAAAATGGTTTTAGAAACCTCAACATAATTTTAAAAGACCTATCCATAGACACTCCACACGCATAGGTTTGAGTAAAAAAAATTTTTAGGTTTTAGTTTCATGTATGGGAGCCCCCATTAAATATTATTTTTTCTTACTTTTTGTATCTGAATCGGAAAGCGGTGAACAAAATACACCTACTTACCAAGTTTCAGCTATGTGATGCTTATAGTTTCAGAATAAAGTGGCTGTGACATATGGACGGACAGACAGACAGACAGACAGACAGACTTGACAAAACTATAAGGGTTCCGTTTTTTGCCATTCGGCTACGGAACCCTAAAAACGATTTTAAAATCAATCAATCTGTCACGCGTAGTTCAGCAGTGACGTTAGCAATGCATGTATTAACGTTTCGCAACGCTACTGCATCGCCAGTTTTCCGTCATAACATGCACTATTCATATTTGTGCTAGAACGTACGCGTTTGAGAATGATGTGGAGTGACCGGATTGAAAATTTTGTCATAGAACAATTGCTTATGTCTGAGATGTCTAGAAGAAAGATCTGTAAGTGGGGTCTAGAAAAAAGCAATTGAATACCAGCTTTACATTATGGAATGATTTTTTATTGACATAAAATTTCAATAGTTGCGTTAAATGTCATGTTTTATAATGTTCATTATTTTAATAGCTTACTTTTAGATTTATCTCTTTCTAGAATTGCTGTTGAACAGACAAAAACGTGAGGTATATATATTATGAAGGTTTCATGTTAGATGAAAGTGCACGAGCTTATCCGAAATTCTACTCCATCGATGGCTCTGTTGGGTCGCATGAGAGCACTGACGTAGCATGGTGACCGGCTGCCAGTGACGATGAAATATTGATCGAAACCCAAACAAATCTACACACGCTCCGAACACACCGCCTCATCACAATTCTCAGTTTTTTTGCCGTCCCAACTAAGGACAATCGCTGGATTGACATATTTTTTAGCCTTACCCAAAATACTGCAAACACATCAAAAAGCTAAGGTAAGAGCAACATACCCGAATGTGTACCACAAAAAATGTTTTGGTGCCCGTATCAAAAGCTCTCATCTCTTAAATGCTATATATAGCCTGTTTGTTTTTGCAGCCGCATTCGCCATAATCCGCGCGGTAAAAAAATTAACGACAAAAAAATCACCAACGCATTGTCCTGATTCGTTTACAAACAAAGATACGTAAAAACAACGGCTTTCAAAAACCAGGATCGATACAAAACCGCGTCATAATATATCTCAGTTACATGGCTCTTCGTAGAGTGTGAAATATACGGATGTTCAATATTTATAGGAATTTTATTTGTGTTATTTATTCAGGAGGCACGTTTCGTTGTTGGGACAAAGGGAGTCTACGGTGCTCCGGCTTATTTTTCGTTAGTATCTGCATTTGTTTTAGTCGTATTAAGTGGTATAAATAATGCATTATCACGCGTTTGGTCGCCGCAGCCGCCGGTTGCTGAGCGAATTTCCAAGGATTTAGCTCTTATGACCGATTCAATGTATGGTTGGATCGTCACGCACATGTTTGTCTTTAAGGGTGAAATGCGCCGACCAATTGCATTGTCATGTCTCAAATATTTTTATTGTATCTGGACACATCTTGTGTTAAACCATATTTGACAACACTGTTGGTATAGCACAAAGATTGATGCGAAACTTTGGCACATTAAAAGCCATTTTAAGTTGTACTCAATGATTCGCAACATGAATGTACATACATTGAAAGTGGACAATCAACTCTACAAATTCACCAAGAAACACAAACGCCAATTGCCCGAAACTGAATTAACATTCAAAGACAAAAACTCAGGTGACTGAGAGTCTTACTACCGTATCCGTTTTAATTAGTATGCAAATTTAATGGCCTAAGGAATTTACATGTCAATGGTTCCCTAAATAACGCAATTCAAGGCACAAAAGCTTTAAGCGATCCAGTAACAGCTTACTAGCTTCGCTGTATTGATCTCTGGCTTAAGAGAGTCAATGACTGTGATATGTAAATAAACGAGATTTAAAAATGGGACGGTTTAATTAGGTGTAATTAAATAATCTGCATCGGCAAAAGTAAAATAACAAAAATCTAGATTTGTAACGCCTTAATTGAGAAATTTTAAAAATACTTCAATATATCAGTTATAATAACGCACGTAAATCATATGTTTTTTTTTGTTTCACGTATTTCTGACGTTTGAGACAATATTTGAGTTATTATTTAAAAAAATAATCTCATTTGACTCATTCGATTACGTTTACTCCCTTTAAAACCAAACACGTAAACAGGCACTAGCTTGCTTATTTCTTTGTAATTACAAATAATTTAAATATCGCTACATATTTGCTTAGCCAAAATAGTTATTTTATAACCACAATAACTGAATCATCTATGATAGATTATCCTAATAAGCCGACTTCCAAAAAATACAACGAATAATTTAACGACATGTACAATAACATCCATTAGAATTAGAACAAAGCTGCTCGCATTTATAAATTACTTTTACGAGATGCTATATAAATAAAGACATGTGAATGCCATTAGTGTTATTACAATTTTATAGCGGTTATACTACAGGTGTATTTAATATAGGGTGGCGACGGGAAATCTCATTAATATGACGGTGTAAGGAAAAAGTGCTTGCAATTTTTTACTGGTTAATTTTGGCTTAGAAACTATTTTTGTGGTTTTATATAACGCCTAATGTATTGTGGTTGTTACAATTTTGTAGGAAGGTTATATATATTTTAATCAAAAACATGGCACTTGTTCATAATAATTTAATCAGTCAGGTATCAAACGACTGCCGGGAGTCGCATAATAATGGAATTTCTATTGTGTCTCGTTCACACATACTTGACGAGTTAAATTACATGCATTTTTAGTAAAAAAAAACCGTAATAAATCATCCACAGTTTCAGCCCCTTAGAGGATGATTTTGTGTAAGTACCATTTATCTTATTAGTTACTCCTTTTTAATTCTATACGATTTATATTCTTACTATAAGTAGGATTTTTTTGTAAAGATTTCACAGATGGAACTCTGTCTGTGCCTTGCACCAAACTTGAGCTCAATGTGTTTCGAGTCTTTGTCAAGAATTATACCCGTAGTTTTGCAGTGACACTTAACTTGATGACGCAAAATTTCAAAATAAAATGAGAGTTTTAACTCAGATTTTCAGAATCCTGCCAGTCTGTTAAAATTGGGACGTTCTGCGTTAATTGAGACACCTGTCAATACTAAGTCGGAGTGAATTTGGTCATCTACGTAAATACATGTATACGTGCGATGCCCTCTCGTTTTTGGCGTAATTGGAGTGCACAGAATATTGCCAAAGTTTTGCAGTTTTTGAGTGGCTTGGGACTGCAGGCGAGCTGGCTGGCTGTAAGAAGGCTTGACTGCAACAATTGTTGCTAATAAAAAAGTGCTCAGTCTAATAATTTGAATAGTTGATTTTTAGATGAGAAGACATTTCAACAATTAGTTCTATTTACTAGCTTATTCGTACAATTTTTTAACGATATGCCAAGAGGGTCATATAAATGAATCCAACAGACTCGCTGTATATTTTGGTAAATGAGTAATCAAATAAATACATAATAAAAAACGTAGCTAGGCCTTTCTCAAAAAAAAATAGCTAGGCTTCAACAACCAATAGTGTCAAAATCAAGCACGCGGCAGCTAATATTTTTTATCACGCCAAATACCGTTACGCGTTAGGTGTTAGGCTAAGCCTCGCAAAACCGTCGAACGCGAATATTAAAATAATATTCGCAACACTTGATCCCGGCTCGGTCGCGAAATGACGCGGCGAGATAAGCCAGAGCAAAAAGAGATTGCAAATTATACGGCCCCATATCATATTATTACAACTGCGAGTGCTCGTGACGGGTGGTCTGGGGTGAGAAGATGTAAATGCTCTTGATCTTTTACTGATACATATCTTTTGCATGTTAAGTGAAATATTATCATGTCATGATTAATCGTTACACTAAAGTGCGGTTGTAAGTTGCAGTTGGCTGAGATAATTCTCATATTCAGTAATTTATACTTCAATTTTCTAATTGAAGTATAAATTACTGAATATGACTAAATTAAAGGTCGCTTAAAAATAGTTAGATTCAATATAATTTTATCCAAACAATATCTATCAGCTATGTAAATGTGAATTAATGTATCTTTTTTACCTTTACCATACTACACTTAAAATTTCTTATACGTATGTGCTCAGTCCAAAGATTGTCGCAGAAACAAAATTATAATTTTAACAAACATATGATAAGACTTTCACTAAAATGATATTAATTAATTTACGAATTCCAAAAAAATAATAATGTTAGTTACTACATTCTACATCAGCACAGTAGTTCTCTTGAGACTCGAAGCTTACCTTCCTGAGGCAGCGGCGGTTCATCCAAGTAATGAATACTAATTCAGAATCAACCTAGCCGTGTGACGGCAAATTATCTTGGCATCGGATTCCTGGCGGTATAAAAGTTATACAGCAGCCGCTACTAGCTTGCAGTGCTAAGTTTATTCGAAAACTGTTCGTAACTCTATTGGAATGACGTTAAGATTTATATCATTTATATCGTTACGAGGGTGTAATTATGTATTTTAGTAAACGTAGGCGGATGTACTTAGTTGTTGATTGAATATAAATGGGAGATATGATGTGTTTGTCTATGGACGTTTGAACAATAATACTAAACTATCGTGAATTATTGGTTCGCTTTTAAGGATACGATGTTTTTAAATACAATTCTAAGTTGTTATTTATAACCTTACCCAAACTGCATGCAAAAATATAATAATAATAATAAATAAAATACTCCATATTATACAAAAAAAGGACACAACAAAAACATTAAAACAGACGAGCACAAGTACTATTTAGGTAATATTAATATATTTGAATAGAAAAAAAAACATCCACAGATTCTGTGATCTGCGCCTTTGTAAGGTTAGTTTAATTTAATCTTAGAGTTAAGTTGCAAATGGTCTCATTCTATTTATAATATTTTATGACCTAAAAGTTTTTATTAATACTTCAGATGCAAAATGACCAAATACGGCAACGATAACAATTAACTGTCATATAAATTGCACTTGTAAAAAGCAACTGTGTACCTGTGACAGACGAGGAATTGAACCCCGTGTCTTACGCAATCCGGGCGCATGCCTATACCACTCGGCCACCGTCAAATTAACAAGCCTGTTGAATTTTGTAAGAATTAACTGTCAGTTGAACACAGAAAGCTATGACGTCATAGTTGCAAATCACTATATCCAACGCTTCATTATCCAACGCTGGATTTATTATGGAAGAAAAGCGTTGGATAATGAAAAAAAGTGCGTCAATTATTGGTGGTGTACTGGTGTCAGCTAGCCTCTATATTTTTTTCCGTAAAATACCTACATCATTTATTTTGCTAACAAGCGCCTCCTTCAGGGTGTAAACATACACTATTCGTCGAACCCGACCTCAAATGTGGCAGATACTACTTCCCACTTCTCAACAGAAGGTCTCTTGAGAATTCATCGTAGCAAAGTAAAAGCAGCTTAGCACTAATAAGTTATTATACTCTTTACTTATATGATTGCCTCTCTATAAACTTCCATGTAAGTGGGATTACGTCTTAACGTGGTCTCTTTACTGTTTCCAGGCAGTAGCTCTTTTGTTACTCCGATGATTCTAATGTAGTTGTATTCGTCCCCGTCCCAGTCTGAAGCATGACAGAGTAGTCAGGTTTATTGTACATGTAAAATTATGCAATCTTGACAATCCTAGAGGATTTCTTTAACAATAGATTGTTAAAGATGAAATAAGAAACCAAAAATTGCGCACGGGCGGGATTCGAACCAGCATCTTTCTGGCTTACCGGGCCAACTGCTCTTCCAATTGAGCTACCGTGCTGTCGGTCTGACCGTCAATCCTCTATTGACAAAATGATTTATTTTAAAATAAGACAAACACAAAACTCGCAACCTACATAGGTTGAATACCGCGATCTTCCTAAATAGTTAATATTTGAATCTACTGATAGGTATTATACTAAAATTGGTAAAAAAAAATACAAGTAAAGAAAAACAGATTTTATGAGCGACTTGTTGAGACTAAGGTAGATTTGAATCTACTGATAGGTATAATACTAAAATTTATAAATAAAATACAAGTAAAGAAAAACAGATTTTATGAGCGACTTGTTGAGACTAAGGTAGTAGACTTACAGAGCTGCGCCATGGGTATGAAAAGCAAACCACATCAATTTCAAGCTAACCAAAGGTCTTCAATTGCCAGGAAAAAATACTTCAATGTCCTTAAGCATTGAACTACTATTACTAGCGTATGGAACGTAAAACACTTGGCATCACGCAATCAAACGGTTTCAAATTCGACATTCAAATTTCAAGGAATACGTCATACTTCTCTACACGTAGCAAACAACTCGCTGTCCACATATCCACATACATACATGTCCACCTTCCAAGTCTGTACATTTTTGAAATTGCCAAGTTTGTCAAACAAAATATGTATTACTAGCTGTGCCCGCGACTTCGTCCGCGTGGAATAGTGACTTTGGGTAGAATTTTTAATTATTTAGGCTTATAATTTTACAAATAAGATACTTAAGTATAAGTACGCAAGATATAAAGTATTTATATAAGTTAATTAAAGTAAATTTTAGTACTCACTTATCATTAAAATTGGCTATTGTTAGCAATGAATTGTAAAAGTTTAGGTTTTATATTTATTTATTTATTATTTATTATATAAAAAAACGTAATAAGTATTTAAGAAAAATAGTGAGACTTCGTCTAAGACAACCATGGATCAACTATACTACTTCCGCCTCCAAGCTTTGCACCCATCTTCAAGTCACCCTGTATTACTTAACTAAAACTAAAGGGCGATATAGAATGGTTAGTAAGCTTTATTAAACTTATTTTGAAACAAAATCAGTATATTTATTATTACAACAATAAGAAGCAAGTAGTACATCAAAGGTGATCAATTATTATGACCATACCGATTATTTGGACGTACACAATTTGTATTTTGATTAAGAGTTCCTTTGTCTGATGGGATTATATGGTTACTTTACTTTTTAACTACTAAGTACTTTGCCACAAAAAAAACTTCTACTTTACTAACATTTTACTTTGTTGTGTGGAAAAAATGGATCTAAATATATATTTTGTTATATTTTGGCAAGTACCATAAAGTAAAGTACCAAAATTTCATTTAATTTTTACAAACCAATATGGAGGAAACACTACACATTTAATTAAAACACTTTACAGATTCATTTCCCACACATTTATTTAAAATGAAATAGAGGGCCGACGTTTCTAATTATTATCAGCATCCGTGGTCACAGGTAGACCAAGAAACTACCATCGCTCATTAATATCTATTGAAGTTCCTAACCACCTAGAAAATGCTCATTGTGTCTTGAGATCTTGCAGTATGAGATGTTGCTTAGGTTGGTCTAAACATAATTATGAAGTGGTTCTTTGTTACTTAAATAAATATAAATAAATCAGCTATTTATATTCTTTAATCTGCATGCCTATACTAATTGTTGATTCACCGATGTAGAAGATGCCACAGTCACATTCCTGTCTGTACTCCCCTGCATCTTGGAGAGGTATGTGATGTGACACTTGAAAGGTGGTAAAAATTGATTAATCTTCTTGTTCAATTGTAGCGGGTTTGGCACGGGGTATGCAACAACCTTCCTTACATGTTGACAATCAGCAGCCAGGTTTTGGATATCATTGCTGCCCCTTGCTCTCTGAAACAAAGTTTTTGTCGTGATAGCTATGAATTGGTGGCATTTCTAAAGACTGTGAGGCTAAGGTTTTGATCTGGATAAGAAATATTGTTTATTGTCTGCCTCAATTTCTGAATTATCTGAATATGAACTGTATGAGAGTAGATTTTCCAAATTCAACTGGAAGAAACTCTTCAATTCTTTCTCTGGAAGAAGAGCTTCACTTCTCATTAATTATTCTGCAATCCTACCAGTTGAATTTTTGGATGATTAGAGTTTAGATGAATAGGAAAAGCAGTAGGTAACATACTGGTGGGTAAAATTGTAAAAGTGATATCTACATACCGTTAATAAAACTTTGGTGTTACATTATACAGGTGATGGTCAGCAACAACAGGTGATACTGGAGAGACCATTGCAACACATCAGTGTCTATTAACACTTGTGGCTTAATCCTTCACATGTGGCGTTGTTGCTATTATATTTACACAGGCAATTTTCCATAATTTCCATGCTTTCAATCACAATACTTTGTTTCACTTTGTTTTATTTTGATAGATTGAATGACTTGACATTTGTTTGACAATGACTTTAGACATCAGTTAAAGATTGAATGACTTGACATTTGTTTGACAATGACTTTAGACATCAGTTATTTGAAGGTTATTTGTATCTGTGTACAATGGTCTATGGTTGAAAAAGTGACACTTGGCGCGTTTCGTTCTACTGAAGTTTGTTTTTGATATTTTTTTACATCGCACGGAAACTTTTATTTACAGGCATTGTAAGTATCCTAAATGTTGCTCGATGGTTTAAGCTACCACTGTTTAAAATTTCATTCAAATTGGTTCAGTCGCTTCGGAGTTTATCGCGAGCAAACAGACAGACAAACAGAGAAATAAGAAATTCGAAAAAAATCTAGATTAGTGCTATTGCTCTTCTTACATCCCCCTGACTCTGTTTTAAGCATTTTCTTTTACTGTACAGAAATTCGACCTCTACAATTTTATTATATGTATATAGATATAGATTTTAAGCAAGCAAAAAATATTTACTTGCGAAATACCAGAAACGGCAATAGACTTGTTGCAGATGCAATACCAAAAAGTGCAAGATTTGGAAAAAAATGTTACTGGATGTGCACCCTAATATATAATAAAATACCCCAGAACATTAAAGACTTGCCCTTAAATAGATTTAAATGTGCCCTTTATAAGTGGCTACAAGAACGATGTTTTTACAAGGTGGATGAGTTTTTAAATTTGACGTAGGTAACCCTAAATATTTTTCAATTGACATTTTTTTCAAATTTTATGAATTTAATTTTCATGTAATTGTTATGTAATTTTAATGTAATTAATACGACATTGTGATGATAATTCTTTAACTCTTACTTAATAATTCGATAATTTTGTAAAATATTTGCATGCTATTTCTCATAGCTGGAAAAGCTGAACTGTAATAAACACAACACCCACAAAAATGTACCCTTTTCCAAAGGCAAATAAAATATTCATTTAATTTCATTTCATTTCATTTCATTTCACAAGCATCCATGATTGCATCAAACATCTGTACTGGCTGATTTTGGTTGGTCTTTTTCTGCTGCTCAACTTACCTTCAAACTCGGAGTCGGTTTATCCAAGACTGACGGTAATGAATATTAATTCCAACCAACCTAGCCGTGTGACGGTAAATTATCTATCGGATGCCTCAAACTTCAGTCTAGATACATTTGTAAACTGGAGACGAATTCCTTGGGGAATATATTAAACTAGTATTTGACTGTAATAACGATTGCTTACTCTAAGTTTGCGGGGAAAATACAAGTAAGCACTAAGTTGTTATGCTTTTAAGTTGCAGAGTCGATTAGTTTGACTTAGAAATTGTATCTAGTTCTTCGAATTAGTATTTGGATGCTTGTGTACTAACGTTATTAACTAGATACATGGGTCTGGTTTCGTGATCAATAGTAAACCTAAATATTTTTTTAAAGCACGCACAATCGTAAATATTCAACCACTGGTAACTACATTTAACCATAAGTTAAGTAACTATCGAAACCGGAACTGGGCCTTAGATAGTTTGTTGCACCGCTTCTTCTCAGCATTAGCCCACAAACTGTCTCGAAGAAAAGGTAGGGTTTATATTGACGTGTGTAAGTGCCCCCAGTACTGGGGTTACTCACTCTAAGCGACAGATTTCTGGAATTTCAAAATCTCATTTTATTTCGTATTCTTACTCAACTAACTGTTCAAAAGCGGCCTGATCTGTTATGTAAGGTAAATGCGCCAATTTTCAATCAAGCGTCATCCCCACCGTATTCAAAATTCATGCAAGCTTCAAGCGATGTTGACGGTCACGTCGGACTAAGTATGTTTGGCTCCCAATCCGTAAATTCAATACACACAGCCCCAATAGCGTTCCTGTAGTCTGGTACACAGCTGTTTCTTAGGTGAGTGTTAATATTCATTACGGCTTGCCACAGGGGAGCTAGGGAAATGACGCCGCGAACCTAGGCGGAATAGGACCTCGATTTCATACTTTGGCAATATCACCTCTATATTTCACTTGATAAGGGTTTGTGATGAAATGGCTTTAGGCTGGCGCAATAGATACAGCTTTCATATTGTCGTTGATATACTCAGCTTATTTGTGCTTTATTTTACTTACAAAGGTAAATTATGCACAGCCTTAATGATAGACAAGGTTTCTGCATAACCATTGGAAATACAAATGAGGCAAGATACAAAGTATTTGGAATTTTCTGGAGTCTTGTTTTACTTTAGTCGCGTGTATAGGTACCCTACATGCTGAAACTAAAACTAAAATTGATACAACGGAAACAATTTAATTTGAGTACGGTACAAATTCAGAACAAACACAGAGTTTCAAATCCTGGCAGATTTTAAATTTAAACTTGCATCACCAGACTTTTTGCACTGCATTTGTAAAAAGCGAATGCGATGAAAACTCGCATAAGCGCGCTTAACGAGTGACGAAAGACGTTGTTTGCGTTGCACCAGGCTGCGCATTAAAAGAAAATTAACGGAATTTGATGCATGGATTATGCAAATCGACGCATATCCGCCAAGACTCTTTACCATCACGTACCCTCACTACCGATAACTGGCGTTCTTACCCTGCTTATGATAGAGACGATTTTTGAACGGCATCGCATGCTACTGCTAAAGGAGTTTTGATACCGTTGACAACACAATTTGTTGGAAGTTGTTGTTTGGCGAAATTCAGTATTTTGCTACTTCGTTAATTAATTCAGTTAGGGTTCGACAGTTTATGGTAAATATGCAGTGTTTGCTCAGGCGTCCGTCGTGCCTTATGCCTTGTGGGTACCTAATGTTGAATATTTTGTTATAAAATACATGTAATTCGCAGAGTTTCAATGTATTGTAAAGTCTATTAAGGCATTTACTTTTATATCATTCAACATAACAATACAAAATAACAAATAAACTAATAGAATACTAATAAAGTAGTCAAGTGCACACGTGACCTAAGCTCAACTGAAAGAAAGTTTTTAGTAATTCATTCTGCAAATTTACTGACTCCTAAATCCATCGGATCAAAAAACAATTTTCTAATGAGGCTATCAAGTAAATCTCTTCAGTCGTTACAATAACAAACAGGCCGCCCAACAAAATTATAGTATCGTAAAACAATGATTTGAAATCTCGAATTCTCATTTTTCCATTAACTGGGGGAGGAATCATGCAACCGTTATCTTTGCAGGTATCTTTGGCTTGATTCGATAATAATAACTTACAGACGGAAATGTGGAAATCAGGGGGAGAGTTTGGGGCGTGAAAATGTTTATACACTTTCATAATTTTGAGGGGATGATATCGGATACAGTACAAAGAGGGGTCGGCAAGGAAAGGGCTTTCAACAAAATACTTAATACGGAAAATACGAGGTAGAAAACCTGGTTATATCTAACAGTCATTATTTGGAGGCGTATTCGGGATTTGTCGAGTGGAACATTACCATATTGCGGGGATGCTGCGTTTTTATTATGTTTGCTTTTATGTTTATTGCTTATTGATGGCTTTATTGTAATGACCCGATGCTTAATCTGCGAATTCCTTTAACTTTATACGAGTACTAGCTGTACCCGCGACTTAGTCCGCGTGGAATAGTGACTTTTCATCCCCCTTTTCAACCCTTTACAACCCGTTTTTCGCATTAAAAAGTATCCTATGTCCTTTTCCAGGCTCTAGACTATACGTGTGCCAAGTTTCATGTATATCGGTTCAGTAGTAATAGCGTGAAAGTGCGACAGACAGACACAGACAGAGTTACTTTCACTTTTTTAATATTTAGTAAGGAAAATATAGCTATTTATAAAAATGTCATAATACAACCCGTGCAAAACTAGGGTAACTGAACTTCATAGAATACTAGCAGTCCCGGCATGCCTATGTCCTATTCGGGGCGACGACCATAGAATTATTATCCCTTAGGAATATAATTTTTATGGCGACGACGAATCCAACAAAAATTAATATGAAAAATGGTAAATCATTTTCCGAGGTGGGAATAATGATAACTAAATCTAATTTCTATTATTTATGTAAGATACTAAGTTTGATTCTCTCAATAATTTAATAACGCACTTAAAAATTGCATACAATAAACCTAGGCATGATAAGCTGACTCTTATATAGGCAGTCCTTCATATCGGCTGCCTATGTGATTGTCATAGCAAGTATAAAATGAATATTTTAATAAATTTGCTCGAATTTTGCTAATTTTTTACTATTTAGGTCAATGAAAATCTAATATAAATGCTAAAGTAACTCTTTAATAATAGATTAGAGTAATTATTTACAAAAAAATCCCAAAACATGTATTAACCTAGGGTTTTCACAACAAACAAACCTTATCCACAGCGATTACCCATGGAATTCTTTTTAATTAAAAACCTCCGAGGGCTATTTCCGGGCTTTGTTCTTTTTTGTGTTTGTTGCAGTATTTTTTGCGCAAATTATTCAAGCTTATTGAAAATCGGATGTCGGAGAAGCAATCTATCACAGGATAGCCAATGCCTAAAGCCGTGTAAAGAAAACCGGGATATAAATGGGTCACAAATCCTTTAGACCCGGACTGTAAAAAGTTGGTTTTATTCGTTTTACATGTTTGCGGACTTAGAGTAGGTAAACTAAGGTTGTCAGAAAGGGACGGTACGTATTTGAAAGGTCAAGAAAATTACATTTCCAGTAAAAGAGTGGAAACTTTACAAGCTTTTTCGAGTAAACTGAAGATTCCTCTATTGAATACAATGTATAGGGCTTAGGTCATACACTAATTTATAGGTTGTGCTTGAGGTCTTCTTGAAATGGACATAAGTTAGATTTCAAATTAGATTTAAAAATATAATTATTATAGATATAGTAAAAACATCAAACTATTACAATAGCTCTTGGTACCAAAATTTACCTCAACGTAAGTATTTGGGTGTTTCCTTGTCTTTTATGTTTGGGAAACAAAGTATTTAATAGGTAATAATGTTTATAACCTCCACGAAACCATATTTGGCAATTTCTCAAGACAAACGCCTGAACCGAACACAATCGTATGGAAAATAATCTTTTATTAATCGTTCAAGGAGCAAACAGGCACTAAAATTAGGACTTCTATTCAAATACCAAGTTTTAGTGCTACTAACTTGTATCGTATTCGTAGACTTCCTCGACCACCGGAATCGTTTAGGGACTTTAGGGTTTAGGGCTTCAAATTCAATCTCCATTACATGTTGAAAGTGTCATTTTTGCGGTGTTTTCCCCCGTACAATAACCTTGTAAGGTGTAGATCCGAAGCTGGTGAAAGGAGCAAGCATACAAGAAGAAAGATTTACCTCGACTCTAGTTAAGTACAGTCATATGTTTTATGAGTTAAAATATTGTCTAAGGCCATAACAATACCTTACATTGTTTAAAAAAAAAATAATTAAAACAACTTAAGTAATCGATTTCCGTTTTTTCATGGAAATTTTACTGTAGACGAAATTTCTTTTATTGATGTAAGATGATGACATTGTTTGTTTGTTGTTGATTGATTGACTATGATCAAGACCCCGTTATGAAGAATCTTCTTCTTTCGTGTCGGCAGGAATACGGGCTAAATCTTACTTGCCCAGAAAGCGGCTACCGTGGTAGCCCTCTGGTTACTTACAAGTAAGTCCTCACGCGAGCAGGCGGTCGGGCACGCGGGACAGTTTGTGAGGTGGGCCATGGTTTGCAGGGGTTCTCCACATTCACAGCTAGCGTCTGCGCTACTTGAGTATCCCCACCGACACAGGTTATCTTTGCTCCGACCAACCTGGGTCCTCAGCCTATTAAGGCTTCTCCAGATTGGCCAAGGCTCCTTATGGAGGCAGATTTTCATCGGGGGGGTACAGTGAGTGTGGGTACTCGCTTGCCCAAAGCCTGCACCTCATGTCATTGGGGGTTTCGTCGGTAGTCTGCGTAGATTGCAGGAAGCTTTTGCGACTTCGCAACCGACCTTTGGCGGGGGAGAGCCCGTAGAGTGGATGTCTCGGGTCGCTTTCCTGTTTTCGTTTTTCAAGCGAACATGTCACTTCTCTGCGGACTCTGGGTGGTTATGAAGAATAGTTCTGTAGGAAGAGAAGAAAAAGGTTAAAAAAAAATTTCGGCCAGGCAAGGCATGACTCGACAATAAATAGATATAAAATACCGTCACAGCTCTTCTAGCCTTAGTATTGTACATATTTATTTATTACAGGAACACACACAGTATTACATTCAATGCATGATTTAAACTACTACGTTAAAACAAAAGGCTGGACTGTAACCTATGAACAGAGTTCACAGGTACAGGTGCAGGTGCACACATGTCATAACATGGCTTGGCTATCCATTAGTTTATGATCTGTTTTAGTTATAAATTCTACCTGTTTCGTATGTCTGTGCTAATCTTAGCTCGTTCACCGTTCGTATCAGAGATCCGCAGGCTGTCTTAAGCCTCCATTCGCTGAGACCCTGGGACCTTTTATTACCGTTGTAAAACACCAAACGATCGGTGGGAGGATTTCAGTGAGGCAGGTAAGTCGTGAAAACCGATCGAAATTCGAGTTACTCCTTACTAGTACATCTTTATGGACTTGCGTGAGTCGAAGGTTATCTGATGGTGTGATAGGTATGTGCTATTTTGAAGTAGGTAGTGGTTTAGTAACTCGTAAAAATACTGTCGGTTAAGCTCATGCTGTAAAATGAAGACACAACATTTATGTAACAGCAAATTATTGACATTTCTATGAAATATCATCTTCCTGGACTTTGATTCAGATTTTATAGATAACTAAAATTGCATGTTAATTGAAGGTAAAAAAAAAGGAAAATATAACGGTCCAATCTGAGATCTGGATTTCTTTGACAGGTGACAAAACTGACCACTAAACCAACGAGGCTGACATAAATTGTTTGTGCAATTGAGTCCTATTGCTTGAAATAATTGTATTAGGTACCTTCCCAATTTTACCTTATCAGTTCGGCAGTAGTTACTTACTCAATGAGTTCGGCTCAAGCCTAGTGCTAGAGACACTAGGTCAAAATATCTAGTATGGATAAGAACATTCTAATAAATTTTTGAAGCGGGCCTTAAGCATCCTGGCCATCATTGCGAGCCGACTCGATTGTGTATACGTGAGTCATTGCTGCGCCACTGCTTATGGAGTGAAGCAGCGGTGATTCTCGTATAGTAACAATCACGAGTCATTCATTTGGCAATTAAAAATATATTTTGTGTTCTTACTAACCTTAGTTGTTTAAGTTTAATAATGTTACTAACAAATTGAGTCCTGGTCACTTGAATAAATAATAATAATTATTATTATTATTAAGCACTTCAGACGCACTAAAACTTTCTCAACTGCTTGATTATCTATGCTTATCCTCCATGTTATGTATTGTTTAGAACGTAGTGATCCAATCCTCGTAAAAATACCAGATATTCACTTATCTGGTCTTTTAGAAAGAAAGAAAAGTAATTTATTTGGTACACAACAAAAGTACAAACATAAACAATATAAAAAATTTAATTAAAACATTTATAGGTTTTAGACAAAAAAGTTTTATTTTATTCTCTAAGGCCGAGTTGATCAAGATTCTCAGGTAAGCATTAAGCATACACAAGATCTGATAGTTCGCTCCACAGACCACAGAGATGGATTCTCTACAAAATTTCCTCAAGTCAGGTAAGTCTGAAGTCGTATCGTAAATTTTAGACATTACCGAAATACTTGCGCAATAGCACAGAGTTCTCCACTTATTCAGAATATTCACAAAGCGCTGGATTTTTGCGGCGCGAAATTGCACATTTCTGTTTTTCCTGATGTATGCTACGTTTTAAGAAACGCCAAAATGGAAGGAGAGATTGCGTTCAGACGGAATGCTAGGAAATAACGAAATTTTACACTGGAGCATCGCGGGCAATGCGGACTGCAATTTTTAGACGGCAAAGGGTGTATTCCTAAATCACTCAAGGAGAAGTTATGCATTTTCATTCCTAGTGTGCTTATGTAGTCGGTACAAAGGACCTCAAGACTACGTACTGGAAAATTCATTCAAGTCCGATACACAGAAGTATTTCTTAATGCTTGTAAAAATATCTAACATAACAAAAAGGTAAATGATTTATTCAGAAAAATAAATGTACATTTTAATATAAAAGGATACATAAATTTTCATTAAAATACAAATTATCAAATACAAAAAGGTTAAGCGTTTATAAGGGGCCCCACTAATTGAATAATAAAATTAAGAATGAGTTGTTACTTCAAATCTGTTCTGGGATAATTTAGCAATATTTTTAAATAACAACGGTCGATGCAATATGCACAGCACCACAAACAAAAACTAATATAATATTACTTAAAAGTAATACCTTGTAAACCACATCCAACCATTTCCGTGAAGACGTGCCGACATCAACAACAACACCGGAAAATGCAAACAACGGTAAGGAAATATGAATTCATTATAACGTCGCATGCTTCTAGAATACCCCTCCAAAAAAGCATAGTGCACTTAAGAAACAGTTTTCTTTGCCAGCGTCTCGGACGCTGTTAATGCAAATTTTATTTATACATGTAAATTAATATCTATTCTGCGAGACATCCAGTGAGGCGAGAAATTGAGTACGTGCAAAAATAAAAAGCGCCTCAGGGGCCAGAGCGGCTTATGCAAACTTGTGACGCCTCCCTGGTTACCAATTAGGCTGGCTCAAGGCTCACTTACTACTTGTTTTGATGGAAGCTTCAAAGGAAACAATGGCTGATGTTTTGTTAATTAGCTACCTGGTTAAAGCCTAACGTAGGGCCGCGGCACTCGCCCATTACCACCTTAAAAGCCAAAATCCCTTGCACCTCGCGTCGTCTTTTGTTTGAAGTGACCACATTTTTATGTTGTTCGTGCAAGTGATTTTCGTAGAAAAGTGGCTTAGCGCGAAATACCTTTACAGCCTTACCATCACCACCTACCGAAGTCCATACTTTAATCAACAAAAAGGCATGGCAGGGATTAGAATAAGGTTTTTAACAAGCAATGATGAAATAACGATATTTTACTTAATTGTGAATCAAAGACGTAACAAATTGATCGATTATAGAATAAAAGACATTCTACATAGATAAGTGGAAAACTATTTTTAGCACCCAAGTTGAATCCTAAATAAATAAGACATGATCTTAAAACCATTGGTTTCAATATCTAATGCAAGATCATCATAACAGTTATATTTAACGATGTTACACAAATCGGTACCTAAAGTGGCAACTAAGGCCCTATTTTACTATCCTCATTTTACGTTTTGTCCAGCGCGCTCACTCGCACCATCTTGGAGTGATGAATGAGTGACAAGGACAGACTCGAAAATATGGACGTCATCTCACAGAGAGGCTCTATGTAGGCCGTTTGCTTCCGTCCCGTCTGTTTCTCACGTTTGCATTGTCTATCGTTTGTTTGAGACAAACAACAGTCTGATATCTCTTTTGTTTGGCAACAAACACTATCTTTTTGCCGCTAGCATACTTTGTTATGTCACTGTGGAGGTATGTAGGTAATTGCAACTTGTAAAGCGATTTGAGCGGATTATCATAACTTTCTGATATAGGTACCTAATATTTCGTAAGTCAATATTATGTTTTTTTTAGATGGTTTGAGCTTCGGTAGAATACTGCGGCTAGGTTCAGAAAAATTTGGCCAATGAACTATTACACAGCACAGGAGACCGGTCCTATGAATTGAAAAAAAAAAAATGACATTTTATTGAGACATAGGTACATAGGTTACGTACATTTCTTTAAAAAACCATAAAAAGCGTCTGCAGTTTTATACATACTTGTATAACTTGTTTACTTACTACAAGAAAAGTATAGCCACACAAACAATATAATAAACAATTCTCATTTGCTGGTGCTGTCATAAAATTATGCATCAAAGACCTAAGTTCCTATAGCAGGTTGTAGTTACGACTAACATTTGCTGCAGTTTTTAATTGTAGCAACGTTTTGCTCCTTGTAAATTAATTTAGTATTCTTTTGAAAGTCGTTCATTTATTATACACAGTAGGTTAGCCTTACGAGAAGTTTGTTTCAGTTCTTGCTTCTTCTGAACGTAAATATTGCAATGCTTTCAGCAAGGCGGAATTTTGTTGACGTAATTATTACTGTGTTGTTTTTAAATTACATTTACTTAAATTTAGTTTCACCTCGGACCCCTTCCGGCTTGGCACCGTTTTAAAGTTTTTATCCTTTTCGGGTGGCGACAAATCCAACAAAGTAAAATTATGAAAATCGGTCCACCCGTTCACTAGTTATAAGTGGTGTTGTAACTAACCTTGTTTTAAAGACTTTATCGCACAAATTAAGTGTACAAATGTAGACTTTATGCAAACATCATTATCTGCTAGACAAACCTTGAGGTCATGCAGAAAGATTGCAACGGATGTAGTAAAAAAGATTTTGATGTAAATATAGTAAATAGAACGTTAGGTGGTTCTCCTAAATGTGTCTGTAATAATCATATGTTATTTCAAAGCTTTGGTATCTGACATGGCACACGACGAAATAAGGTAAGCATTTAACTTCAAAATAACGAAAATATTAGCTGCTTCGACAAGCATTTGCGATGTTATCATAGCTTTACAATACAACACTCCATCAAAGCATAAATTAGTGTGCAGATGCACAAAAGATGATAGTGCAGATGTTTTAAAATGCTCTCAAAAACATATGTTCGTCTATGACTTACGCAACCACGAGCAATAATTATGTTTGCTCTAGTTACCATGCAATCTAACTGTGAGTACAACAAATAAATAACAACAAAACAGTGCCAAATTTATATCCACATTCGGACACCGAAAATAGTTTCGCTCAGCTTTGCGACAAATACTACGACAGGAAGATGCAGTAGGATCAATTCATTTATGAGGATGGATAACATAATAATAAATTTATTACTTAGGACCAGTTTTTTGATCCGTAGTAATAGTAAAGTTACGTTACCAGCGGTTGAATATTTACGATTGTGTGTGTTTGTAACTTTACCATTACTATCGATGAAGAAATTGGGTCTTATTTATTTGGAATGGATCATAGCTAAGCACTAATAAACTAGGCATGGCAGATACTTATGGCGAATTACAGATCCTGATAATAGTCAACTTTCTAACAAGCCCCATAAAAAGCTTGTCAATCAATCAGGCAACAATGTTCATGTTTTTGAGTAAACTCTTAACGTTATATTTTTATTTTTTCATTAAGCAAACGTGACTCATAAGCATAAAAATGATTTCTAGCTGTCAGACATGAGAAAAGTAAGTAAATGAATATGAATAAAATAAAAATTAATTGAGTAAAATGGCCCAAAGTTCCACCAACAAGAAATTTTGAAATCAGAGATGAAATTTTATGTTGTTCGGGGTTAAATAACATCTTTAGCAAAATTACATTACGAATCCTACTAGCACCGAGCCAATTGTGCAAATGACAACATTTGCAATTCGACCGCCACGATTATTCCATTTTCTGTAGTACCCCAAGGGACATTAACTCATTAATGGCTACAACACGTGTACGGCGCTAAATGTGTCATTCCTATCCTATTCTTGCAGATAGTTAGTGTAGACCCTAACGTCTTAACATTATGCTTAAGTTTATTGACGGACTCACGAGATTTACTCGCAACGATCATTAATTCTGTTGAATAAACATTGCAGATTACTCATTGACATAAAAGAAATAACTGTACTGACCTGTTTGTTACTAATTACTTCCATTTCTACTTGATAATTATAATAATAAGGAATACTTTCAATTTTGACGATACTTTGAAATTTGAATCTTTCATAACTTTTAATAGTTATTAATTTTGTAAATAGAAAAACTAATACTAACACTCTGGATTGCATTTGTCCGAAATAAATACTTTTTATTTTTTGTATTTTTCATTTATTTATTTATAACCGTATATAAAATCTGTCTGTGTAACCGTACACAAAATATAATAAGGTAGGGGTTTATACTTAAAAGCAGCATTTCCTTACATTGCTACGTGAATACTTCCTGAAATTGACGGTTCTATTTGAATTATCCAAGTTATAACAGAATTTGGTTCATCATACCCCCCTCAGCAAATATGAGTAGGTGTTAACGACACGTGATAATGAGTGTTTGGTTTCGAGTATTGTCGCTTTGGGGTAGGATGATTGGTTTTGTGGTAGACATATGTCTATACACAATACTTATGTTTTGTGTGCGATAATAGCTTCTGAACAATTCCGATCTAACACACATACAAGTAAATGTCATTAAATATTTTTTTTCAATCCTGCTACCTTTGACTTTTTATAAATGTTTTGCGGTTACTAAGATGTAGTTACCAAAAGTTTTTTTATTTTATTTTGTTTTTTTTTCTTTCTTATTGGGATCAAAGCATTCACAAATCTTACATCAAACCTTAAAGAAAGACCCTCGGCGGGCACTTAAAGTACTTTGCCTGTTCTCAATTAATCAAGAGAAGTACTCTTTCTTGGCCAAATCCGTAATTGGGTTGAGGGTTTGAAGTACTAATTGCTGAAAAAACACCTTATGCCTATGTAAGTATACTGAAAGAAAAATAAAAATTAATTATTAGGCTAAAATTCAAACCTTTCTGAGTACAGTAATGTATTCGCATGCGACAGCGATGCTGTTGATCGGTACCGACAAGGATGCAACAACTATCACATCTAGCTATGTTAGAGCGAGACATAGCATACGCTAATGTCACATGTTGCATTCACCCTGTTAGTATTACACCGCCGCATTGGCTTGCGGCATTCGAAACACTTGCGGCATTGCGGAAATCTGTTAAATTGTATGAAAATGTTTTGCATATTCTATGTCTCGCTGTATGAACTAGATAAATATGATAGTTGCATCCTTATTGGTTTATCGTTCCGCAAACAAATGCAAAAAGCTCATCACAACGACGCAGATGGACGCGATTGTTTCGCATAAAATAAGTAGATACATATTTCGGCGTACTAACGCGTGACGTTCGGCAGATGTTTAAAATTCGCAACAGTTTCGCATCGCTGACATGCGGCATTTGCATTCGCAAATGCGGCGGTGGACTAATAATGGCATAAATGTTACAAGGTTTCATTCTTATTTTTGCCAATAGAACATGACGCGTGACGCTGTGAAGAATATTATTGCAAAAAATGAATCTAAAACAAAAGACTAACTAAAAATGTACAGTCGTCGATGTTATCATTCGTGGATCTAGGTGCAGCGGAATCCAAAAAAGTAGAATCCGATCTCCCTAAAGAGTTCATATGCAAACAATAGCGTTCTTGCTACATTCTAAAATGGAAATTTGTGCCATATCGATGCGCCAGATCCGATCTGATCGCGATAAACTAACGCTATGCACCCGGATTCGCACGGTAGCCTCTGTTCATTGTTACCTCGTTTGCGAAAGCGTTTGTATAATACAAGGTATGTTTGGATACTTTGATATAATTTGAGTGTGCTGTAAAAGATTTTCAATCATCGACACAGCTAATAGTTTTTGTGATGAAGGCAGCACTGATAACTACAGCCACTTCCAACCATTTTTTCAGCCGCAATTAGAGGCGTTAATGAAAAAAATAACAAGTTTAAAAATCGACTTTATGCGTAGGTGTCATAAGATTTTCGTTAGTGATCAAAGATAAATTAATATCTTTGAGTGCAACTGTAAAAGTTTAAAAGACCTATACAAAACGTTCAGTATTTTGAGTCTAGTTTGATATTAAAATGCATTCAACGCTCTCAATTACTTTCTAAAATTTTCTGGAACACGTACCTTTATTGAAAAAAAATACCCATCAAAATTGCCTGAGACGATCATCACAATTAGACTAACGCATCATCGCCCTAATCTGAAGATTGCGAGACTGCGAATGTTCGTGACAGTAACATCAAAAATAATGTCAATAACTGTTAAGAATTCGCTCTCGTTCACTCTCCCTTTCATCTCATAACAATGAGAGAAATAATAGGGTTCGTGTCTGTTGGCCAAGAGTTCTTTATATTTTTGTACAGATTCAATCATTACGTCAACTTTTTACATAACTTTTACGTGATTGATGACGGTGATAAATTAACTACTTAGGCGATCCAGAGCTAACATTACAGCGTTGGATTAGAACTATAACGCGTCTTTTCTTAACACATTCCGGGATACTACTCCAGATACAACAGATGTTTTATTGTTTTCACGCCTGTAGGCGTTCGCTATCCCGGAACGTGTTAAGCTAACTCGATATCGTGCAATTGAATCTTAAAACTTTCATGCTTCTGATAGTCGAAATGTTAATAGATGTTGATAATATCCACAAAAATAATCTTAGATTATGTATTGATTTTAAAGTTACTTAAGAATCAATGACGATGGTAAACATAATATGTTGCGTTGTCAAAAAATTTAACTGATTTTGAAATCCTTTACACCAAAATCCGGCAACTCCAATAGCCCGCCGAAATATTTATGTCCCCTATATAACGGATGATTCCAACGTTAATCCGATCGTGATTCTCCTAAATCGCCCTAATTGTTCAGTATAAATCATCGGGACTAACCCAGGTTCATTCTGTTTGTAGCGTTGTGTATTAGATGGCTGAAATAGGAGGCGTGACTAGAGCGTCGAAATAATGTATTTGTATGATTGTCAAAAAGACAGATGTAATTTATTATGTACTACCTCAACGGCCTGTTTCACAATTTCCTAATAAGTTGGATTGGAGTGTTTTGCACCGCGGTGCGAATTGCCGAAGCCGCCCAAGTGCTGTTTCAGAATGGGGTCATTTGCACCGCCATTGGTTGAACGGTGCAAATCGACTAAGGTATCTTTTGAATCGACCCTTTTTATATACCAATGAAAAAACTCTACAGGCAAGACACCGGCACCAACTGACTCTTTAGTCAGGATGAAGCAGAAGAAAGTATTATGTCACCGAAAAAGATTACATCAATAAAAAATAATACGCGAGTCATGTTGAGTCATATTAAATGTCATGAAAAGGCACTAAAAGCGCTAACTGTAAAATCAACGTCAGAGAGAGAGAGAATCATCAAAGTCAAGATACTAATGCGGGCGTCAGAATTCACTCAACCGGGTCATTAGAACATATTGGCTCCTTAAAGCCGCTTGATAAAGCGCGCCACATGGAACGTTTTACGACTGAGTTGTAAAAGTGTATGTCGTCTTAAATGAGACATAAACACAGGGACGTGTAAACGAATGTCGCACATTTATTTTATTATGGTCATTAATTCGTGCGCTTTCGGCGCGTCCGAAGCAGATGCGTTACTCTGTTAGTATTTTCTTTTCTGGCTATCACTGTCGCTCAAGTCAACTGTATAATCTTGCGTGTAAAAAGGATGGGTAAAACCTAAACTATAAGTCTTTCAGACTGGGCCTCCAGGACCGGACGAAATGGCTGAGTTAGGATTTAAAAGTAAGCCCCAATGAATTGACGGTCTAAACTTTAAGGTTTTAACTTTGTAGGTTGAAATAAAATGGGCTAAAGGCATGATTACACTAGTGAAAGAACAATTTTATTTGAATGATGATGTTAATGTGTAAGTTATTTAAAAATATTCAGTTATGTTGGTTGGATCAAATGTTACATAACTGCTTACGTAAATAATGAAACTGTGTAAGTGCTTATAAAACGAGAAGAAATATTTAAGGTTTATCCAGCTCGAAGGACAAAAATTTTGTGTGATCTTAATTTAACTAGCGTTTATACAAGTTTCACTGGCACTGATTAATAATTTAATTTTCGAAACATAATATAGTACAATAGAAAATCACAAAAGATTCTGTTGAAATTATGAAAATATCAATACTTAATGCCGGGAATTCCTATATTTTTCCGAACCGTCCCAATTTCATGGTAAAATGCGGGGGGCAACGTCAAAAAGCAAGTAAGTGGGGAAACGAAATAAAGCACCTTGCGTGTGGCAACCGTTTTTTCATCTCTCGATAAATGGAAAAACAATGTTGACGATGCTAAACGCTAAATGACTGAATTCACAAACGAAAACCGGTAAGTACAATTTTGAACTCTATTGCACTTGATTGGCTAGTAAATAGCTAAGCATTCGTTTTGTTACCTAAAATAAACAAAAAAAAATCAGTTTCCTTAACGATTTCAAATAAATGGTTTGCATAATTTTTAAAAACTTAAAAAAAAATCTGTTACGTAGTATCGTTTTTTTAAAGCTGACCTTATTTCACATCGAAAGATATAGTATTTTTACACTAAAAATCAATTACCACATTACAATTTTATAGACTATCGACATTAGCGATCGCACAGCACTAGCTTCGCGTGATAAGGCGGTTTTCTGTTGAAATCCGACGTGTTGTTTTACAGACCGAATTCGATCGGACAGTCGACAAAGACACGGAAGTGGGCTTTACTAGGAAACGCATTAATTTGGTCGGGCAGGACTTTTTAACCTTTATAACGTCTCAACGTTTTAGAGAATCCCGGAAAAATTGCGCAATTGATTTGGTCGGTTAAGTCCTATATTTGAAAAAAAAAACGAAGGCTAAAATATATTTTTTGTACTGATAAAAAGCCAGATAAGAAGATATGTATATACCCTGTATATGCCCATTGCTGGATTAGGACCCGTGGCTAGTACTATGTGATAGGTAACCTGACGTAAATACATTTATATTTTTGTCATGGTTTATTTGTATTTAATATTTTCAGCAGCGGATTTTAAAACTCTTTTGACCGTATGAAACACTGATACGATAAAAATTATTGCATTTCGCTCGACTTATCATTGCATTTTAAAACTAACTTCACATAAATTCGCGCATCAGCATGCTTTTATTGCAAAATAAAAGCATAAAGGTTGACACCTTGTTTGATACCGAGATATATTGTGGTTGCATGTCCTGAAAACATTACCTTACAGAGTACGTTTTGCGCGAAACTTGTGAACATTTTCTAAACGCATACTTTGGCGCGGTGGCGAGGTGTACACTACAGGTGAAAAAATTTACATGAAGATTTTATAAGTTAACAGGGCTTTAACAAGATGTCACATTAAAGACAATATCGTGTCTTACCTTTAATGGATGGTTGTTCTAGACTGAATTAGTATTTTTTTTAATATTCTATTTTTTCCGCGAGAAAGCCTCTTTATGTAATGGTTAATGAGTTAGGTAAATAATAAAAATATTTAAGCAGTAAGGGAAGCTAATGCACATTTAGGCTTCATATTGTATATAATAATAATAATAATAATAAATATTCTTTATTGCACAAAAAGGACACAACAAAACATTAAAACAGACGATCACATGTACAATGTTGGCGGTCTTATCGCTGGAAGCGATCTCTTCCAGACAACCTTTGGGTAGAGGAAACAACGTTAAATAGGTAGAGAGCGGTGTGCAGATGGCTAAAAATTATAATATAATTAATAGATAAAACTTTGAAGATAATAAAAATGCTTAAATAGTATTAAATTATACATATAAAATAAATAAACAAATAAATATAAATAAATACATATAATATACGTACTTATATATAATAATAATTTATCCAAGAAAGGAAATTCTGACAGTTCATGAAAGCGAAAGGAAATGCGCTTTCACTCTAGCTTTGAACACAGGAAGGGACTGGGATTGTCGGATGTACAGAGGTAGAGAATTCCACAGTCTAACAGACTGGACAGTGAACGACTGTGAGTAGCATTGGGAGGAGAAGAGGGGAAAAGAAAGATGTAGTCTCCGGCTAGAACGCATGCTAACCTGGTTGTTGGTGGGTTGCAGAAAGTGGAAACGTTCCTTGAGATAGGGGGGAGATCGCGGATTGAAAAGGACACTGTACAATAGAGTAACAATGTGAAGATTTCGTCTCGAACGTATAGGAAGCCACTCAAGCTGAGTACGGAAATCAGAAACATGGTCATACTTACGTAGGCCGAAAATAATGCGAATGCAAAAGTTTTGGAGGCGTTCAAGTTTATCAAGGAACTTCTCACTGAGGTCTAGATAGCTACAATCAGCGTAGTCAAGAATGGGAAGCAATAGTGCCTGTACAAGAGCAATTTTGGTAGGTATCGGTAAGAAGTTACGCAATCGATTCAGGGAACTAGCTGATGCATAGACTTTCCTGCTTACCTCGCTGATCTGTTTCTCCCAAGACAAAGAACTATCCATATAGATGCCTAGATTTTTAACCACATCACAGTAAGGAATTTTGACTCCGTCAAATATAATTGGAGGCAGCAGATCTCTGTCAATCTTTGAGATCAACCGAGGGCCGCCAACAATCATAACCTGCGATTTGGTAGGGTTGACAGTAAGGCCAAATGACTTGCCCCACTGCAAAATGTGATCCAGGTCTTTATTTAGAGTCTGTACTGCTGAAGGGAGTAAATAATAGTACGGAACCTGAAATCTTTCAAATAAAATAACAACCTCGGGTAACCTTGCTGTCACGAAAAATTTTAACATAGATCAAGTGGAAATATATAATTATTTATTATAGATTTTACTTATTAAGTAGTGTGACTAAGCCTTAGCCTGAGAATAGACACAGCCAACATATTCATTCAGAGGTTTTTGCCCTCCTTTGAATTTAGGTGTAGACAACGTGAGTTCATGTGTGAAGTTCATAAACGTAAAAGATAATAAATTTGTCCTGACATATCTGTTTAGTCAGTAAACAGAATGAGGCTTTTGAACCTTGTCTCTAATTTTTATGAAATTTTCCATACGTGTTTGGATGCTTAACTAGATCATCATGCTCGAATATTATCCAATTAAATTTCATACATACAGGTCGAATTCATAACCTACTATTTTGGAGTCGGTAAAAATACGGAGGAGTATTTATTACATGTAAAGCACGCAATATGAAAATTATTTCTTCAGATATCTACAGACTGCCTAATGTCTAACCATCTTAGTCTACTAGCAATCGAATTGAATTTACTTCTTACTACCTACTAGCATAGTAGTAAACAAAACGGCTGAAGTATATTAACATAAAAAGCATGATCAATGCTTTGCTCAAAATTAAAAGTCACCATTACGTAACTGAAAGCGTAATGTGGAAAATATGACGTGCGATACATCAGAACGCACCCCAACACCACAAACAAGATATATTAGCCAGCCCACTCTGCACGAACATTAATACTTACCGCTGATTTTATGCAGTTTATGAGAGCTCAAGTGTATGAAAAAATAGTAATAGAAACTTTAAGCCTTCTCAGTACATAATGTACTAAGCCAACTACATAATGTATTTTTCTCGTATTCATTAATTCACACTTCTCAATTTCCATTCAAACGTAACCGATAAACTTTATTTTCATTGATTCATGAAAATTCATGAAAATAAAGTTTAAAAGTTAGAAACAAATATAAATAGGAACAGGCAATCATCAAACATAATTTTATTCCATCTACAAAACCCTGAGTTCATTTTAGGCAGAGCAGTGAGCAATCCTTTATCGAATACACCATGTTCCGGTGCTATCACCTGGCTGCTTTGTATGGCATATGCTTATATTTCTTGCCCAGCCCCGCGTGCATACTAAGCCTGGTTTATTTTTCAACGTCATTAGCTCCGTCACATTGTGAATGGATAATGCATTATTTGCAATAACGCGACATAATACGCTACATGTGGGAAAACGGTGCAGTCACGGGAGGGTTGAATTTGATAGAAAAATTTAAATATTCCCATTTTTTTCCGCGAGAAAGCCTCTATTGTGACGGATAACGATTTAGGTGTATAACAAAATGTGGCAGTGAAAAATAAGATGTAAGGGTTAATGCACGTCGGGCTTAATTCAGTAGATAATAGTATCCGGCATGTATTAGATAAACTTAACAACAACTTTGAATAGTAGTCCAGTAAATTAACTGGCGAGATGTATTGGCACCTTGCGTAAAATCTGGCAGATCATAAAAATACCCAATTACTTCTGCTAGTTTGTGACCTTGAGTTCCGACCGGAACTTTGTCAAAAATCAAAGAAAGCTACTAGCAGTAAAATACATTTAAGGCATCCTCCCCAGTTGACGGTAGGGCGAAGATGTTTGTATAAACGATACTGTCCTCTACTTCTTACGAGCACATGTATACAAAAGTTTTTTCATCTCTCCTGTTCGGAAAATAGAACTTTCCTGTGTAGATAGCCGGGTGGAAAATAGCTTATCCATCCCTAGGGTGGAAAGTAATTTAGTTTTAATTGACATGGCATAGAGTCAAGGCCTGCAGTCAAAGCTTGGACCAAAGATAATTGAGTCACATCATTATTAAAATAACAAACATTTTTGCTTAGCTATAAATTGAAAATCATATTCTGTAGGTATTATGTATAATCGTTGATAAAGAAATATAAAATTTCTAATTTTAATTCAATTTATAATTAAAATATTTGGCTGCCCGCCATGATGCCAAGATGATTTTTTTTTTTAATTTTATATTGACAGTGTCATTTCAGGAAGGGTTTGTCCAAAGCCGTTAAAACTTTTATAA
The DNA here is from genome assembly GCA_963584085.1 of Pyrausta aurata. Lineage (NCBI taxonomy): Eukaryota > Metazoa > Arthropoda > Insecta > Lepidoptera > Crambidae > Pyrausta > Pyrausta aurata. Next base: position 7,134,502 of record OY757260.1, read on the forward strand.
AAAAAGTAATTATTTTTGGATTCTGTTATTATCTGTGGAAAAAATCGATCGATACTCTTTACAAAGATTTTAATTATTTGATATTTTCTGCTTTTTTGTACTCTGTTTTCATGTATTCGTGCCGTTATTCTTTCTAATCGTGTTAGATGTTGTTAGTACTGTAAATCAACTGTCATATTTTGTTCAAAGCTTGAGTTTTCATTTCTCGCTGAACTACATAATACCTCACCAAGACATCTACAACCACTTTTGTAAATTTAATGTATTCCTCACAGTCGAAATGAAAAATAGTATGTTTAACTCGGGTGAAAGCACCCATTTCACTCTCGAATTAGCGAGCGCCAGAAACATCTCGAGTGAAATGGGTCGCTTTCTCCCCTTGTATAACAATCTACTATTGTTGGTGCTAGCTACTCCTAATCACTGTTTTGTAATGCATGTTTGCATTTAGAATGACCACCTTACGTAGTGACCTAAAATGTGGAGAAATGCGAACGTAATGTGGAATTCCTTTTGTGGTCTAAATGTCAATGGCAGACTTGCGTTTTAACCGCTTCTTTTTATTTTTTTTACACGCATTTTAAAAACCTATATCAGAATTTGCAGTATAATATAAATGAATAGCGTATCTATGAATTTGCAGTCTATTTAGGAGCAATAAATATTTTTGCCAATTTTATACGAAGTTTTTTAATTGTTATTATTGATTTGTAGTTTAGCATATTTTTATATTGATCATCGCAAACTAAAAATGCACTTCATCAATTAATTACAAATTAAATAGCTTTTTTCGATGATTGTTTACAATAAGGTCTCTTAACAAATTTTATTTATTTATACAGTTTTTTTGTGCTGTGATATGCCTGAGGAGTTCATAATCAGTTTACTGCTTGGGGATGCAGAAATTCGACTTATTTTTTTAAATGTAAATTCAGCGCTCCGCCGTTTCGGCCGCATCTCTGTGGCTTACCTTAGTTATCATGATGTGTTTTTTGTCATCCAGATTAGGTTGAAGAAGAATAACTGCCGAGGCCGGTCAAAGGGAAACGCGAGCAGAGCTGGACTACGCGGAGTGTTTTGCATTTTTGCAACTTTCTACAACTTTGCTGTAATTAGCCTTTGTGAAATGCAACTTTTTTATTAATTGCAAATGAACAAAGGCCTTTATAACGACGGTAGTGACTTATTGCGGTTCACTTTTTCAAGGCGGTTGGAAAAATGTGGTTCAAAGTTAAAATGAGCTATTACTTTGTACGCAAAAATAATTTTTAGAGGAAGGTAGTTGTAATTGATTAAGAGACCAATATTTGATATCAAGTGGAAAAATTCACAAAAATATTGCAATATTCGAAAGATTTAAGAAAAATACAAATTTAAGCCAACAAACATCGGACAACCACAGCATTAGCGAGTAATGAATAAAAAGCTTACGTCATTCCAGACCCTTAAAATTCAGAATACTAATCTAAATTAGTATTCTGAATTTTTTAACGAATTATTTTCTTAAGACGGCTTGTTTATGATAAACATGATTATGGGGGCGACGATGGTTGGCAGGCTTGTAATGGTGTAGGGGTGCGTCAGGCTGCTGTCACACCACCATCCATTATGACGGCCTATTCTGGAGACGAGATAGTGATTGTTTATATGTTTAGCCTGATCTCTCTCTAGTCGTGTCAGATTGTTGTCCCATCTAGCTATGAGAGTGAAAGGAATAGAGAGTGCACCTGTGTTTGCGCACACACTTGTGCACTATAATATGTCCCGCGTAGTCGGTTAGTCGTTGTGGCTGGCCACCGTAGTCGAAATCGTCTAGGGGGACTAAAAATATGTTTAAAGTAACGCTTAGCTTCTTCTTCTTTCTTTATAACGCACTACTTTCAGATGCAGTCCAGAATTGGTCTATTGTTGGCTTGTTGTACCTAAACTTTAATCATTGTGACATTACAAATAAAATAAAATTAATATTCCCAAAGTAAGTAGGTAGCTAATGCACTTGTGTTATGGAAATCATGGAAACAATAGAGATATCACAACACCCAGACCCAAAAAAATATAAAAAAATGTTTCCTTTTGGAAATCGAACCTGGGGCCATAGTGAAACAAGTGAAAATGATTGTTAAAATACTTATTTGAAATTGAATAAAAATTCTAAATATGTTTTGTCAGTTACATTCACAGTTTTTACTGGAAACTTCTACCTCTCTCATTTCATTCAATACCCTCTTCCACGAGTGCCTTTTGAACTATTCTGACCTTTCAATACTCTTAGAAGCCATACAAATATTAAATCTATTTTTAGAAAGGTCACTAACCACTAACAGATGTCTGAAACGAAATGAAAGCATAAAAGACGCTACAAATTGAAAGACATCATCTTAGGGATTTGCAGTTTAATTTAATGCATCGTTTAATCGTTCGTTCTTCGTTTAATAAACCGATAAAGTCTCCAGAATAGACCCTGAAGACATTGCGTACACATTGCCAAGAGCTGCATTCATTAACTAATGTATAGACTTTCAAAATATTTGCCCATAAATTTCGCTTAGCGGAATAAAGTTGGGTGGAGTCTAGGGAAATGGATGGTTGCAGAGACTACATTTTTTTCTATCCAATATCCAATCTAATACATCTTCATATTAAAGTCGAGGCTTTTCGTTGTCAGCTTTAATCAGTAAAAAAAGTAACATATTTCAATAACGATTAGTGATTGAACAGTAAAATCTATACTGGAAACATACACTTAACGGTGTTTTTTGTATAAGTTTTTATATTTTTTTTTGTAATGACAAAAAACCTTTAAGAACAATCTAAGAACAAATTTAACATTCAAGCGATGACAATATCTGCCAAGCCAACGATGAAATGCATAGCACGACGAATCCGCTTTAAAACAATGCCCCTCGAGCTAATATTTCATTGCTATTCTTCATAAACTTAGTTAAATGATTCCGTCAGGAGCACAAAGACAAGCTTAAACGTGGTCTTAACTTAGATAAAGTCATTTAAAGCTCACATTTTAAAACTACATTAATAACCTGCTGGAAGATGGGAGACAATCTCGGACTCAAAACTTTTGAACAAAAGCATAAACTCCGGCTGGATGTGAAAAAGTATAAGTATGACAAATATTTTAAAGTTTTACGCTACAGACTGAGTTGTGTAGTTAAGGTTCTTGTGTCAGTGTAATGAAATAGTTTTGTACGAAATTTGTGATGTCTTTATTCTTGCTTGTTGTTTTTTGTTCCTTTTTACAAAAGAAAACGAACACGTATATTAAGTTATATATTATATTAGAACACGTATATTAAATTAGGGCCTTTTTATTAAAGGCCTGATAGGTCATTGTTTAATAGACACTAACCAACGAATTATTTAAATAAATAACATAATTTCGTATGTAATACTACATACGAAATTATGTTATTTATCTGACAGATAACGCTAACTATATGACTATGTGAAACAGGACTCAAGTGTTGTTCATTTTTTATCAAAAAAACTTATATTAAAACACTGCTGGCCAATTTATATGAAATGAGAGTTTTTGGCGCCGCACTGTGTGGCAGGGTACAAGCATCAGTTTTCGGCCATCTAATGCACCCCATCGCTCTTCCAGCAACGTGCCTAAGACCGCGCAAACTCGCGACTGCAAGCAGGACCGCAAGAGCAAGTCTAATATCTCAGGCGTCTTGACAGTTCGCGCAATCACGCTGCGTCTCGCGGTGTCAGCCCACAGTTGCTTTGTTGCTTGACGTTTCTTGTTAACAGCACACTTCGCCTACAGTTACCAGTGCTGTAAAACTATTCTCATTATTCTTGCCATGTTTCGGAGCTTCCCGAGAATTTAACGTAGATTGCCTTTTGGGACGATAATTCAGAAGTTGGTTCTGCTATTGGTATGTCAGCATGTGTAATTCAATTTCGATTGTAAGGTTTCTTTAAATGTTTATATCCATATTTATGTTTACTAACGTCTATCTGCCATATGTATATACGTACGTATGTGACGCATTTATTAAAAACATGTAACCATGGTACCTGATAAAATTTGCCACCAAACGCACAATAATGAAATGTTATCATCAAAATTTAATCATGTTATGACATGAACTGCGACATTTTTCAACGTCAATTAACGTGATATTACATGATGTAGGTACTACATTAAAGTCATGGTTACATTCGAGGCTCAAATGAATGATAAACTTTTACACTTACAACTTGAAAATTTTTCAGACAGTTGTCAGTAATATTATTTTAATCAGTTATCATAAAACCAAACTTACTATTTTTCATAAGCTACTAATTGGGGTACCGAAATGACGTTTTTATATTTTGGTGGTCGATTTAAATACATACGTTTTTCTATCCATAATGTGCCCATTTTCCTTTAACGTGACAAAATAAATTATGTATGAAACATGCCTTAGTGTAAGATCCTGAAGCCGTTACACGTTCTTATGCAAATAAGTATTTTAATAAAGATGTCAAAATGGCAATATTTCTGTAGACGTGACACTCTGTAACGAACTTAAATGAAACTTGTTTAATATCAACTTGCAAAATGTTTTAATTATAACATCCACCTTAAGGCGCTTTGCAGACGTAGACATCTCTTGTCGCCAACTTCTGAGATGATGAACTATTTTATTTAGTAGTAGTTTGTTATGTCATATAAGAATATCACATACTTGCTATACCCCTATGCATAGCATATTATTTTCAACGTGTATTTGCTAACTATCTGAAATGACCATTAATTTCAAAATAACCGCCTAATACCATGTAGTTTAACATCATCTGTAATATTACCAAAACTCCTGAAGGCTTAGTTTACCATTGATAAGTACTAAACAACCAACGAAAAATTCAAATTAAACGTCATTTCATATGAATAAATGGCAGATCGCGATAACCAAAACTTATTAACACATTGTGAAGAAGGACGTAAATGCAATATTAAAAGTATGAATTCGATTTCAATTAAAAAGGAACTATCCAAAATTGTGTGCATTCCTTAACCTTGCGGCTTATTTGAATGAAAGCCAGGCAGGCCAGTCAGGGAGGCGGTATTGTCCGTCAATCCGTGGTTCGGAACGGCGCAACCACTGCCGTCTTTAGAGGCGCCTACCCGACGTCTGTGGACGTTATTTAGAGCTTCATTGTACCATTGGCCTTTCAGATCGAGATTTGACTGCCGATAAGCGAGATGCTCTCGACTGATGGCACGTCACATTAACCCCTTTAGTGCTGAAAATGGAAAGCAAATAATGCAAACACGATTGAAACGTTTTCGCTACCTACGTGTTTGTAGTGCTTGGTATCTGTAATAGCGAATCGTCATTTAGTAAGAATTTTGGTCAAAATTTACGTAATTGAATGCAATTATTATAGTCAAGTATGATAGTACATTTTCAAGGATTCTAAGTTAAAAGTTTATTTTTTTTGCAGTCAGTAAGCACGTGTTAGAATTTAACAATAATCCATCCAAGTGTCCAAGCGTAGTTCGGGATGTATGAAAATGAATGAGACCAAATTTGTCTCATTCCAAATAGGGTTACGGGTACGAAAACGTGTTCGCCCGCAAGCATATTTCGACCGTTGGCGTTCGTTATATGTAATGAAAACTCGCGCTGCGTTGCCTGCACACGAACCTCTTAAGTAACATCTTTTGTGAGACAGCTTCTACAATTGCCTATTTCAAAAAGTCATCTCGTCTCAACTCTTGACACTTTAAATACGAAAAATTCAATTTACTTTGGGTCAGCACACATCAGATCGGTCGCCATCACATATGTTTAGTGTCAAATTAAGCGGCAAAACACATCATTGACGCTAAATTGATTTTACAGGCCCATTCATCAATCTCGTTGACTTATTGATTGATGATTGTGTGTGGTATTGACAAAAAGTAATTAAAAAAAGCCACGTACAAATCGTATTCTTGTGGTTCGACCTGTCAAGAGTGACCGCATGGAAATGACCTCGAGTGAACAATGATTATTTGTAGAAAATATTTAAGTTTGATCTTGGTATATAAAAGTTTATGTTGTGTATCAGTCAGTTACCTCTTTAAGGTATCTTACCTTATTTAGATTGAAGGGAAACCCAGGCATTGAATATTTTATTAGACCTTTGGAGATATGAAAATAGTTAAAAATATGAAGGCGTTTGAAGACCAGAGTTTCCGCTCGATTAGAATAAATTAGACGTGTATTGTTAGTCACAATCTTGAAAACAACATTAATATTTATTAATATAATTAATAATAATTAAATGTTGTTGTTAACTGACACCACGAACAAATCTCGTGCAACATGAATTGACGCCACTTGTCATCAACTCATACAAACGGTTTCATATTCAAAATTCAAATTACAAGGAATATGTCACAATCTTGTCGTATTTGCGATACATTTTTTGCTTGGCGTAGCTTCTCTATACGTAGTAGTAACAACTGACTGGAAAACAATTAATTTTTGTTTCTTAATAGGCACAAGTACAAGCTTAGATATAATAAATAGTGCGCATACAAAGGTCTTCGTACACTGGTCTTACACAAGGCGTTGAGGCTCAAATTATTTTATTATCACGAACAATCGCGAGTGGAACTCACTGCGCCATTTTGAACTGACAGGTTATTTATTTTAATCGGATCGCAATACGATTGCTATCGAAGGTCGATTACTGAAATGAACTTAATCGTCACTGTGTATGGTTGGCACGTAGATAATTAAAAATCGTAGAAATGTGTTTTCTTATTTTAGGTTAAGGTGTTTCATTGAGAATTGTTATAGGTTGGAAAAGTTATGCAAGGGCGTCGCAGATATGATGAGAAAATCTATAATATGTACAGGCTACGGACCAATCAGAGCGCTTCTAACATGACTACAATTGCGAAAACAAAAATATTGAAATACATAAATTAAAACAATATCACTTACCTAGTGAGTTAATGAAAGCTTTTCGATTTACTAAAAATATACTTACCTTAATAATATTTAATATTAAATTATTAACATAAAATGATTCTGAGCGTTATCCTCCTACATTTTCTTATAATGGATGAAAATTAATTAAAAGTCGGATTTAACAAGTAACACGGAGTTTAAAATCGATCTTTTAGCGGAAGTTTAATTGGTTCTAGATACATTAATAATTAAAACTTACCCAATAATGGAATCATTAAATATTCGTTAATTTGAATGAGGAGTCTAGTTGATTCGTTAAAAAGTAATTCCAAATAAGGTAAATAACTAAGTAGTGTAAAGCATGTCAAAAAAGTTCGCTTCAAATAGTTTGGATTTTCAATTGAAAGACGGTTATAGGGTCGTATGTCCCTATATAACTTATTGCATGTTTAATTTGTCAAAAATAATTATATCTTCACGATCGATTCGATTAGGAATTGGTAGCTATCGATAGTCTTATACACGTATCTTCGACTTGTATTTGAGTATTGGAATAGGATTGGAGCCATGAAGTTGGCAATTCTATTGAATTTTATACTGACTTACTACACTGTATCCGACCATCAGATCAATATCATTAATCATTCATTTATTCCTCACCATAATCCTTAGTTACAAGATACATGTTCAGAAGTTAAATTATTTAAAGTTATGTTTAAACCCAAAAGAATATGGTGGGTTGACACCTGAACTAGGATGAATCCTGTATCTCAGGTTGACAACAATTTGATGAAAGTCTCTTATCCGTCTTTTATTGGCTATTATTGACAATTAAATAAAAAAATAAGTTCCGGCATTGTCATGATATTGACATGATTCTTTCTCCACAACACAGTCTCTTTAACAAACTATAAGTACCTATGTGTATATGGCAATATGTCAGTGTAAATAATAGAACATTTTACACCAACGTATTTGCACGCGGCAGCGATGCGACTGAACGACATCGACAAGGATGCACTATCATAATATCTAGTTATGTTAGAGCAAGAGTACATAGCATGTAATATATGCAAATTATTTAGCATGCCGCATGCGAATGTGTTGGTACATCAACGGCATAGTAGTAGATTAGTTATCTGCGATAACATTTCAGCGATTCTTTTTCTTTCGCTTCCATTTTTTCAAGAGTACACTAATGATACGTATCGTGCTTCCGTATGGTTGACTCGCTGGTTGGTGCTGTGCCCATTACGGATGGAAATGTGCTTCAAACTGAACCCCTCTAGTTCTATAGCCGAACACTTAGCGGTCAACTGCTCCGTCCGTGTTCAATTAAAGTGGAACGCAGATAACAACCGTCACGTACGGTACGAGGATTGTATCTTGTCACATCTCCTGGGCCGCATTGAGCCCGATGGTTTTAATTAGTCTAACATTACTTCCATTAATACAGCCACTATTCAGCCCGTATGTGAGCTCCCTACGTAATTAGCAAGCGATCTACGCCTCTTTTTGTACAGTAATACGATTAGAAGTTCGATAATTTTTTTAACATTGTATGGTAATTGATTTTAAAAAGTCTAGTAACAGATAGCAGCTGTTGGCATTTTTTTTACAATTATTGGATAGCCGAATCTAAAATGAATTAAAGACTTTTAACTTTGAACGACTTTTAAGGTTTCAAATGTTGTACAACTTTTAAGATCTGTTGACGTAAAATTAAATTGTAAGTGCCGAAACTTGTTGTTGAGACTTGAAATGCTTCAGATTTCGAATAGGCGAAATATTTCAGCAACAGCACTTAGATTTGAGACGTTTTCAGTAGTATTATGTATGTATTCTGTTGTTAGAACTTTTTTGATTCCAAATTCAACTGTCATGTCTCAGACTTAGGAATCAAAGTCGTACCAAGCGAATGACAGAACAGGCAATGTATTAGGTTCCCTAAGGTGCCTTTATTCTACCGTCCCTTGTTTATCCAGGCTGAGTACCTTTAGCACTTACCTTTGTAAGACTGTCTTGTAACATCAACATCTGTTAGGTGAAACAGAAAAAAACCGGTTAAGTGCGTGTCGGACCCGCGCACTGAGGGTTCCGTGCCACCCTTAACTGAATTCAGGGTCCACTTACTTTCACTTAACGAAAACATCACAATATATTGCGACGGCAAAAATAACTTTGTTTTTCATAGTGTTTGTATGAAGACAAAGATATATTTGCGGTTGATAAAAATGTGCAATATCTCAAAAACTACTGGTTCGATCTCCTTCAAACCAATTTTCGTCGCAAGTTTTTGTTGAGATCTACATCATATATTTTTTCCAAAATTTTCACTTTCTTAGTTCAAAAGTTAGATGGGGGGGGACGCCCATTTTACCACTTTGGAAGCGTCTATATCTCAAACCTTACACTTTTATAAAAAATGGTTTCAGAAACCTCAACATTATTTTAAAAGACCTATCCATAGATACCCCACACGCATAGGTTTGAGTAAAAAAAATTTTTTAGGTTTTAGTTTCATGTATGGGTGCCCCCCCTTAAATATTATTTTTTCTTACTTTTTGTATCTGAATCGGAAGGCGGTGAACAAAATACACCTACCTTCCAAGTTTTAGCTATGTGACGCTTATAGTTTCAGAATAAAGTGGCTGTGACATACGGACGGACAGACAGACAGACAGACAGACAGACAGACAGACAGACAGACAGACAGACAGACAGACAGACAGACTTGACGAAACTATAAGGTTCCGTTTTTTGCCATTCGGCTACGGAACCCTAAAAAGGGTGTCTCGAATAAGGTTAGGTTGTTCTGATTCCAATAAAGAGTTGAGTATTTTTATGAGGAATCTCGATTAAAGACTGTAATTGATAATTAAATATCGGTTTTTAGGGGGATCGGAGGATTAGCTAAACATTACTGGGCCTAAGATTCGCACCTATTTATCGTTTATCGCGGCAATCAATTAATATCAAACGCCTTTTTTTATCATATTAATAAAGATTTTCATAAATTTTATATACTCATTTGTTTTTAATAGCAATGAGAATTGCCTCACCAGTTTAACAAATGTAGAAAAAAATGACGCGTAAAAAATATTTTATCGATGCGATAAACAAAAAATAGGCATGCATGTAAGGGATGTCTGGTGCATTTGTTCTTGCTGTACTGAACTAAGCAAATCTGATAAAAATAATTATTATCTTTTTATGTCTACCTATACACCATCTTAGTTATAAAAATAATTCTTCTCAAGTTAACGTTATACTTATTAGTGATTCAACCGAACCGCACTCTAACTTCATATTAAATATACAGAAAATGATCGATACAATGTCTACACAATTTCAATTGCTTCTCCAGTGAAATAGATAAGGGGCGAATCCATTATTACGGAGCCCAATCAATTGGTTATCAAGGCGATTCTGATTGGTCTTGTTATTGGTTAGTTTGCAAGTAAATCGAGTATTTAATTTCTAATAAGGTACCTAAGTACCAATGTTAGTTTGGCAGATATTGGACCTAGGTAAACAATAAATTTGAATAAGTAAAAAATACTTGAAATTAATATCCAGGAGTGTAGTTTAATTTTAGATTATGATCCAATTAAATAATAGTTTATTTGTATTAATAACGGTAATACGTGCACTTTACGTCCATAAAGTACAAAAAATATACGAAGTTGAGTCAATTAAGGTAAGGTGGTCTTATATACATCCTGCAGCCATTTTCAAAGTGTTTGTTTTCTCAAACAGTCATAGCACGAAACGACCACGGTCATTACCGCATTTATCACTTCCACATACATACCGTAACACCACCGTAAGCCAGACAACATCCATCTTATGAAAGTACGTTGCGACGTCAGAATTACAAATTCAAATATTATTTCAGGCGAAAACTTTCGAATCCACTTTGCACGAAAGCATTCTTTACGACACGCCATCCCACCCCACAGGCATAGTGTAGAAAGTGGCAGAAGCACCGTTCCTTTAAAAAATATTATATAGTTAACGAGGTATAGGCTAAACTTTTTTTACCAGCCCTATTCTTTTAACCAAGGGACGGATGGACGGGTGTGTGTTTGTGTGGGTGTACCATTTTTCTCGAAACTACTGAACCGATTACGATGTGTTTTTTCATCAAGAAGCTTTCGTATGATCTTTACACTACGATTGTTTATAATTCATATGCCCATACAAAGCCGATTCTTCTAAAGCAAATGGATCTTGCTGTCTTTTGATGTTTGTAACCTCAAAAAACACTCAAACTCAAACCTATGCGTGTGGGGTGACTTAATATAGGTCTTTTTAAATAATATTGAGGTTGTGAAACATTTGTGAGGCAGACGCTTATAAAGTGGTAAAATGGGCGTCCCATTATATTACGTCCCAAAAGTAAAAGGTGGGAACCTTTTACTTTTGAACTAAGAAAGTAAAAATTGTGAAAAAAATACATCCAACTTTACAAGAAAATTAGTTTTAACGAGATCGAACTGGTGGTCTTGAGATATAGCACATTTTTATCAACCGCAAATATAGCTTTGTCTTTCATACAAACACTTTAAAAACCAAGTTATTATTGCTGTCAAAATGTTGTGATATTTTCACTAAGGGTGGCCGGAACCCTCAGTGCGCGGGTCCGACTCGCACGTTTCGTAAAACGGGGGACAGAGCCTTCTGTCGTCAATTTCACTATAACAAGGCGGCAGACTTGATTTAGATTTACAGTTCACTGTATAGAGATACCATTAAAGTATATTATAGACAATGTATTGAAATTGTATGAGCGTATGGATTTGTGGGTAGTTGGGTAGATAGGATTACTACACGGCACGCAGAAGATATTTATATGTAAATTCTCGTTATTTTTCCATTAAAGAAAAGGCATTTGCGATGTAAGTTATTCAGCGACTAAATGATTTTCACGTTAATTTATACCCAAATGTGTCTTTATAGAATACTTATTTTTTTGTATTCTTTACATTTAAATGTAAAATTTTCTAATGAAAATTGATAGCAGATGTACTCATATGAAACTGCTAAAATTATTAATATGAAAATATATTGAGTTTGACAGACCGACATGAAGGGTAAATAATAATTCATAATGTGAAATTCACTTTACTAAATCGTGAGCTATCACTGTGTAGACTATATCGCGACTCTGTAGCAAAATAATAAAAAAAATCTTAATTTCAATTTAGGTCATGAAATGACACTTATGAACGTCAAATTTAAAAATTAAAATAAATGTGCGAAACATGTCTCCTTATCTTTTGGGCCCTACCAGCGCTTCGAGACAGAACACAGACAAGATAGTGGGAAACTGTAAAGAAATCGATAGAATGTAAAATAGTTAAAAATCTGTTAGCCACTAGGGCTGAAAAGTCATCGTGTGGAGAATTTTCATTAAGAAGCGCAGCGAAATAAGTCTATAAGAAGATAGACAGACGTCCTGTATATGTCACAGGATCGAGCTAGATTTGGACACCTTATAACCTAAACATAAACAAATAAATATTGAACACTAATCAAATATATTGCTCTAATACCAAGGTAAGTAGCTAAATGCACTTGTGTTATGGAAATCAGAAATAACGGTGGTACCACAACACCCGGGAATCGAACCGGCACGGAGCGGTGACGCGCCTTGACACTCAACGTGCTTAGCAACTACACCACGGAGCTCGTCAGGTATTGAACGTCTCGTGGCTGACTAAAATGTTGCTAATTTTTGCGTTGCTACAGACGAAGAAACCATAGCAACTAGAGCACAAAAATACAAAAATAAAATACTGTAGCGACAACTCAACTCAATATTAGGCTTCTCCCGTCTGCTTTGAGGCATAAGCCTTCAAAACGATTGTTACTGCTCTTGGTACTTTATAGATTGACTTTTCAAATAATATTAAAAACGCGCAGTAGCTCGGAAAGTATTGAAAATTGAAATCAGTGATGTGACGAGAAGAATGACAATATTTTCGAACTACCTAATAATCAATGTTAAAAAAATACGTATATGTAATAAATATTTCAACAAATATTTAATACCTATACAAATAAATATACCGCACATAGCGCGCATACGCCTTTCGAGTCATTGAGTCTTGCTTACACTTTTTTAAATTAATATATCGAACCCTGCAATCACATGAACAACAAAACTATTAAAAAGGAGCTTTATATTCTGTATCTTATTTAAGGGGAAGCGCACACCGCGCGAGATCCGACCGTTCCGTGCGAGGCGCGAACATAACATCGGCGTTAGTTGTCAGCCTTAATTGGCTCTGTATTTCAAGACAGAGGCCCTACCCTCTACTGAATTCAGTGAGCAGAAATTTCGATCACAATTTTTTACTAGTTTTTTTCGGCAAGATATAGTCATAATTTTACCATTCCAAAAAAAAATTAGTTAAGACCATACTGTGGTAGATGACGATGATGAGACATTTTTATTCCGACCCACACATTTGACATGTATACCTCTACATATTACCCGGTTATTGTAAGAATGAACCTGCCAAACGTGTCGCGTTCCTCCCGCTTTCCCGCTCACCTACCCGCGTTTGTCCATTTCGTGTCACAGTTCATTTTAGCCAGTGGGTTGTTACTACTACGTATAAAGAAGCTATGCCAAGCAAAAAATGTTTCGCAAAAACGACGACAAGATGGTGACGTTTTCTTTGAAAATTTGAATTTCGAATTATGATTAGTACTACAAGTTGATGACCGGGTTCATCAATTCATGGAGCACAAAATTTGTTCGTGATGTCAGTTCCATACGCTAGTAATAGTATGTCAATGATTTTAGCACACTTTTCCTTGCGTGTGGTGACAGTGTTACGGACCATTCTTACGATAACTAGGTAGTACCAGTTCCTCGTAACAAATAGGGATAGAGAGAGACGGATGATTCGGATGCATAAGCTGACAGAGTAGGACCCGAGTAAAGGTCGTATGCACTCGAGAAGTTGGAAGGCAACGGTTTTATGTCAGCGTGTACGGATCTTAGAAAGGAAGATGGGTAAATAAAATTCATTTAAAATTCTACATAAAAAAAAATACAAAGAAAAAGTAAAATTATCCTGACCATGAGTTAATTGTAGTAGTGGGTGCTAAGAGTTCTTAAATACGATGAAGTCGATAAGATCGTGAAACTCGCATGGATTGCGGAGCAGGTGCGGATTTATGAGGTAGGTTTGTAAATAAAAAGTTAAAATAAGTTCTTCTATGAAACTGACCTCTTCCTCCAAGAATTGAAGTCGGTAAATAAAGATAATCTAGTGACGACTTATATGGCGGTAATAAAGAAAAAACTTCTTTAATAAGTATGTAAACACAAACCTATTTTTTGAAATTACTTAGTAAATAAAATAATTAATCTCGCTGTCATTGTTAACAAACAATCAGTAATTGATATCGCATTGGATTTGGCTGACAGATAGCCAAAAAATTTTACTGAATGATAAAAAAAACAAATGCTAAGCAAAAGTTGTATGATCAGTAACTCAAAATTTTGTTTCAGAATGTACGAGTTTTATTATTCAGGTGGCTTCAAGATTTCAAAGTTCAGTTTACTAACTCTAACATGATGCAATTATTTCTTTTTCGGACAGGCAGACAAATGTCACGAAGTTAGTTACTTTTAGACTTAAAAAGATATTCAAAGTTAACGTAACAAAGGTTTAATGCAATTTGTGTTCACGCAAACCTCAGACCTTTGGGTGAATTTTCGACTTTTTATGCCATAGGCTATGTTGGTTTTTAGGGTTCCGTACATCTGATAGAATAATCGAATTTCAAATATCACTTCACTGATCGACTAGCATCAATGCCGTTTTATTTTTTAAAACTAATGGATAGAGGTATTAATTACCATGAATTTAATAACCAAAACCAATGCCAGCATTTTTAAAGCTTTTGAGTGAGTTTTTGGAGGCGATTGAATTTTATAAATTACTTTTTATGTCAGTCTTAATTTTTTTCAGCTATGAAACAAAATCAGAAGACTTAAACGTCGAAATCAAGTTATAGGGGACTAGAACTGTGACAAAAGTATATTTTAAGATCCAAATCTAAAAAGTACTTAATTATATGGTTCGTATGGAACCTTTAGGGCATTTTTAATTTACACTTACTGTTTTATTTCACTTAAAGGTATTCCTAATTGGACAAAACTAGATTGAAGGATGCATTTTCTTTTGTTTCTGATGACAGACTTTTTAATGACGTTTAAATTCACCATTTATGAAAGGAGAATGGCACAATATAGCTTTTTTTTCAGCTCAGAATCTAATATAACACTTGGCTATTGACAGACATCCTGTCTGGATAAAATCTCAATTACGTATATTTTCTTAATTGAATTTAAATAATATAAAAGACTATTCTGATAGTAGTTAACCCGAATCTAATAAATATATCTAAATCAGAACCTTTCGGTATTTCGATATTTTTATGTAACATCAAGAAGCCGATTTCTAAATCATCAACTTAAAATGTGTCGCTAATCTTATTTGGTCTTTATCATTACGACAAGCAATTTGCCTTAGATTTCTCAATTGTGACATTCGCGCCATGCACTGCACGCATTTTAGTATGCAATATCTTTTTATTATTTGTTTTGTAACACGCGAAAGTTTGACCGGTCAGTGGATGTCATAATAATTTCCTTAATTTTGACCGAGGGTCGAGCGTGGATCCGATAACTCCTTGTTTGCAGCGAATCTTTATTAACTTAACAATATTCGACTTTTCGATCATGACGGTGTCGTGCAAATGTCGATCTTATGTTGTAAACTATAGGACCAAAAATATCTTGGAACAGGCGAAGGGATAAAATACAAAGAGATCGCTAAGAATGTTTGCAGACTTAAGCTTTAGCCGTGAAAAAAGGTTGCCCGTGATGGTGGGAATATTGATTCGACTTATCAATATTGGCTCAACTTGCGTGCACAGTACAACCGCGTCATGCTTGACTGATTTAACTTTTTCTATCCATCTTAAATCGTAAGACATAAGCACCAAAATTCAACGAAACTGAATATTTGTTGAGTTTCCAGTTAAACCTGCCAATTTTGGTGCAGAAATTGGGTATTTAATTTAAAAGTTTAACTTTATTTGTAAAATTTTAATATTTTTTCCAGAGATGGTTGTTTTGGAAAACGTACGTATGAATATTAAGCATTTCCTTTTTTGTTGTTTTGACTATACAGATATTATAATCATAAAGTTATAAAATTGTAAAACTCATGACACATAGTACGTGCATAAATACAGTACCCAAATCACGAACATTTGACGTATTTGTCACGTAATCGTAGCGAGTTTACGTCAGTCGGCAGCACGAAGCACTCCCGTGTCGTGTAGTAAGGTCGAATGCCTTACCGCATACAAGGTCATACTAACGTAAATATGGCACGTCCAGAAACAAGTTAAACGATCTATTTAATTTAAATTATTGAAATAAATTATCTAATTAGTGTCAAATTTTTAGTTTGTTTTACGTCCGATAGAGGCGATTTCAAAATCTCATACAAAAGATTACGTTACTATACGAATACTTTGACACAATTATTCGTGATTGGAATACACCTGTTCGGTGTCAAATCTCAATAGAACATTTTATTTACTAATTCCTGTATGTATAAACCAAACCAAATTTTAATAATTTTGTTAGCATTGTCAATATAGTGTTGAACACTATATTTTGTTTGTGAATGTTTGTTGTACAATATTACATTGTGGCCACCGTGCATTTCACGAGGGAATTTATACTTTTAATACTGTAAGGCTGAATAGTTTGTTTTTTTTAACGGGTTTATCTCAGGAACTAATCATCTGATTTAAAAAATAATCTTATCGTGTTAGATAGCTTATTATTTAGAAATGATTATTAAGAAGGAAGATGATAATATCGCGCTACGACGTTAAGTAGCTGATCAGTTAAGAAAAATGTTGCGAAAACGGGGGAAAAATATTCCTTTTGAGAGCTTTTGTTGTGTGATGTAAAACATTTTAAGGATAAACCGAAATTAACGCGGGCAATGCCGCGGGGAACCTCTAGTCTAGTACTGTATAGATATCGGATAATAAGACGTACAGTACATTTTTAATAGTGAGTGCCCTAAGTGATACAATTAGTTGTTACAATTACAGCTACAATAAGCTACACATCGTTATATCGTAGGTCACCTGTGACGATGAATTGTCAGCAAGCACTGGTTGATATATTTAACGAGTAATAGTCATAATCATTAGACTAAAAGGGCAGACAGGTCACAGTGCGCTGAGCGTGCAAAGATATGCAGCTCGTCAGCAACACTTGTGTGTCAAAATCTTAAAAGCTACTTACTTAGCCATACACCGCTACTTTTTGCAAGACGATCTTCTGATCGTTTAAAACAGTCACGCAACTAGTCGCTGAAAAATCCCATGATATAAAGGCTCTAACTGCACAGCGTGCGATAGAAAAAATAACTAATAGCAGTGGATAATCAGCAGTATCCTAAGTCATTAATTATTTCAACATGTCTCTTATTGTCAATGACGGAACATAAAAATAAAGGTACGTTAAATAATTGCCTCCTTATTCATAATAACTCAAATGGTATTTTAAACCTATTTTAGCTATTACACTGTTTTGTCACTTTCTGTCAAATGATGATAGCGCCAAGAAAGAATGAGACAAAACAGTGTAATAGCTGAAATAGGTTTAACTCGTCAAGTATGTGTAAACGAGACACAATAAAAATTCCATTGTTATGCGACTCTCGGCATTCGTTTGATACCTGACTGATTAAAAGTCCTTTTGAGTTATTATGAATAAGGGGGTTAATATTTAACAAAATGTGGCAACGGCCATTCATTGCCAATGCCTGCACACGGAAATGCACAAAAAATTGCAGACACATAGATTGAAAAAGCGTTTATAATTGATTAAATTTTATTCTTCTTAAAAAACTTTTTATTCGGAATCAACATGTGAATTCCAAAGCGAAATATTTTTCGATTTCCATTATTAGAATTTTTCCTAATACTTCGTTCGTCTCATCGTCTGTTTTCCTGTAAACACATTTTTTTTCAAAAACTTAAAAGCCTGTGCATAAAATTCACTTGGGTGTGTCCACTCCGCTTTGACGGTTATGGAGTTCTTTCGATAATTCCAAATAAGAGTTAATCTATAGCTCACGCTTCGCCTGCGGAAGAGTTGCGATATTCCGAAACACAAAATTTACTGGTAGTATTTCATGCGGACCGTTTGCGAGCAAATTTATTATCTCTATCTACCGGCTTCAAGCAATAAAATGATTTTAAATGGGTCGCGTTATGAATTTCTCTCTTACCGTAGCTGTGGCTTTAACGCGGAAAAATGGCGCTGCATCATTGATGATAGATCGTAAAAGACCAATGAAGTGGTATTTAGTGAGATCATTTCACGTATTCATTGAACGTTGACAACGTCTTTTTGTACGAACTCTCGAACTAAAGCTTCTAATTGTTTGTTAATATAAAACTCTAATAGAATCACGAATTCAATCACAAATAAGGATAAGACACTTTTTTTTGTGGTAAGGATCAGCAGACAAAGTGATACGCACCTACTTACAAATTTAAAGTTTGTCGATCCAAAATTATTTTAAGTCGAAAAGTAGGTTGAAAGACAAATTTATTCAAAGGTTTACCTTTATATCAGTATTTATATCAGTGTCTAATTTTATAGTAGTTCTGATTTTGCATACCACTCTAAGTACGAATAATTGTGACGAAATCTACTTATGGCAAGTGTAATAAAACATCAACATAAACACCCCAAATCAAATTTGCTAACTTGCATAACGCAACATTAGCGATAAAAATGACGAAACGGTATAATTTAGACCTACAATGGACACTTTCCATTGAGATTCCAACATCAATTTACTTGATTTCGTAATGTTGCCATCACATCTCGGAATCATAACCTTTGAATGTAAATTACTGATATTTGACAGTGATTAGGTAGGACTTGAAACATTGTTTTTAGGGTAAGATAAAAACTATTAAGTTATCCGTGGCCTAGATGGTACATTTTTAGGTATTTGTATCCTAAGCATAGTATTTTTTTATTATAAAATTTTGATTTAGGGATTCGTTGGTCTCTGTCAGCAGGCAATGACATCCAATCTCCATCGCGTAACGACTTGAGGGAGACCTTTGCCCAGCAGTGGGATGAAGTAGGTTAAAAAAGGGGTATGTTAAACGTTATGCCCTTACCATTCAATAGTTGATCAGAACTTAAATCTACGAAAACAGCATGTTATTGAACAAGACAAGAATCAAGATGATATGTTTCCTTGATCAAAAAAAAATTATACCACAAAATTCATCGCAAGAAAAACCACACGAAAATGCTAGTTTCAAAACAATCCTCCGACATCCAACACTGTGATTACCTAACCATAAACAAAACTTGAATACTGTTTTCATCAAATATTTCCAAATAATCGATACAGTGAACGCTGCAATTACTATTGTTCACAAATTGCCGCCCGCGACCGAATGGTGGTCGTTCGAATGAGTGAAATGAATTTTTGATTCAAATCGATCGAATGCACGGCTGCGATTAGGTCGGACTTATGAAACAGATTTTGGTACCTATTCCTGTTTTGTTTCTAAGTAAGTACTCATACTGGTAAAAAAAAACGTTAGTTTAAGACCATTCTTTTTGTTTGGAGGTCATATTTCATATTTAGTGTATTTCTTTTTTTGTTTAAAAGTTGTGATTACGAAAAATATATTCTTTTGAGATTTTTGAATATTCCCTTACGTTTGTGTTCAATATATTCAATTCTCATTTTCATCCTACATCTTGACAATAATGACTTATACCTAGTTAAAATTGCAATATAACTCACCACCATCTTCCTATACATTCAAGCACTATAGCGGGTCTATATCTGTAAGGCACGGATGCCTCCCTACTAATAAATGAAGCTAATTAATCTAGAGTAACGTCTGTCATGTTAAAGAATAGTCAGGACGCCCCCAGCCTCATGGCACAAGTTACTGACGTCAAGTAATTGCGTTTGTTAAATCAACAGTCCCCGAAGACACAGACAAATAAGAATGGTTTGATAAATGTAAGGACGCACTTGGATGCATTCTAAATGCCTATGCCTATGTGAAGCATGTGAAGCTTCGTATCATTAAAGCAAATACTATTTCAAATTAAGTAAAAAAAAATGTAGCTTGAAGTTTCACAGTATGAAAATTAGTATGTAGATACAAAAGAACTAAATTCAATGTCTCGTAAGTTTATAGAGATTAACTAAACTCCATTCAACTTTGCTAGTCCAACAATTGTAAACAATCTTGACATTCATTTTTAGCGAAAATATTAATTTTAAAACAAGATACAAAAAACTTACAACACCGGTATAAAGCTATAATTCTTCGTTTAACACTGAGATCTTTTTACATTAAATAATAAATGATTTTATTTAATGATACTATTTTAAAAGTAACAAAAAGATTGTTTACAGTGTTGGACTAACAAAGTTAACAGGAGTTTAACAGCTTCTGTTTTTGTCGATATTTGAAAAAATCATTTTTTGTAATTTATATGTATACGGATTGTTGTCATTACCAAAATAATTAGATTTGTCAGTTTTGATAGGTTGTGGTTTTGGTAGTAGTAACTTGGTAAGTTTCTGGATTGGCTGTTTTTAGCTGAGCTTGGAGACTAAAATGAACAAGCCCTATTAGTTGTTTGTCACTTTTAAAACGAGATGAAATTTTAATATTCGCCTGCAAATAGCTTTTGTAATTGTAAGTTCTCAAAGTAGTAGTACGGCCTCAAGCCATATCGTAAAACAATAAGTGTTTGTTTGAAGACGAACAAAAGAGTGCCGCAGAGACAGGCAGTAATTAAAAATCATTTTACGAATTGAAAAATAAATTTAAAGTGAAAGTGCGCTGGCATGCTACCAAAATATTTTTACATTGACAAAATATTTTTCAGTAAAGTATTGCTTGGGGTTACTCGTATGTTAAGCCAATTATTTAACAATTCTTATAACATTCAGATTTTATTCACACAAGCAATTTTTACAGTGTCAGTTAAATCGCATACCATTTAAGTTATGTATAGATTTCAATATGGACCGTTACATGGGTTGAATTATCAAAACTTAAAGCAACGATTCGTTACTATTCACAAAATTGATTAGATCACCCTTTATGGCCGGCCGCGGCTTTAGGGCCGGTATTGTGATCAATCGTTAACCCAACTAATGGTTAATAATTCGGCTATTTATACGTACCATTATATTAAACATTACGATTTTGCTTGCTTTGAATAAAAAAAACCTTAATTCATTCATTAAAATAGCCATTCTGTCATTTAATTAAGATATCTTTTGTTCGAAACATGAACAGTCATTATTTTATTCAACCGCTGCGCTGGTAAAGACATAACCATAAGTTAACTATTGATTTCTTCGCAACAAAAGTTGCTTGTCGATAAACATACACATATTAAATCATAAAGAGCTTACAAAGTAGGATTTGTTCCAACGAGAAACCTAAGGATATTACTTTTGTTCCTCCTTAACCATTTAAAAATATGTGGTACGCCGGAGAAATGGTGTATTGCAACTTGCAACGCATACTATTTACCCGTCAATTGCAGGGGCAAAAAAAATCGTGTTTGGCAAGGAGCTGACTTTACGAATCAATTTCTTGAAAAGCTATCAAAAGCACCCAAAATACACTTGGCTAGTACGCGGGAGTTGAATCTAATGCGACGCGTAACGATGCGGTTTCATACAAGTCGCCCCGTTTTGGTTCATAAATGAGAATTTCTCATCTCAATTATGGTTATTACAAGGTTGGTTTTAGAGATTAGCGTAGGAGGGGACCGATTAAGTACATTTTCGCGTTTATTCTATTTTCACAGCAATCCTAAGTCACTTGCGATTTTGTATGTCATTGGTAATTAAGTAAAAAGAAAACTGTAAAAAAAATTCAATCTTGTATTTTTCTAGGGCACCTTAGAAGATAAAATTTCACTAAAATCCATAGTTAGCTCTTACTTATACAAACAAAATAACGGCTAAGATTGAAATTAAAATGACTAAACATCAGCTCAGATTTAAACCTAAGTCAATAATCTTTATGTATTTAAGTATTATGGGAGACGCCCCCGTCTTTATCGTTGTCTGGTATTCCTAGCACAACGAAGAAAATCCCTAGGTTCGAAACCAAGATTATTGGTGTGTTGGCTAGTGGACTTTGATTTATAATTTATTTATTAAGATACTTAACTCAAACAAATCACTAATCGTAACACATCAAACACATCAAATTCGGCACATGAAAAAGGAAGCTTACCCAAACATTTGCGTAGCCCTAAACAAACATTTCAGGTTTATCCCCTACGGATACAATTGAAAAAAATATTTACCCCACATAGCATCCCTCGCATTGCATTTAAAAATAAAATATCAATTTTCTCGCATATGAAAAATTCCTCAAGTGCGATGTAATTTATGTGGCCCAAAAGTAGGGGGTATCGTAATATATAATTTCCATTTTCATTGAGACAAAATATTCATATAAGGGGGATATTAGACGTGCGTGAGCGGTTCTCCTAGAAAGTGGTTTGCTAGTGAAAATTTTGAATTCAATTACTTGAGGAAATCGTTTAAATGAGTTATGAAGCTTTGTTTTAATAATAGGCTTGGCTCCTTTTTGTAGGCAATAAGGTGTAAGGCCGTATGAGAAGTTTATTTATTGCAATTAGTTTAAAGTTTTTTTTATGGTGTGATACTACCAATTATGTCACAGCAACGTGTGAGCAAGTGACACTGAATTAAACTATTCTATGTACATTTAGCTGAAACAATAAATGCTTTTTTGATTGATGGATTGATTGAAGATTTCTTTTAATAATAGGCTTGGCTTCTTTTTGTCGGCAATAAGGTCGGTATAAGCAGTTTATTTATTATGTTGCAATTGGTTTAATGATGTTTTTTTAAGTGGTGCGTTACTACCAATTACGTCATAGCTACACGTGATCAAGTTACATCAAATCAAACATAAATAACTTTGAAGATTCCTGAAATATCTGTTTCACTATCTACAAGTAAGCACTAACCAATGAATAATTTAAATTAGAACGTTATTTTGTATGAAGTATCTGACTGATAATAACTCACCAGAAATTAGATTTATAAAACCGGCATTTTTTTAGTAGACTAAATATCATGCTGTAGCTGTAGCTTGTCAGTCAAGATCTGTCGACATTGGCCACAATTGTTTTTAAAGAAAATAAAACCCAGAGCGTAGAGAATACGAAATTCTTAATATGGAGAGATGGAAGCGATGCTTCACGCCGTTCATTTGGCCTGCCACCCGTAGAGCTATTACGTAACTTGAAAATAAGCGATGTGTTCAATTAATTTTCACGTTAATTTCAGACTTTAGTATGTCTGAAATTCTAGAAAAATCATTTAAAGATACAGCCAGCTTACATTAACAATAATAAAAAAATGTTCCTGAACCCACTGCTTCATTTATGGACGGTCCATACTAGTACTACATATACGGCTAGCTACAACGTTTAATGACATGAGTGACAAATACGTTTCAGCAAACACTGGATAGCCACTAAAATAAACTATTGTCACAAAAAGTAAACATACCTACATCTAAAATATGGAACGATAGGTACCTCAATTAAATATTGATATTTTAGAGCTAGGAAAAAGTCACTACACGAAAAAAAAACTGAATTGTTTCACCCATTTAAATACGGTACCACAGATAGACACATCAAACAATCAAACTAAAGGTCTGGGCACACAGCCGGCGCAGCGCGACTCCGACGCGACGCCGGCGGAACGCCAGCGCTATAGTCAGTCACACTGCAGGCGTGACCGTCCCGCTGGCGTCGCGCCTGCCGTTCCGCCCGCGGTGTGACGTGATTTCAAGCGATTCAGACGTGGAAGCAGCTTTGCTTCTGTTTGCTTTAGCTCGAAAGAAGAAAAAACATAAACGACTGTGGGTGCATCAGGTGAACCAGAAGAGAAATCAGTATGGTGAATGTGTAACCTCTGACATATTTTATCAGACGTTCAATTGTTGCACTATCTATTATTTTGGTCCTAAAAGTTGTATTTAAATACAAAACTCCGTCCCGCCGAGCGCGACACGTCCATGCTCCGACGTCTGTGTGACTACTAAATACGAACTCCGTATAACACAACGCTTGCCGTCCCGCTCACGCCGCGTTCGACGGGACGGTGGCCCGTCCCGCCGCGCTGTGTTTTGTATTCGCGCTCGGCGCGACGCTGACGTGACGCGCCAGTTACCGCCCCGCCGAGCGTGGCGGCGCTGTCTGTCATTTCTCCTATATTTCTATATCATACAACTCGTCCAACCCGTCGGCGTCGCGTCGCCGTCACTTCGCCGTCCCGCCACGCTGGCTGTGTGCCCAGACCTTTATCCTCTGAGGATTGTGGCGTCGAAGGTAGCATTGCAGATTTCTCCAACTACTGCAGTCTTATTCACACCCATATAACACCAATTTTTCGCAACAGACAGAGTTTAAAAATACTGGCATTATTTTAATGGTTATGAAAATACTTTGACAATTCGAAAGCGATTCACGATAGTAATTCGAAAGCAATTTAGTTAGATATTAGACCGATCGCGGGACGGCTCGACGCCTCGCGAATACGTGACGTGTATGAATTAAGGAGCTGCTGCGAATAACAGCACAAAGATGTATAGAATGAAGTGAAGTAACGCGTACGTAAATTGAATTATTTCTCTTGGTAAAGAAAAAAAATCCTATAGATAAAAGAAAGTCTTAAACTCAGGCCGCAGATTACTAAAATACAGGCCCATTTTATAAACTAGCGGTCCCCCCGCGACCGTGTCCGCGCGTATTATGCATTTTTTGTTTTTGAACTTTAAAAAAACAAACTCGAATTAAGAACATTCTTTTTTGCTGCCTGAGCACGAGTTTGTAAAAGTATAATATTTTGCTGAAAACAAATCTTACGACACTACGCAAAAGAAAAAAGTCTTACCTTAGTCAGGATAACAAATTCTGCTCAGCAGCACCGCAGCAGTGCTGGAATCCTTAAGTGTGGCACTGGACACAACACTTGAGAGTTTCAAATTGTAACACATATAATTTATTCACAATCACAACTCAAATACCAAAAGACAACGATACGCGCCTTTTTCAAATTGACCACGGGACATCGACCGGGCGTGGTACAGGAAAAGTTAAAACTATCCACTTTTGTCATTACCTTTTTATTAGAATTTTACGGTTAGGGAATCAGCTGTAGAGACATGATATTTGTTTGAAACAAATGTTGCCAGACGATAAACTAACAGAGTATCAAAATAAACTGTGGGCTCGAACAAGGCAGGTTCGATGAAAGATCTATTGATAAATCTGTTTCTATGTATTGCAACAGATTTTTCATTGAACCCGCCTTGTGCAATTGACCACTGAATAGATAACAGTGCAATTGACGATACAGTAAAGTAATAAATATACTGAAGACAAAATACGTCACATAACTTTTTTCGTTTTGTAGTGTTTTATGACCATGAACTGGCAAATTAAGGTAAGTTTATAATAAATAAATATGAAATAAGTAAAGGTAAGTTAAGTCAAAGTTTAAAGTTGCTTTTTACAAGTGCAATTCATATTTTTTTTTTAATTTATTTTACCGCTTTGGATTGTGCTCTTTTGATCATGTCATTTGAACCTGATAGATAAATAAGTAGTTCACTTCACATATCCTCAGATGAGATCAAAACTAAAAGTATACAATGGCTCAATTCTGGTGATGAAACGAATAAAAAATTTAAGCCATGTCTGGTAAACTGAACAGTTGTTAAGAAAATTAAGAGGCCATAGTCATTTATTAAAGACATCAAGAGGTCGCGATTAAATTGTCTATGGACTAGAACGACACTACTTGCACAAACATTTGTATTTACCTGAACTGTTTATTTTTACGTTTCTTGATCGTTGCATTCTGTTCCTTTCATTTATGTAGACATAAACTTTAGTTTTAGTTTCGTGGCCAGAATTGAAGCCAAAGAACACCAGTTTACTTTGATATTCTGTTATTTAATGACTGGCAACATTTTTTATAAAATGTTATGGCTGTAAGGCTGATTCTCTGATGTCGTTAAATTCATATAAAAAAGTTAATGTCAAAGGTGGGTAGTTTTAACTCTGCCTGTACCGCGTTCGGTCGATGTTCCTTGATCAATTTGAAAAATTGAAAAATTTGAGAAATTGTCGTTGTTTTTCGGTTTTTTTTTTGCAGTATATGATTTGTGACTGTAGATTGCTTATGAATAAACTATGTGTGTTGCAATTTTAAACTCTCAAGTGTTGTGTCAAGTGCCAAAATCAAGCAAGTGTTGTGTCAAGTGCAGAAATTAAGGATTCCACCACCACTGCTGCGGTGTTGTGCTGCTCTGCAGAATTTGTTATCCATACTAAGGTTAGTATTTTTTCTTTTGCGTAGCCTCATTTGTCTTTTTTTCATCAAATTGTTTCCCTTTACATACTCTTATGGCCCAGCCCACTTGCATACATAATGCTGTGGTCATGTTATTATACTCAAAGAGCATGCCTAGGTCATTCATTAGCTAGCATTTAACTGTGCGAAGGTACAATGATTATCATGGAAATCTGTATTTATACCTCACCGCGACAGATACCAAAACGAATAGTCTCTTCCAGTCCATACATCACGCGCTACACCCCGTATATTGCGGGGATGTGTATCCTCATTTTGGAGTCATTACACGAAATAGTATCACCGTATAAAGTCTCAAGGGAGGAGGGAGTGACTTTGTGGCGGTTTGTTTATACACACCCCGTATATTTCGGTTAATTAAGTTTTTGCGGCGCTAGATTATACAGGGGTTCGACTAATCGTGATGTGTGAGATCAAAGAGGTGACACGGTTAATGCTTCAGATAATTGTGTTTGTAATTATTTTCGCGTATGTTTTTGCGTCGGGTGGCAATGGAAGTAATAATACTGTAACACATTTGACGTTAGGGTGGGCTGGGTTATCTTTGTCTCAAGGACATCCTTTGAAATTATGTTACACACGTTTATTTTATCAAGTTTTGCAAATAACTAATAAAACTAGAAACATATTTTTACAAAAAAAAATCCACGCTTTTTATTAAACAGAACGTTTTATTTTTAGTGATGGAAAAAAAAACCCTTATAGGTAGTTCTTTGTAAGAAAATCATATCTTAAATTTCTTCACTCACAGCCTTAACTTTAGCCGTGATACACATTATGTTGTCAATCCAATTATCCAATTCCATTACATCCATTTACGTCAAAAAAGGTTGCGCAAAAGTTTACTGTTTACGCGTCGTAATCACCAAGTTTCCTGTAACAGATTGAACATCAAAGATCCTTAATTAAGCCTTAGAGGGCCCATAAATACCTCTCCAAGTTACCATTAGAGAAGTCAACGCGGTAGACCAATTGCAGTTGAAGAATTCAAGTCGCGCACATTCAAAGTGGTAGAATAAATGTTTTGAACGTTGTAAATCGCACATGATAAAATCAACCATTGTAAGTAGCGAATCGAACTCAATTTTTTTAATTTTGGTCAAAAAAATATTTAGGAAGATATTTTTCTGATAACATTAATTGAAACTATAAATAAATGTATAGATAATTAATTGATATTCTTTCAATAGGCATGTAAACCGTATGTAATCGGTAAGTATAACAAACAGGAGTTCTTTTCTATTTTTTAATTTAACTCTTGTCTTGAATAATTATCTTTCAATAGTTTAAAATAAAGTCTAATGCTATCAACTCCTTTGTTGGTATTAATTTCATGAAACTGTTTGTATTTTTAGTCTGCATTCTTCATACGCTTGGCATTCCTGGTGAGCCTTCTGATCCTCACCCAACAGTATCACTGTTACGCTGAAATATTTACTTATCCCGTAACGTTTTAATAGAGACGAAATTTCTTATAGCTTTGAACCCAACCTTGATAAACGTAGCGACTAATTACGAATCTCAACGTAACAAATATTAATTGAAGTGCGGTAATTACTTTTTGATTTGTTCTATTAGGCTTGGGAATAAATTAATTTAATGCTTATTGCTCTTAGATATTGAACAAATATTTTGTGTTTACATTGCTGCTTTAATTTTGTTTCTTAAGCCTATTTACATCACTGACACATAACTAGTTTTTTGCCATATATTACTCGTATATGATTATGCTTATCACACAAACAAATGAAACCAGTCAACCATTAGGTGAGATAGAAACATTAAGGTGAATAAATTGAATCAATAAATTTGAATGTTATTCATACAGTTTTTTACCTACTTTTTACCACCTCCTACTTGCCATATTGGAATTAGTAAAAAAACTTTGTACTAGATAATAAAGGGACTATGAGCCAAACACATCTTCCATCAGTTTTGTTATCTCATTATGATAAGTATAGATCCAACTAGGTAACTTAACTATTAATATAGTTAACCTGGCTAAAATCTTGACAATATTTGTTACTAATATCTTTAGGTATGTCTGCACGGAATTTGCGCCAAACTGTATTTTAGAGCAAAATCTACATAAACCCTAGTTTTGAACAGATAAGAGCACTGGTTAAAAAGCGAAGGCAAAGCAAATATGCAGCCCAGTCAAACAGACATGGCACCGATACTTTTGTACTAAACGGAACTGGGAAACGGATATTGAAGTCCTACAAAGGGGACTCAACCAAAAGATTCCTTGAGTTGCCACTCTTATAACTATAAGATATTCATATAAGAATCTTTCTGTATTCTAACAGCCTGGGGCATTCGGAATTTTATTAAAACTTCTCCCCTTTGAGATAACTTCTGTTTGATAGAAACCAGCCATCGCGGGGTGTAGTTGGGTAAGAACAACCAGATAACGTGTGTCTGTCTAATCTAGTTGAGTATTTGGCACAGCCAAAATAAACCCGGTAAATCATACTCCAAAATGTATTTTGTTAACCATAGGTAGGTACTATAGTCATGTTTGTTAGTAAAAATCCACGCAAATAAAAAATAGGGAAATTGTATGAGGCCAGCAAACGATCTGGGTCTCAATTTTCGTGCAGTTCGTGTAAGATAAAAGTTTACAAATCGAATTAATTTTTTTAAGATAACTGTTTTATCCTTCCCAGAAATACGTTTTCTATGAAGTTCGATTTCTTTTGTACGGAAGTATTTTTAAATGAGGATTTATACTTGATTTTCTCGGTAAAACAGTAAAACTTGTAATCGAATTACCACCAAAAAAAGTTCGATTGACGCGAGTTCAAAGTATCTCGGATTAAATCAACGATTTTCATGCCTTAGCGGTTGCTTGCGGCTTTGCCTGCGCTTATTTCACCAATATATATTTATGCTAATTATAATCATTGTTCAGCTAGTAAAAAATAATAATTTTTGTCTCGATCGAAAAGATTACACATTATGATTTTTTTAAATGTCCTAACTAAACTATAATACAACACATAAAGATAATGTCTTGTTCACAATGAGTTGTCTTATTAGTCTGAGCCAAGAAAGGGGCGTCAGACACCCTCTATCCCTCCCACAATTAATGCCACCATTTACGAAATTTTATTTCATTTGCGAATGCGAACTCTCTTTATTTGATTATTAATAAAATGAGTTTTATTTTGTTGCCCATTTGCATAATTGTTTCATTTTCACTTTTCGTCGGCTGAATTCGATAAAGCCGAGCTCCGGAACTGTTAAAAAGAAATTAAACTCAAGTTTGGGAGGCGAGATTTTTAGTGTTTTATGTAATAAGATTTTTCTGATGCGGTCAAATAAGAGATTGTCTCGTCAAACATTATAATGGAGGTGGAAAAGATTTCTGCCGGAAAATTTACTTGAATGAGCTTTTTA
This sequence comes from Pyrausta aurata, assembly GCA_963584085.1. Taxonomy (NCBI): domain Eukaryota; kingdom Metazoa; phylum Arthropoda; class Insecta; order Lepidoptera; family Crambidae; genus Pyrausta; species Pyrausta aurata. The sequence continues at coordinate 7,164,386 of OY757260.1, forward strand.
TTATAGCTACAGTGAGAAGGACAGATATTTTTAATATTTTATTAAGAAAGTATTTATTTATAAAAATACAATGAATGGTTTAAATACAACAAATATCTTTATTTATTGCCTTCTTTTGATACTTGTTGATATTTAAATCATACTTAATTAAATACCAAACATTATCTAACAACCACTTAAGAAAATATCAGAGACAGATTCTAGAGTAGTCAACAAAAATGCCCTAAGCGCCAGCTTGTTCCAAATAAGAGGTCGTAAAGCATTATGTTTTCCTAGACAGGACAGTGGGCAAGTAGATAATATTTCACTTAGTACCGGTTTTATAACAGCTGCATTCTCGGTGCGAATTAGAAAGGACAGGACGTTTTGCAACGGGGCCACCTGAGACAGTAACTAAATTAAACTGAATAATGTACAATAGCCACTGACGAGAAAATTGTCTCAGACTAGTTATGCAAATAAATAAGAGTAATGCTTGCGGCGATGCTTGCAAACGGTTTAATAAGTTGCCTTCTATGTGACGTTTATCACAAGCAATTCTGTGCATCTGAAGGCACGTCATGGTCTGGGCTTACATCTAGTAAGGCCCTAGGGAGTAACCAATTGATAGTTAGGTGTGTTATTAACCGTTATAAACACCCTTTTACCATCGTCACTTAGCGTGAGGTATTTTTCCAGAAAGTGAGATGTTTACAGCCTAATATTATAAGAAACCCAATGCTTTTTATATGAGCTAAGACTTTTGTATCCGGCAGCAGAACTGTCAAATACAATTGCGGAATTAATATCGAGTTAGCCCGATGCCCAATTAAAAACATAAGGTTGACTTAATTGTTAAATAACTTCCTCCTTCTTGAAGTCGGTTAATATATTTTCACTTTTAGTTTTAATGCATCTGACAAACAAACAGATACTCAATTACTAATCGTGTAACATTCATAATCATGTTTCTAAGTATACCTTGCCTAACTAGGGTTGGGCTATTGAAAGTTAAAGTAATGTTAACCTGACATAGAATTTAGCACTACACTTAACCGTCAACAAGTAACAAGATAACAAGTCAAGACAGATAATATTTGACCATAATTTTGTGAATTGTAACAAAATAGTAACAACTGAGATATGTTGAAAACAATTGCTTACATTTTGGAAATTATAAAGCAATGGACCCCAGAGTCCTTGTCTTGTCATTTGTGGTTACTGACAATTATTATGTCAAAACAAAATCATTTTAGCTATATCAGGAAGACCTTAAAATCATAATTTCTATAAGTTAAACAAACAGCCATATCAATGATCATTGCACAATAATGACAAGATAAGGACTGTGACCATTGCTAGTCTTTCATAAATTTTAATTAGAAACTTTTATGACACTTTTGTAGCTGACTATACTGATTTAAGTCTGAATTTCACGAGTTACCAAAAAAAAAACATTTATCAGAAGGTGCTAATTCGTGGTTCTCGGTGATTTGTCGTCCGCGAGTTAATACTCAGGACGCGTAGTTCAATTTCCAATATCAGCGTTATTAAATTTATTCTTAAATAAAAAAAAAAACTAGTGCTCATGCCTTAGGTGCTACTTAATTATGTAAAAAAAAATAGTTACATATGATTGAGAGATGACCGATTTATATATATTTCTCATTCAGCCTGTACATAAAAGTTATATTGATTTCATCAGATAGCGAACTTGAGCTGACAATGAAACTATTCCTTCGCTTTATCGTCTAGTCACCTCCCTCTCATTACATCGCTTCGTTATACGCGGCTGGAATTGAATCGCATTCACGTCTAATAGCCAGTAAACAGCGATCCACTTCCATATTATCTATATGAGGCCTCTGGATATAATTAATATTTATAGAGCGGTTAACACCCCCACTCAGATCGGTTTGTATAAGACACATTATCAGATGATCAGCTGAAGTAGAAAATAAAGTTTTATAAGGTTGTAGTGTAGGTAACTGTACAATTGGCACAATATTATTTTATTAAAATTATTATACTTGCTGGCTTAATTACTATAAAATAACGTCTGAATGGTTATTTTAATGACCATTGGTTAAGGTATATTTTCTTTAAATTACACACAATTGTAAATATTCAAGCACTGGTACCATAACTTTGCCAAAACTATCGATAAAGAAATTGGGCATTAGGTGCGTGATACACTTGATCATATTCTATTTACCAGATCTTACACTTTCTTAGGTTGGTTGTATCAACTCTATACAAATGTTCATTATCAAACCGGGCAAGGCGGAATGCTGGTTGTTAACCTGTCCCGCTTACATCTGATATCCGATACGCCGGTATCTTTGTCTATACGCCACCTAATGCCTCCGATATTATAATGAGAATCACTGCTGCTGAAATATCAAGTGACAAAGTCACTGTGATTACGCTATCTGTGACGTGACCGCATTTGACCTCACTAAATGCGTTCATTTTATAAACTAAACTTTAATTTAACCAAAAAAAAAAATAATCTTCGAGACGGCTGTATTGCCACCAAATAAAGCTATATAAGTACCACTAGAAAATCTGCTATAAACAACATACCTGTGTTAGAGCTTCAGTACCACAGGCAGATACACAAAAATAAGTCTCGAAATGAGCTCTATGCTTACTTCCTAATTAGAAACACAATAGCCTGGTAATTTTAATTCAGTATTCATTTGATTGGGTTATCATCATCATAATCAGCCAAAGAACGTCCACTGTTGAACATAGGCCTCCCCCACGGTTTTACACATCGAAGTATTGTGAGCGATCTGCATCCAGACGATCACAATTTAATTAACAACTAACCACCGGTTACATCTATCAAAGAAATCTAACAAATAATTGCAGAGTAATTATCATTCTCACAGCAATTAATAATAGTTTCAATTGAAATTTATGTACAGAGGCACCGTTCAATAAAAATTATACACACGGCAAAAAGTCAGACATAGAAAGTTGTACTAAACTCAGATAATAACCCATGTACAGGTAGTTTGACATGGATCTAATTACATAATTGCATGCCAATTGGTAAAGAACTAGGGCATACTATTCAATGATTAACTCAACGACTGCTGCAAATAATAATACAGGCAACAAATCAGCATAATAATTACTGTACTTTGATTTATCGGAATGGGGTCTTTCTAGCCCGCAGTTATAGGTATCGTCATCGTCACATACCATGGTCATAATTCGTCACACGTTAGTTTGGAAGTAAATTTTATCAACTACATCTTAAGGAACTAGCAAATACATTGACCGACATAATTTTAAATATGACGTCATTAAATCAAGAGTGGAAGCTTTTTCAATGCCTTTATAAGTCAGTCAGACTTTAGCTACATTTCTAAAAAAAGGGGGAAAGTCGATAGTTTATTCTTTAATTTATAGTTATTATTGGTACTATATTTGTCCTTCTATATTGTGGAAAAACTTATTTGTGGTCAAAATTCCACCCAGTACATTATTTTTTTAACTGTTTAGTCAGAAATCCTCATAGTCACGCCAGTCAGACCCTACTTTTAGCACATGTTGATGACTAATTTAATGTCCTGTCGTAATCCGTATCTTTAATCACGACATTTTGACAGTTATGATCGCGGTTAAATGTTTTATTTCCACCTTCTCTTCTTAGCGGTTAGCTTTCGACTGTGATTCACTGGATTCTTAGAACATATATTTATAATTTGTCTTTTTTGGCTATAGGGAAATCCTATGAGAATTTGACTCATTTATATTACTAACTAACAAGGTAAAAGTATGGTGATTAACTTCATAATAATCTCAAAATGAATTCAAGGACATAATTTTTCTCAGCGTTTTTCCTAGTGCATGGTTAGTTAGACATTGAATGAGAGCAGAAGTTTATTATTCCGTGATAGTAGTAATCAAATAGAGAAATGGTAGGAACAAATGTCTTCAAATAAGAGACGACCAGTATTTTGCTGCACTTACCAAACCGACTGTTAAAGTCAAACATTTTGGAAAACTATTTATTTTTCTTATTCTGCTTTACCTTTTCCCTTTTCATTTGGGGTCAGCCCTTTTCATTTAAAGCACCAAGACGGTTGGTCTTGGGTTGTCCGTTCCTCTGTCTGTGCTCGTTCTATGTCTTTGGAAACGGTTGTCCACCACGTAGCCTGTGGTTGTCCCTTGCTTTTCCTCTTATCCGGGATGGATAGAACTTTCCTTACAACGTGTTCTTCATCGCGTCTCATCATTTGCCCATACCAACGCATTCAGCTCTCAACTATCTTTTCTACAAATACTAATGTCATTGAATTCAAAATATAGGAACAAGGTGTCCACTCTCGAACAAATCCTTCTTCAGCACCACTTGCTACTTCCATTTTACTAATATTTTAATACAACATTGGAAATACGCTTTTCTACAATGATATAATACAATGTAAATCTATATTATCACCTTCACAAAATTATATCGTTTTCAAATAACCATAACTAGTATAACCCGATCGCACATAAATGGATTGAAATAGCCTTTTATCCCGATCTTTAAGCGGAGGTGTTGTATTGCAAGCTTGCCCAACGGAAGCAAACAAACAGGTTTCAGTGGTTTAAACTTTTAATTAAAGGGAAGGTAATTAGACACGCTCCATGATTATGTTAATTAATCCATGCATTAATTCTTCAAAACAGTGCCATTGTTCTTGTGCAGTAAAATCGCATACCGACCAAGGTAAACATTGCATGGGAAAGACACATCCGAACTTAAGGTCAGCAAAAATGTATATATGTAATTTTAAGTTGTAAAGAAATGCTCTTGGACATTTACATCAAAATCATAGGTAGGTACTTGTTCTAAACGTAAGACGGTGTATCATCACCATCTGTAAGCGCATAGTTATTATACTTATGTGTTCAACTTTAATACCAAATTGAGACATATTTTTTAGATCAAAAATTAAAAAAAATATATACACCGCCTCCGAAAAATCTATTTAAACCAAAAGAACAAAATAAAAATCAAATTGGAGACATGAGCGTCCTGAGAGATGATAATTGAAATAATTTAAACCCTTAGGTAGCACAACGATTTGAGAGAACGCCACACCGATCAGCGAAGATGCCTATTGGCATCTCTACTAAAACTAATAGTTTTAGCAAATTAAAAGCACAGCATCTGCTCCTTAGGGCATATCCACACTACTCCCCGCCAACTCATAAAGGCACAAAGCAACGGGCGGACACGCTTGAAAGGCTCTCTTATTGAATTCGCTTTGTGCTCGGCTATTTCGGTCGTTTACGTGAAACATTGGGGCCTTATTAGTGCCAGTTTCAGGGGTTAATTAAAAACCGGTCTTTGGTTGCGAATTTGATACTCATTTGTTAATAACTAGACTCCTTAACACAAAGGACCAATTTGGATTAAGATAACTCTGGATTGTCATCGTTCTGTCGCTGTAAGTTGCTTCGATTATGATTAAGACGTGTGTACATTAAACATTTTAACCTCGGGTACGTTGATTCTAGTCTCTTCAAATTAAGTGTAAGGCCGATTTTGGTTTAACAAAACTGGAAACATAACTAATACATTATACGCGGAGTAGACGAGCCATTTTTTTACGTATGTATGTATACCTTTAGCAATATATTATATATATTTTTAATACAATTTTAAATCACAAATTACGACTATGAATACTGGTGTTTTAAATATTAATATTAATTATTTCACTAATCAGCTACTGTTACCCAAGCTCCTTAAACTCAACCAGGCTTGTGGTTAATCGATTTTTGTGAAAGAATTCATCATGTTGTGACAATCAATTACTCACTGGGTTTGTACTGAACTACATTAGTATCAATCAACGTCGCATTAATTAGATCAGATACGCCTACGAGGCCGAAACACTACGATTTAGGGTCTGTCGCTATACAAACAGAGATCGCTGGTTTATCTTTACATCGGTGGATCACATAGGAGTGATAGGTTAATGGAGAATAGCGATATGTTGAGGATGACTTTGAAAATTCTTGGGCAATCCGAGGAATTTTGATCATTGAAACAACTATTGGTGAATGGATACAATTCTAAGTGCGTTACACCCAGTTAGTTGTTATTAGTAGATATATATATAGGAAGCTATGCCCAGCAAGTAATGTGTCCACAGATTAGTAAGAGTATGTCTAAATGTGTCGCAACTCGATGACAAGATAGTGACGTATTTCTTGAAATTTGAATGTCGAATTTGAAACCGTTTGTATGCGTTGATGCCAAGTGGCGTCAAGTCATGGTGCAAGAAATTTGTTCGTGGTGTCGGTTCCATACGCTAGTAATAGTAGTTCAGTGTTTGCACCAAGCTCAAATTTTATAGTTACGGTACCTACGGTTAACCATAACTTTCATTTGTTAAATGCGTTAGCCACACGGTGCGGTGAGGCTCAATTTTGAACTGTTGTCAAAATGTCCTTATTGCAATAATAAAAAGTATATTAATATGAGAATTTTACTACAACTGAAAGTATAGTTCAATTAGGTAATATGAAAGAAACGAATTTTATGAGAATCATAAAATAATTATCGCATGATTATTATCTTGCGGTTTAGTTTAGGTATTAGTTTGGAGCTCCAAACTTTCATAAGTAAAAGAAAAATTCTGTCGCATTGGTTCTCAAATGTATTTTTAAGTCTCTAACAAATTAAATACAAATGAATATCATAAAAAAGTAAAACACCCCGATCGATATCATCTCCTTATTAAATTTTCACAAACAAGCTAAGACAGTACTAAATAATGTCCCGTATTCGATTCCGCTTAGTGTAGGCTTTGGCCCCATAAACACTACTAGTTATGGGAGTAAACTGCTCTCGAATAAATTCGCAGAGACACTTATTGGACTTGCTAAAACTACAGTACGGCTTTCAACGTAATTTTGGGTTCTACTCTGTAAGATCGTGTCTGTAATTTCGATTAATAATAAGCCCTGTCGCTTATGCTAGTGTTTGCGGTTCCCCGCGGTTTCACCAGCGTAAATGTCGACCAAAAAATATCATCATGAATTACAGCCTATGTGTTATTCTGATGTGTGATCTATATTATTGTAAAGTTTCATTAAAATTTATCCTGTACTTTTTGTGAAGAAGTAACAATCTATCATCATTACAAACTATCGCGTTTATAATATAAGTAGGATTGACGTAGTTAGCAGGTACGCATCTTTTAATTCGCACACGTTTTTAAGCGCATAGTAATAAGTTTAATTATTTTAATCTTTCTAGCGGACCTATAATAATAAGACTATAATATAACGAAGGTACGACGTGTGTACCTACATTATGGACAATATTTTTAAAAAAATGTTGTACGTCAAAATTAATACTATTACTAGCTAGTGCTACGAATTAGTTTATATACTTTTTAGCGTTTTTCTTGCATATATTATCACGATGTTCAAGTTAACTAAAATAAATAAACCACCTATCTAGAAGCAGTGAACCATAATGGTTTGAACATCAAAATGTTTGATACGACTTTATTTTACTATAAAGGTGCCCTATAGGTCATATCAACTCACATGCAATAATAGTTTTTATTCACTTATCTATGATACATCGAAACCAACTAAGTCAAAGCAACCATTTGCGTCTACTGTCAAGAGTCGTAACCTTCTTTTCAGTTTACACACGCATAATGTTCATGATTCAATAACTATTCACTTTGTCATTACTTTGTGCGTGGTACGCACCGCATGGTACGTAGTGTTGGGTCAATGTGAACAGAACATTGTCGATAAATTATTTTTGTAGGCTCTGATTTCAATAATTAAAGCTATTACTTACGTATACCCTGTATTTGTCGAGGCAAAAGATAGATAAACGATGAAACTTGCGATTGTCCCTATACCGCTCAATAACTAATACAAAAGTAGTATGTGTGGCGAGAATCTAAGGGATTTCTTCAAAAACTCATTCAAGTTGCTCAGAGAATAAACATACTGAATAGCAGCATCTAGACGGTGAGCCGAAATCGTAAGGGAGGTCCAAAAGTAATAATTTAAGATTTTTCGCTTAGTTTTATTTAAAAGAGTACGCAATAGAGTAAAACGATCTTTTACGTAAAGAAATCTCATATTCCTTGATTACTTCCGTATAAATGTTAAGAGTTCAAGAACGAGTTCTAACGAGTACTAGGCTTTAAGTTATGACTCGAATTATAACTTTTCCTTAATTTTGGTCATGTGTGCCCATCTAGGCCTTTCTCTTTTTATCCTCCCGTCAACATATCCCTCTATGATGATCCTTATTAAGTCCTGGTGCCGCATCAAGTGTCCTAGCATCATTTCCTATTATCGATAGTTACTTACTTGCTTACTATGGTGACTCAGCGACCCAAAGTGAGTCTTGGCCTCCGACACCAAATCTCGCTACGTCTCTCGGTCTTGTAAAAGTTCTTGCTAGTCGCCATGGCCAAGGTTGAGCAAATTTTGTGCTACTGGGTCTTTCCAAAGATACCTAGGGCGTCCAGCGGGGCGTCTCGTATCGATAGTTAGTAAATCGAATTACTCCCCACTCTAGAGCCAGTCATGAGTGTATTTTCAATGTTTTTAGTGAAATAGTTTTGGCCATGCGAGTTTTGGAGCGATATTTTAGTGACTGCATGCGTTGACGTGGAGCAATAAACTGAGTAAGCGATGTAGAATGGTTTCAATTCGAAAATGCGTAGGTTTGATTTTAGGCTAGGATATTTTTATTCGAATATTTTATTACTGTTTTATATAGTTTTTGCACCATGCTGAAGTAAAGTCTATAGTCGTATCCTAAAAACATACATATTCGGCAAAATGCATTCTGTTGATGTTTAGATAATGATTTTAGTCAAGACTTAATTCCATAACTACTTAGTTTTTTACTGCAATTCATTAACTGCTTTATTAAGTCAATCAAAATCAAAGGCTGTGAAACTATCTAGAAACTCACAATAACGTTATCGTTATATTAAAATGATGCAAACAAGCCTGCAATCGTATAATGCCCGAAGAAAGCTTCTCTTCATGTCAAAATATGGTGCACAAAATCCATTACTTGTTGAACCCCAATAAAATGACTGCTTATACACTTACGGCCGTTCCCTATAAGCAAACTATAGTCAAAGGTAGATAGTTATCTTTGACTGGAGATAGCATTTCCTACTGCCAAAAGTTTTTTAGGGGCAGAAATCTAAAGGTAACTATTTCTAACTCTAGCAGAGCAAAACCACAGTTAGAATGGATATAAAGAATGGCCGTTAAAGATCACCTAATACTGGTTATCTTGTATGCACATAGTATAAACACTCGTACATCTTGAACACGGGTCCAAACCATTACTAAAAATAACAGGAGTCAATCTAAACAGAGTAATCGGTGTCCGTCTGTCAAGTCCAATGCAAATAGGCGCATAGTTATGGAAGCTGTAGTCAAACTATTAAAACAGTCTTACTATAAGTTTAGCCGCGACACGGTGGTATCTGTAAACTGGTTGGTAGGTACTCAGTACATACATCTACTTGATATCAAGTCATATAAAACCAAAAAATAATAAGTAAATAATGCCATTCCGCGGTAAGTTTACCCTTTTGTACAATATTTGACTGTGCAATTTTTTTTTCTATAAAATTCACAGCTCTTACTACAAAAAATATGCTCATCTTACATTCTAAACTTACAGCCAATAATGAAGTTTACTTTATATAGCTTGTAAAAATAAAAGTTGACACGGGTTGACTTGACATAAACTACAAGTGACATTATGTGTAACTTACCAGTAATACTCTAAAATAATATTTTATATTAAATTTAGATAAATGTATATATTAATTTATAATTTTTATATGAATTACATATTTTAGGCTAATACAACTGTTTAATGCCTTACCTTAAAATTTAAAAACAAAAATTATAATTTATTAGAATTTATTTTTTCTCACATTTTTTGAACGCTGCCTTCGAAAGATGGAAACATGTCTACTGAGGAGAAGAGTTTATTATACGTACTTAGAGTTCGAGCTACTACAGAGTTACGTGCATAGTTGGTCCGTGAGAGTGGTGTGTGAAACAAGGATGAGGCCGTGGTGTCTAGTGCGAGTGCCTGGAGCAAAAAACTTCAAAAATGAATAACTTTATTGCATAACAAACGAAAATCTGTGACCAGCGCATTTTTTTATCTAGCCAATCTGTAACATTGATATCATTAAAGAAGTATTCAACAATTAATAACGAATGCAAAATGCTAACAACCAATTTAAAAATTCTTGCAATTTAACAACTCGTCGGCAGATTCAAAGTAATCAGCCGGTAACTTTCAAAATATGAATGACTCAACTTTTAACAAGTAGTCATCGTAATCAATTAATCGATTCGAATCAATCGATGATCGACTCGTCTGCTACTGTGAGTTTTAATTAATGCTGATTGCTTAACTGCTCTAGTTAACGTTATGTCATAAACGGATGCTTAAAGCTCGATCATATTGCAAAAGTATTGTTATTGCATGATTAGAAGGCGACTTCGTTTAGTTTTAGCTGGCCTATAAAAGCATGTTACGATTTTTTAAATCTTCTATTGATGAATGGAATGTACTTTTAAATTACATAGCCATTCTCACATTTGATTAAGAGTTTTTTCTCATCAAAATACGGCCAATTGAAAATATTCAACCGCCAAGTAACGCTTTTTTACCATTAATTGAGTTACCTATAGATCACGCAACCGGGCCTAAGTGTTTATACCGTAATACACAATTTTCTTACACTTTCAAAACTAGCTTAAAAGTTTATAAAATATCATAGCTAGAGGTGAAAAACGCTCGGAGCTGTGAAACATTGTCTGTTTTATGCAAGTATAAAAACAACAAGCATTTAAGACCAAAGTTCGTCTTGAGTTGGTACTTACTTTGACTTTAGTCAGGTGTATGTTCCTTACAAAGAATATTTAAGTAATAATGGATGATAAACTTTGCTATCGAGGAAGTAAGTGGGAGTTAAGAACTCTACTGAAATTTTTCATTTAGAGTAATGTTAAAGGAACGCAATCAAACCTAGCGTAGGACTTCCACCGACTAGAAAGACAGACGACCTTGTATAAACTGCAGGATCACTTTGGATGCAGACCGCTTGCAACCGATCGCAATGGCTTTGCTTTAGCCGATTATCATGATGATGATGAAACAAACCTATATCTCGAAGCTTGGAGGAGGCATCCTCTTTACTATAAAAAAAGGCCTGGTGGCCTGTTTATCAAAAGTTACAAGTCTTGTATTAAAAGCAATTTTCTTGTAAAAAAAACACAATTACAAGTATTTAAAACTACACGCGTAAATTACAAGTCACAAGTATCATTATTAATTTCGCAAGTATATTATTTAGACTTGTCTTAGTACATACAAGTGCAACTTTACAAGCTCTATTATTTTTGATAAACACAATTTACATGAACTTGTCAAAACGTATTCACGGTTTTTCAAGGTCGGTAGAGTTTTTTTGATTAACAGGCCACTGACCAAATGCAGTTATTTTTCGCAAAATAGAAACAAAAACGCTCATAAATGAGGCCAAACGGAACCGTGGGACAAAAATTAAAAGTAAGTACAGACAATGAGTTTAGCCTCACAAATTACATACTAACCGTAAAATTTGGGTTCCCAAAACACTGTGCCGAGTGACACCGATAATTTTGTCTTGCGTAAACTGTAACTGGCCTTGGGCCATCGCTCATTAGGCCAATTACGTCCTCCGAAATGTAGAATGATTACAGACCGTCTATGCCTGGGGCTTACACCAGATGCCATTCTTTGTTACCCCAAGAATTTTATGATATCTGAAATTTCGACAGATACGCTGGTTGTGGTAAGGAACATATGGTGTCAAGCATGTCATGTTAGATGGAAGTATTTAACAGAAATGAGATGCAAAATGCTTATTTTTTGTACAAACTTTTTGTGATTGTAGTTATTATTACTCATCCTGGCATGATTCAATAACTAAACATGAAAAAAAGGTACACCAATTTTAAGTAACTTATAACTTACAATGGAAATCAGGTGTCGTCGTAATGAAAAAATTCTAATACAAGATTTTTAGATATGATAAAGGTTCTAAACAGATAACTATATTTTTGTCAGTAAAATCAATTATTCTGCACATAGGTATTCTAAGTACAAGTAATACCTAAGAAATATATATCGAAATTCATTTACCACTACTATATCTTTTCATTTTAAACAACAACACAGCCTTAATAAAAGATCGAACAATACAAAACACATGTTTGAACTTTATAGAAGGTCGTTTGTACCAGAAGCTTAATTGAAATTGTAACTAATTAATATAGCATGAATGTTTCAAAAAGTTCTCTAGGTAGGTAAAACAAGAGCCAAGCATTATTCTAAACATGGAATAAACACTATTGCATCAAAGAACTTTTTTCTCACACTGTTTAGTGAACACCATGCTCGGAAAACGCTGAGAAAAATTTGCCAACTTTTTCAAAGATATGACAAAAATCTGAATATTGTGTGGCCACAAACTTATCGAGGCAAAATGTCCAATTTAACAACTTGAGACTACAGCCAATGGTTTTTTAATTTCGAGAAAACACATAATATACAAGACATTATCGTGATGGTGACAGGTATTAAAATATTACTATTTTTTTCATCTATATTATGAGCACACAAACGCAAGCGCATGTTGTCTTGGCAATCGCACTACCGAGTATATTCTCACTCACAAAAGTAAATTAAGAAGCCCAACTGACAGCTTGTGAACATCATTGACCCAAATATGTATTCTCATCGACTGTTGCTCAAACATTTAATGAGTTTCGATAATTAATTTCATCTAGATACAATACCATGATCTATCTCAGTGTGACATAACATAAAAAGGTGCAGATGTTTTTCTCCTTAGCCGAGATAATACATCTACACCTTTACATTTCGCGAACTTCCTGTTAGCAAGACATTAACATGACTATAACTATAAATTGGCTTTCATCATCTTAACTGATTGTTAAAATATTTGTAAAAATATTTTCCTTCGGATATTGTGGGAGCAATCTCGCAACATTGATGATGTCACGCAGCCTATGCGTTAAAAAGTACTTGCAAAAATTCAACAGGCTTGTTAGTGTGACGGTGGCCGAGTGGTATAGGCATACGCCCGGATTGCGTAAGACACGGGGTTCAATTCCTCGTCTGTCACAGGTTCACAGTTGTCTTTTTAAAAGTGCAATTTATACATTAACATGAGTTATTTTAAAGTTGTAACATTTGAGTATCAATATAACAATATATTGATCACGTGGTAAGCCAAACAAACGTTATTTTTCTACGAGACATTACCACAGAAAGTCTAAACGTCTGATACTGTCGTCATCCCTGTATAAAATTAAGGTTATCACTTTTCTTTCACTTAACTCTGACTTTCATTGAGTCTAATTTGATTTTTTTTTCTGTATAAAGACACTACACTTTACGTATAGCCCTTTCATTTAGTGGGCCTACTGTTTCCATTTACAGTTCGGTATCAATCTCTGCAACGAATACCAGTCAACCCAGCATAAAATGAACTCGAACCAAAAACGTATCGTATGCAACGATGTCTCAACTTGCATTTGCATATAAAGTTCAACTTGATGCCATAGAACCATAGAACTTACTAGACAGTTTTGTAAAACTTAGAGTAATTATAGCTCAGTAGACGTATGTACAAAATAACCACCAATTTTGTCATCAGCATTAGAGTTATGCAGTTGATTATGCGTTGTACCTATAATGATAATATGCAATCGCTTGCGCAGTGTAATATGGCGATTTAATTAAAGGTTCGGGTTGAGAAACAATTTTGATTGGTGTTTGTCGAATTAGTACTTAGCATTCAGTCTGGTCTGGACTAGATTATGCAGGATATAATTTTGGTCGGTACCATAAATTTACAGGCGGTCAAAAAAAAGATTGAAAGTGGCAAGATTTTGAGGCGGTTTTTTTTTTAAATCTAGAAACAAACCGAAAAACGGAGAACACATTTTACGAAAACGCTTTTTACTTATCTTACTTCCTATTTAGTTCTAACATAACAATTGCCAACACTCCGCATTACCTACAGGTTTGACTAGCAGAGAATACTTTTAGCAGTAAGTCTACCTTTGTACACCATTATTTGTATAATGGAGACTTAAAATAATTTTATAATAGGACACCTTGTTAACAATTTGATATGTTCTAAAACCCCTGAATTATCACGTAGTTTTGCGTCAATTTCAACGGTATACAATTATCAATTTAAACCCTCTATTTTCTTAGAATCGACCCATGCAATTTCTTTGATGTTTAATGGGTTACTCGATACTCTATTTTCAAGGAATAGGTAAATAATGTGCAGTAGGCTCACCCATGGACGAATACTAGGTACTTTTAAAATTACGGCCAATTTCGAAGTTAAGAAAACGCTAAATTGACAATTTATTACTAGAAATATTAAAGGTAGTAAAGGTTGTAACTTACAAAATTATATCTTGAGAATATAACTTCAAGCTTATCCTCTGAATATCGTAGTCACAAACGAAAACTATCATAACATGTTCCGGGACACTACTCCAGAATCAATAGATGTTTTATTGTTTTCACGCCTGTAGGCGTTCACTGTCCCGGAACGTATTGATTATTTTTTTCATAAAGATACTGGTAATTCGTAAGCATTGTCCGTAGTAATAAAGTACATGAGGGAACAGGGTGATATTGAAAATACAAAAAAAACATATTTAATTACCTTTATTTGGAAAACAAACAGCTATAAATAACACACTTGGCTTAATATTAATATTGCGTCTTTTATTGCTATATTATTTCAATCAATTTGCACTATTTAGAGGCTGTTCTATATGCCTCAATAATGTTCTCTTCCACTTCTTTTGTGGAAGGTGTACGAGTGAACTTACTGTGTCCATTTTGGAATACATTTTGCCTGGCCCGACAAATACAATTGCGTGTGGGTGTTAAAACACGTCTTTACTATTACCTTAGATCTTCAGTTTTATTGGCTCTTCTTTGTTTCTAGGCTAACTTAGAGGAAATACTTGTTTCTTTGACAATAGGTCTTAAATTATTCGCTTTATTCGAATATTTTGCGCTGCAGTTTGGTAGAGAATGATTTTATTATGACAGAAATTTCATTAATTCTGAGGATCTATTTTAGAAATTGTAGGACAAATCATAATCATCATTTTATGTAACATTTTTTAGTACCCCACGTTTTGACATGACGTTGCGCTTATAGCAAAAATTTGAATCCACACGGAAGAATATAAGCTGTGCTACAGCACTGTTAAAAATGAAAAAAAAATACTATCATATCTTTAAACAGTGGAAAAAATACTTTTAAGTTGAAAGCCTCTTGTCTCAACACTAATCTATATCCAAATTAAAAGTATATCGTTCCCACAATTTAAAAATGGAATTAACCCCGACGGCCGGTGTCTCCATGTATTCGTATGTCCCACGACATTCTCAAAGCCGTTATGATACCAAAGCTTAAGACATTCGAGGGACATAAAAGCACTACCAAATAGTTCGGGCTAGTATGGTGTGGGGTACAAGTAATGAGAAGTTGGTCATGAAACATATCTGGAGCTTAGTGAAAGTATTTGGTTTTGTCATTTAATAGTAATTTAATTAGGTACTTGTTTTTTTTTAAACGTAAGATTAAAAAATGCTGCACTGTGTCACAGTGACTAACTGCTTTGTTTACTGATCGAATGTGACTCAATTTCATTTTAGCAAAGGCAAAATTATTTATGTTTCGCTATTTGAAAGTCCGGGCTCCAGCTACACATCTTTACGAGCCTCACTTTCCAATTGTTTAAAGTGAAAATTCCGTACCAAAATAATTTATTTTATTTTATGTTATGTATTTCATTTGAATTTCTTTATAAGTATTGAAGATATTCAGATCAAAACCGACGCGTTCAATAGCAAAGCCACGACAGGTAGACCGCGAAATCGAGACCTCGCCTGCAGGGCACAGAGGCGCGCGGGAAGGCAAAAACGGGTTGCTTCAGGGGTGCGGGCGGTGCGGATACACCCACCCGTACCCCTCACGCAACGTGCGCTCGGCTCACCCCACGCCCTTGTGCCCGGCAGAGCGGTTTACGTATAGCTATTAACTTAAGCCACACGAAGGCAGTAATAAAGAGGTGGACAGCCCGCGGCTATTGTTGATCTCGGAACAGGTTCGGTGAACATAAAGACCTCAGATAACACCATGTGAATGTTTTTGATTGTACACGTTACTTTAAACACGGCCCAGTTTGAGGCCAGGAACGACTGGGTTTTATGCACAGGACTTTACATCCGATGATAATATAAAATGTACTGTGTTTACAAGTGGAATAGACGTGATATTTCAGTGGCAAAGAGTGGAGGTAGTTGCAAAGCAATTCACGTTTTATGAGCTTAGTTTTAAGGTAAATGTGAGTAACTGTAGCACAATGTCATAAAAACAACCTAAAATTAATGGGTGTAGACATAATTTAATATTTTAGAGCACTTGTAACTTTAAGTTGACGAACAGAAAACATTTACCACATCATACACGATGAACAAAAATGTTATGAGCATGGCACAGTTCAAATATAATCATTATCACTTCCATAAAAATCCGTCATATCTTAATAAGAATAGCTATAAAGATATAAGTCAATAAGTATTCCAGAGAAGTTCAACTTGACCACTTCTTTCTTATGAGTAAATACAAGAAACTAATAAATAGGCTCGTAAATACATAACGCAAACCTTAAAAAAAACACAATAGGCACTGTTTATTAGTATACGTACTTCACCTCTACTCATACTCATTTAGAGGTATTTCTCATACAGTGACCAACCCAAACTTTATGAAATGGACTGAAATTTTGTACATTTTGGTAAATGAGCCTCCTTTGTTTTATTTAATTGTGGTATCGATTGTAAAATAATCCGTATCGACACTGATATCATCGAGATATGTGTCACCGTAATAAATATGCTAATATATGGAGTTGACAGTGAACTAAATGTCACAGATACATAATGCGACGAAATAGGCACTTGTAACATGTCGTGAATGCAATGACGAAATATGATAGATGTTGCAATAATGATCTACATAAAAAAATACTACCAAGAGTGATCAGAATTGTGCTTTTTGGGGGATAAGTAGGTTTATAAGCAAGTCCTTAATACAGTGAATGATTTCAATGACAAATATCTTTAGAGTCCATAATTAAAAGAATATTGTAATCAAAATCTTTTTTGTAGGTCACTTCATGTACGTCATGAAATGATTGATAACTCTAGCTTTTTCTGCCATTTCAACATTGATTTCATTGAATTGTAAGATATCAAAAGTACATCCATCTATTTTAGACTTTATTTCAGATACTAATAACGCTTTTTTTTGTTCACAGGTAAGTGGGAAAACTTCATATCTTTCAGTTTATTGGTAAGAGCTTCAATATACAAATATCGCTTCTTAGCTTTTGGGTTAAGTTTTGATTACTCATAGCCGTTAATCTAGAACAAAGTTTGTAAATAGAAATATATACAATTCGATACGTACGCATATGGTCAAAATCCTGTAGCGAGGGTTTGTGTCAAGCACTACGGATTTCTAAAACGTCTCGTCATAGATCTGATTTTGCGCAACGGTCGATCGGCGATACCTTTATACCGACCTCAGAAATTCGATCGCCATAGATAAATAGACGCTAATTATTGATAAAATACCTGAAATGACTGACATCAATATCAATTACGTATCGTTACAATGTAGTGCGTAATAGCAAATTTTATCAGATTCGTTGAGGCTGGCGCAGGAAATCGCTATCTTAGTTGCGTGTTTTATGTTGCAATAGTAATCTGGTTAGCTCATTTCCTGTATTTTGCTCTATATATATTTTATCGTGTCTACAAGTCTTACGGCTAGGTTGGGTGTGTAACCTAGTTTTGTTCTGAGGAATTTTGACAACCAGAACTTGCCAGAAAGGTTGTCTAAACCCTCAAGGATATTTTTATCAACATTATTTTGTCATTATTTTTCTGAGCATTTAACATTGTTGTGTATTATGTTTATCAAAAAGTTCTGTGTGCCTTGGATTCGATAATGATGGATTCCATAATGAATCAATATTTTAGTCAGTTGACTATTGCGCGTTTTTATAGCTAACTTCAAGAACCTCGAAAACTTCGAAAACCTCGTTACGGGTTTCATAATATGAAACCCGTAACGAGGTTTTCGAAGTTATAATTAATTAATCAAATTATAATTTTCAACTTTCTTTTATGACTCAATCCTTTACTGGTAAGAGTTTTTACTTAGGTTATGCTGTAGAGACACAGGCCCTGGCTACAGAGCAGTGGCATACAGTGGGAATGTCCTCTTTCAAATTAAAAATGAGCAGCCTTTCTCAACCTATCTTTACTACGAGAACACCTAAATAAGATCATTGATGGAGTTAAAACTCGAAGTAACAAAAGCAGTTTCTATTAACTAACTTGTTGCTCCATATTGCTTAATGTTTGCCAGCCTCCGGCCTTCTAATCGGCTCCTGAATCTTCCGAGTTAGATTGAGTTACAAGTTCTTACTCGTTTTGGATTTGAGGAAGTAAGGTTTGAGCAGAAACTTTGTGTGGGAATTGCGTTTAAAGAAATGCGTGGGTATTGGATAGGTACTAATTTACAACTTATAAAGGCTAAGAAGTCGCAGTTGTTTCTTTTTCAATGCAGTTGTGAGCGCCCCGCGCGGATCGCAATAATTTGAGAAAGGAATTAAAAAAATACCATTATAAACCCTCCAGCTATACTTCATATTGGTAAATGAATTTAAACATAAAATATTTTATTGTAAAAATAAAACCGCAAAAATAAGATGATATTATCGCTTTATTTTATTTTATTTTATAGAGCCAACTTTATCAATAAATAAATGAAATTTGCAGAAATGCCGAACCACCTCACTCACCTTAACAATCACCAACACAAACAAAACAATAAGCAATTGATGTATTTAATCGAAAAATACAAATAATTCCGCTTAACTATCTAATTGTGTCTGCAATATCAATATGATGAATGTTTAAGGCATTCTTAAGACTTACTGTAAAAATTACTATCTGAAAAAAAAAAAAAAAAAAAAAAAAAAGTTGTAATCGGACACTTATGTAGGGTAGGTAATCGGAGGGGTGTAAGGGGAGACGCCTTCCATCCAGCTCTCTCAAGTCAACCTCACCTGCACGTGGTGCACCCTGCTATGACCGACGAGGCTCTGGCGACCGAGGAGCGGCGGGATATCCGCTCACGACGTGAGGGGGGTTCAGTGGCCTGAACCGAAATTGCTGGACAAGGCCACCCACGTGTTTGTGCCGTGCGTGGAGACCCGTAACCCGGAGGAGAGGATCCTGGGAGTTGAGCCCGGGCGGGGAAGGACGCTTAGCGCATCTCCGTCTCGGGCAACACGCGACTTTGGCCTCAAATTCGGGCTAAACGGGAGGTCGGAGAAATAGCCAGCTCCGATCAACCGGCTGTGGTGGTTGGTAGGCTAGCCACTGGCGAGTACTGGGGGTGGGGAGGCAGACAGGCGGCGGGCTCGCCAGTTTGCACAGTTGGTCGCTGTACTTTCTGAGCTTGCCCTTAACCGTCGCGCTCTGTAGCCTCATCGCTTTCTCTACTCTTCTCTCTTCTGCCTTTATCTTACTTCTTGTTCTTCTCCTAGTACTATACTTTTCGTGTATCACTGGGTCTAATGTTAAGACTCCCCATTTGCGGGCTCCATGGAGGGTGGTGAGCGCGGAGGGCGAATACCTTCTCTGTTTAGATATGGCTTCACAAAATTCACAAGAAAAGACCAACCCCAGCTGCGAGGCAGCTACAGACGTATGTCCATCGGACTTAAGAACGACTAGATCTCAATCATCTCAGGTGATGTTCGGAGCCCCCAACATACCAAAGGTGCAAAGACGTTCATCCAAGCGACTTCGAGGCGCAGGTTCAGACTCTGAGACAGCTTCTGAAGCAGAACGAGAATGTCCTGGAACGCCGGCAAAAATAAATAAAACTCGCAAAAGCTATACTGTTACGGCCACTGCGAATAAAAACGCATCAGTCGCGCAAGCTGAGTATGACCGGCTACATGAGGAACCATTTGTCTCACCGGAAATTATAGAAATACAGGACTTAGACTCTTCTGTCACCACGGATAGTATTCGTGACAAAGCATTGAGAGAGATAGCTAAAATTGAAAAATTGTCTAAAAGCAAGAGCGCTAAGGGGGCGTCAGAAACCCTGAGCACAGCATCTGTTATTCTTAGAGATGCCATTAAATCACTGGCGCTTCAAAACAATGCGGAAGAGATAACCCGTCTTAGGGTAGAAAATGATCGACTGAATAGCATCGTGACAGAACTTCGGTCAGAAGTCGATGCTCTACACGGTGCCGTCGCTGGAAGAGCACCCTCTGAGGAAGACTTTGCTCAACGACTTGAGAGGTCTATAATGATATCTGTGGGAGAAAAGATCGACGCATTGTTTGCTGATATAGAGGACCGCCTACCTCCTCCAAGAAATTTAAGACCGCCTCTGGCAGCGGATCTCAAGAAAGTGACAAATCTGGCTAAGAATTCGTCTGCTCTACCAGCGGCACAAGGAACTAGGTCTCAGGCTGAAATTGCCGGTCCCTCGTTGGCTACATCACATGCGAGTGGGTACGATACAGCTTTAGAGTCAGACGTACATTCAGAAGCATGGACAAAAGTTTCACGGAAAGGTAAGAAAAAAAAAAGGGCGACTCAAACCGCACTGCCTTCACAGGCGACACCACTTTCAGAGCTCACTCAAAACACCCAAGGCCTGGTTCCGGTGGAAAATAGGGCTAGGCCAGCTCTACAAAAAAAAGTCACAAAGACAAAATTGAAGTCTCCTAAATCTAATGTGGTGATCGTGACGTTAGCTCAAGATGCTGAAAAGAATGGTACTACATACCAAAGTCTCATGGAGCGGGCTAAGGCTGCTTGCAGCCTAGAAGAATTAGGGCTCAATGAAGGTGTTCGCTTTAAAAGAGCGGCATCAGGAGGGGCTATACTGGAACTCCCAGGCGCGACAAGTGGCCCCATAGCCGACACCTTAGCTGAAAAACTTAGAACTGCCTTCGGGGAGGTCGCAAAAGTTGTCCGGCCTGTGAAGTGTGCGGACTTACATATCTCAGGTCTTGATGATAGTATAAGTAAAGACGAGGTTAAGAGAGCCATTGCTATAAAAGGGGGCTGTCCATTGGAACAAGTTAGGTGTGGAGAGATCCGTAAAAGTCTCAGAGGCGTCGGCGTAGTCACTGCACAATGTCCTATTGAAGTTGCCAAAAAGTTAACTGGAGTAGGTAGACTGCTAGTCGGGTGGTCTTCTGCCCAGGTAAAAGCACTTGAACCTAAACCAATCCGTTGCTACAAATGCATGGGTGTTGGACACACTCGGCCCCAATGCACTTCAACTGTTGACCGTGGCGAGCTTTGTTTCCGTTGTGGTAAAGAAGGACACAAATCTATCCAATGTTTGGCTGAACCGCATTGCTTGGTCTGCGTAAGTGCTGGTTGCCCAGCCAACCATGTGATGGGCGGACGTAGTTGTGCTCCACCACCCACTAACAAGGGTAGGGCCAGGGCTGTCACAAGCACACGGTCTAGTACATCCCCAGACAGGTATCACCAACAGTCACAGTCGAGCCAAGTCCAAAGTCAAGCGGTGGGCAACACGACAGACTGACTAGGCGTAGACAACACTAGCGGTCAAAAGTTTCTACAGGCTAATCTAAATCACTCTAGCAGGGCACAGGATATGATCATGCAATATTTATCTGAGTGGTCTATTGATGTTGCAGTTGTCTCTGAGCCGTACCATATTCATGAAAGGCTAAACTGGGCTGGAGATACTGCTGGACTGGTAGTAATTATAACATCAGTAGACGCTCATTCTCCTCCCCTAATAATTAAAGAGAAAGGCGCAGGGTATGTAGCAGCATCATGGGGAGAAATAGCCCTAATTGGAGTCTACTTCTCTCCAAACCGAACAATAGCTGAATTTAAATCATTTATGAATGAACTTGGCGCAGTAATCCAGAGACTTCACCCAATGCAAATATTGCTTATGGGGGACTTAAATGCCAAGTCTGCCGCATGGGGTTCTGCAATCACAAATAGTCGAGGCAAGGTTGTCGAAGAGTGGTCTGCTGAGTCAGGCATGTGCTTGCTCAATAAGGGCAATTCACTTACTTGTATACGATGGAACGGTGGATCTGTGATTGACGTCTCTTTTGGCACTCCCGTCATTGCAGCACGTGTTCAAAACTGGCGAGTTATTGATGAGGTGGAAACTCTTAGCGATCACTTATACATCAGATTTGAAGTCAGTGACTCAGGTGCAGCGAGCGCAGTACGGCGTCGACCAATGGTTCGGGCTGCTACATTTCCACGCTGGTCCCTTGGTCGTCTCAATAAAGATGACGCTGAGTGTGCAGCAATAGTAGCCAGTTGGGGCAAGGTGCAAACGCAAGATATAGACGAGCAAGCGGCCTACCTTCGGAAGACTCTTACAACTGTGTGCGATGCAGCCATGCCACGTGCCTCAGCTCGTACTCCCAAAAAGGCAGTTTACTGGTGGACATCGCAAATTGCTCTTCAGCGATCTACAACATTAGCAGCCCGCAGAGCTTACCAACGGCAACGTGCAAGGAGACCCCGTATAGTAGATGAAGAAGAAGAAGCTCGTCTCTATGAAGTTTACCGCCAGGCAAAGAAAGAACTGCAAAGTGAAATTGGTAAAGCTAAAGAATCAGCCTGGCAGGAGTTTATTGACGACCTAAACCGAGATCCATGGGGGCGTCCATATCGTGTAGTTCGTAAAAAGATGCAGTCTGGACAAGCGCCTCCTACAGAAACGATGGACACCGAACTTCTCGATGTCATTCTTGCTGGGCTCTTTCCAGAACGGGCCGAATATCCATCTCCGGTAATGTATTCTCAAATCACTGAACAAGAATCGATCGAGGATGCTCCCATGATCACAGAAGTTGAAGTTGGAGTAGCTCTTCTCAAGCTTAGAGGTAAAAATACTGCACCTGGCCCGGATGGCGTCCCCGGCCGTGTTTTACTACTTGCATCAAAGTATTTGGAGGACCATCTTATTGACCTATTTAACAGATGCCTTCAAAAAGGTAGCTTCCCAAAGATCTGGAAAAACGGCCGTCTGGTTCTATTACGTAAAGAAGGAAGACCAGTGGAATCTCCATCAGGCTACCGACCGATCATCCTCTTAGATGAGATTGCAAAAATATTCGAACGTATTCTGGTAACCCGTCTCGCCGAACACCTGCGAGAAGTTGGCCCAGATCTTTCTGACCAGCAATACGGGTTTAGACCAGGTCGATCGACAGTCGATGCCATCACCGTGCTTAGAGACTTAGCAGCAGAAGCGGTTAGGAACAAAGAGAGCGTTATGGCAGTATCGCTGGACATAGCCAATGCCTTTAACTCTCTCCCCTTTTCTTGTATTGAGGAAGCGCTCAGATATCATGAAGTGCCTCACTACTTGCGTAGAGTCATAAAAGACTACTTATTGGGGAGAGAAGTGCTCTATATAGATAGAAATGGCAGTCTACGAGTAAGGCTCATGTCTTGCGGTGTTCCCCAGGGCTCGGTAATGGGCCCATTATTGTGGAATGTCGCGTACGATTGGATTCTGCGTGCCCCACTACTACCCGGCACGCACATAATTTGCTACGCAGACGACACCCTTATTGCAGCAAGGGCCAGTGACTTCAAAGAAGCGGCAAGACTGGCATCTGCCGGAGCCACGGATATTGTACGCCGTATACGACTACTTGGCTTGGAGGTGGCATTGACTAAAACAGAAGCAATATTCTTCCATGGGCGAAAAGGCAATGCCCCAGCAGGTGCTTATGTACTTGTGGATGACGTTCGTATTTTAGTCAAAAGCCACATTAAGTACTTGGGCCTAACCCTCGATGGCCGTTGGTCGTTCAACGAACATTTCCGCCGTCTTACCCCAAAGCTCATTAAAACAGTAGGATCTCTCAGCAGTCTATTGCCAAACCTTGGCGGCCCAAATTCTAGTTGCCGTCGCCTATACTTAGGTGTGGTACGCAGCATGGCGCTATACGGGGCACCAGTGTGGGAGCAAGCCCTCACACGCGCTAACAAAGCTGCACTCCGCAGGCCGCAGCGAGTGTTGGCTATACGCGCTATAAGGGGGTACAGAACGATCGCAGGAGATGCTGCTTTCACCCTAGCCGCATCGCCCCCGTGGGATCTCGAAGCGGCAGTCCTTTCAGAGGTTTACTTTTATAAAGCCGATGCGATAAAACGAGGTGAACGCCCAGCATTCGATGAAGTAAATCGAGTCCGTGAGCTGGCGCAACGGGAAATGATTCTGCGCTGGCAAGAGAGCCTTGAACACCCGGTCTATGGAAAATGGACCTTGGAGGCCATCCGCCCTTGCCTCGCAGAATGGGTTTCCCGTCGCCATGGACGCCTCTCTTTTAGGCTTGTGCAGGTTTTATCTGGACATGGCTGCTTTGGCCGCTACCTGTACAAGATTGCTAGAAGAGAGCCATCACCGAGGTGCCACCACTGCGATGCCGAAGAAGACACAGCTGAGCACACTCTGGTTGAGTGCCCTGCATGGGACCCACAGCGTCAATTGTTGACGGCAGTTCTCGGCCCGAACCTTTCGCTAGAAAGTGTTCTTTCCGCAATGACCAGCAACGAGGATGCTTGGGAAGCAATGGCTTCTTTTTGCGACACAGTCATTGCGGAAAAGGAAACAGCCGAAAGACTAAGGGAAGTAGATGCCCATGCCGATCCACTCCGACGCAAGCGACTAGGAGCCCGCAGAAAGCGCTACAGTCACCTAGCAACGGCACTGAACGTCGTATCCGGTGACAACCGGGGTGGGGACCCCCGTAGAACGGACGAAGGGGCAGCCTTAAGTTCTGCGAGGCACGCCCGTGACGAAAGCCTACAGGCTACCGCTGGGGCGACGGAGTGCATGCGTTGAGCGAACCTCCGTCGTCTCACTTAAGGCGGATTGAGGGAAACCGCGGAGGTTTTAGTGGGTAAACCTGGACGAACAAAGGGAGTCCCACATAACCCAGCAGGGTATGCATAAAGCATTTCCTCCGCGAAAAAAAAAAAAAAAAAAAAAAAAAGGGTAGGTAATCGGAATAGTCAACTTGGGTTGTCATTTATATGACTGTACAAAAACACAAGTATGCGTCATGCAAAGGCATTTAAAATTTAAGATGTTATCTGGGTTACAAGGTATAATATGATTCATAGACGAGGATTAAAAACTCTGCATATTCTTCTTACCACCGATAAAATTATGATAATATGAACCATTCATTTAGTGTCGTTAACATCTTTCATCTCTATGAGAGTAGCAGAAAGATACTGTAAGACCCTTAAATAACTTTTACTTTTTAGGGTTCCGTAGCCGAATGGCAAAAAACGGAACCCTTATAGTTTCGTCAAGTCAGTCTGTCTGTCTGTCTGTCTGTCTGTCTGTCTGTCTGTCTGTCTGTCTGTCTGTCTGTCCGTCCGTATGTCACAGCCACTTTATTCTGAAACTATAAGCGTCACTTAGCTGAAACTTGGTAGGTAAGTGTATTTTGATCACCGCTTTCCGATTCAGGTACAAAAAGTAAGAAAAAATAATATTTAAGGGGGGGCTCCCATACATGAAACTAAAACCTAAAATTTTTTTTTTACTCAAACTTATGCGTGTGGGGTGTCTATGGATAGGGCTTTTAAAATGATGCTGAGGTTTCTAAAACCATTTTTTCTAAAAGTGTAAGGTTGGAGATATAGACGCTTCCAAAGTGGTAAAATGGGCGTCCCCCCCATCTAACTTTTGAACTAAGAAAGTGAAAATTTTGAAAAAAATATATGATGTAGATCTCAACAAAAACTTGCAAAGAAAATTGGTTTGAAGGAGATCGAACCAGTAGTTTTTGAGATATTGCACATTTTTATCAACCGCAAATATAACTTTGTCTTTCATACAAACACTATGAAAAACAAAGTTATTATTGCTGTCACAATATATTGTGATATTTTCGTTAAGTGAAAGTAAGTGGACCCTGAATATAGTTAAGGGTGGCACGGAACCCTCAGTGCGCGGGTCCGACACGCACTTAACCGGTTTTATATTCTAGGTATCTAAGACATATGTTTTTATTATCTACGGTAGGTAGTGTAGGTTGTAGGTAAAAAATCGGTCGGCATTGTACTTATTACCCTGTAACAACCCACGGGTGGGCAAAGGCCTTACCTCAAGTACGAGATGGTGTGAGCCATACTCCACCACGCGGACTCAGTGAGGATTGGTGGAAGAGGGGTTTATCAGGTGTTGGCAAGACTAGGACCTCTGCAACTTATATTTTCTTATCATTTACAGAAACATGTTCTTATATCCCCAAAGGTTTTGAAAGTTCAACAATAACCGAGATGAATTAATATTAAATCGCTTTGCAACAACGCATACTCACCGTAATGAAACATTTTAATTTGTAAATCAAGCTTTCACACATCACTGCAGCGCGCCTTGTGTTCACTGGGCTTTTACAGATACTGCGTTTTAAAAAACGCGTTTTTTTAAACGATAAATGACTCATTCATCTTGAAGCTATTAAATTGTACTTACATATCTGGCAAAACAAGCATAGTATTCTTTCTAAAAAGCCTTGGTAATTTGTTGTTTGTATCGATGTGACAAGTTAATCAAAAATTATTGCCAGCAGTAGCGTTCCGGAAATCGTGCTGTCTGCATCAATCAAACCATTTTCATTAATTATTACTTTTAATTAATCATATCAAATTATTTTCCGTTGAGGTCGCCGGTAATAAATGAGCTTTTTATTTGAACATCGCTTCACAATTCATAATTTGCGTTTAAATTGTTTAATTCGTAACCTCCATCGGACGGTTCAAATGGATTAATAATTTATTCAATTACCGTGAAACTAATATGATATTTATTATATGGATTAGGGTCAGTGCGTATTTGTTCGGGTAAAGTAATTTTCTCTGAAAATTGAGTTCTGTTTTACTAGCCCTCAAAACGTGCTCTCAATTCTGTAACACGTATCTAAAATTTATGAATTACTTTGTTTCTATATGCCACCTACACGAAACCTTAATGAAACAAATGTCAAGACTAAATAATTCACAGTCAATAGCAGTTACTCAGACCACTACTCAGACTAATACAAATACTTATACATAGATCAGGTTATACCGTTTAACAAGTTTTTAATGTGATATTTTGAACAACGTATTAAATAGATACTACTGGCCTAAGCCGACTACTGCGACCAATCTGAAGTGAGATAATCCATCTGCGCAGGACAAAACTGTTATACTGATAAATAATGTTTCTTCCAATCTATAACTTAGGTATGGTGAGACAGCTATAGGTAAACCGCTTCATTGAGATCTCGCCTGCGGACCACAGGGGCGCGGGGGGAGACGATAGCGGGTCGCGCGAGAGGTGCGGGCGGCGCGAACGAACACCCGCCCGCGCCGCTCACTAACCGCGCTCTCGTCTCTCCCCGCACCCCTTTGCCCCGCAGGCGAGGTCTCATTGAAGCGGTTTACGTACAGTCCGGCCGGAGAGACATCAGGCGTACAACTAACGGCTTGGGTTGGTTAAAATTCGTGACCATTGGTTGAAAAATCACTTATGTGCGTACTTTAACCAATAGACATTAAAAGAGTCTTTGTGCACAGCTGTTCTTTCTATCCAACCGTTGGTGTGACAATTTTTAAACATTAGTAGAATTGAAAAAGACTTAAAATAATCTCTTCAGTAATTTCTAGACTGAAAATTTATAAACTGAGTAAATGGACTTACATGTCGTTTTACAAAAGTATTTTGCAACTGTTTATTGTACTTCTAGATCAACATTTCTTGCAATATATACTAGCCTATGGCAGTAGATTCAGCTTTCGTATATTATCTCGTATGCATAATGCTTTGTCTGTTCGACGTGTTGTCCTACGATTTATGGATAGACCCTTTGTTGTCTGTTCGTAATGTATTGACGATATATTCGGAATGTACGTGTAATGGAGTTATAATAATAGGAGGCACGGTTATGGCACTTCATTTGGTGTAAAAATAGTTGTTAAAGTAAAAATAACTGACTATTATTTAATAGTGCTTAAAAGTCTTATGTACCTACTTTTTGTGAGTTTAAAAATTACAGTTAAACTGTAGTTAAACTTTTAATAATGCCGAGAAATCTAAAACGTAGGTAAAAATAAAGGTTCTAAGATATGCCCGCAGAAATGACAATAGTAAGTAAGTAAGTAAAGTTAGGCTGTAAGCATCACACTGGGCAAATGTCCTTTCTTAAGTATGAGTTAGTATGAGCCATACTCTACCATTCAGGCTGAGTGCGAATTGGCGGAGGGATGTTTGCAAGGCAAGCGACGAACCTTGCTGTAGGGCCCATAGGGCCTTTGACTAGGCTTAACGACTAATATCAACCGATATTACCCGGAACCAACTGCTTAGTCGTGCCTTCCAAAGCACGGATATGCTCGTTATATTCGTCATTTAGGTATAGTTGGAATGGTCATCTATCCAAACACGACTGCGTCGTAAGTTGCTTAACTACGATATCACTACCAAAGCGCTGTCACCACTTATAAAAGGCCTGCATTGTCCAGTTATGTACTAGTTGCATCAAAAATAATAAGTGTTCATAAGATTTTAGTCCGAAAACACAATACTTCAATAGAACGACTTTTGTAGAACAACACAGTAGAAAAAAAATCTGCACAACTACTAAGCAACCATCACAAACAACAGTTTCTTTGGCCCAAGATTTCTTCTTGTTAATAGCATTTCTGACGGCCATTTCTACGTCGATATTATCATTGAAGTCTCGCCATTTGTGTTCTGTACGTACCTCGTATCAATACTATTCATCATTATGACAATAGTTTTCTATACACCCACTTAGTACGAGCATAGCAAAATTTCGCATCCTTGCAACAGGTTTTTAGGGCTTATTCACATAGAGTTTAAAAATCGATTATTTTGTTTATAGTTAATCTTCTGTTACACATATGAATTTGATATAAGGTTTTATTTGAGAAGCTGCAGATACATATTATTTTTTCTAACTCAAATATTATTTGTCTTATAGCCAGATAGTAAATAAGAAACCACTAATATTCATTACGTGATTAGCAATTTACATGTCCCTAACTGGTTGTTATTAGTTTTTGAGCTAAAAACTATAACGAGGACTATCGAGGATGTTTTACAACATAACACTTACACTATACTTAGCGTAAAATACTAGCAGCCACGGCGTCCTACGATTCCCCGGTTTGGGGCGACGATAACTCCAAAAAAAAATTTATAAAATAAAGTTATAACTCGAAAAAGGGTGGTCCACCCTTATATAACTTCAACTAACACGACTTTATGTTAGAAAAAGAAGAAACAAAAAGAAAATAATATGACATAGAAATAGATAAATATTTTGTCGTTTAGTATCTCGTGCATAGAAAAATTGGTGTTGCTGTATGAATGCGCCCTATCATCACAAGAGTCCACACCGGCGGTATTACAAAGCATCAGATATTTGCGAACGAAACGTCTTCCTAGTACGAGCCTCGATTTATGGCGCCGCTACAGCTTCAATAAGAGCTTGTTCAACAGTTATCGCGGCCTGTTACTGCGATTGCGCCTAAGTATTGTTGAACTAACTCCAAGATTTATGTAGGGGACCTAAGGATTAGATGTTAGAACGTATTTCACGAATATGACGGTCTAGGGGACACACGCTGACCGGATAGCCAAGAAAATGGTTCTGATTTTAGACAGGTCAATTTTATCTAGTCAGGTCGAATGGCGATAACCAAGTACATAAACAATTAATTTTTTTAGGTACAAAAATAATACATGGATACAGAAATGACTGGCTTTATAAAATGTTAGTAGTACGGTATGATATCTACTAACTTTGAAAAGAATCATAATCATAATAATTTCTTTCTCATTCATTTCATTACATTACGAGAAAAAAGTTATGGAGAGGAGTAGTTGAGTTACCTATCGATCATGCAACTGGGCTTTAAAAGGCAGATCAAACTTACGATACGTTACGTCGAGTAGTGTAGTGAGTAAGCTTCAACATCAAAAGACAGTTTTGAACTTCACACAACCGCTTACTTAACTATATAACAATTTCGAAAATGTACGGGCAACGAGACTATCCATGTTAGTTTAGCATAAACTGCTCCAAGGATCTCTCAAGCTATCTTCATAAGCTGCTAAATCGCCCTCCAAGCTCAACGCTCAACTGTTTCCAGCTTCAAGATACATTCTCCAATAAACCCTACAGCCGTATGACACGATATTTCTCAAAGTTCCAACAATATTGAACAACTCGCACACTCAACGGCCAAAGTTTTGGCTGCATTGTGATAAACGCCAAACAAACTTGCCGGCAACTTGCCGGATTTCGGACGAAAGGTGCACAGAGTAGTAAACAAACTGGTGGAAGTTTTAATTGCACCATATTGCAGTACCCGTTTGTGAAGTGACGAGCTTAGGAAATGCAAGTTTCCCAGTTAGCCGGCTAGATTCGGTACGCTCTTTGACTCAATTGTTTAACTTGTTTCTTCTACAAATTTTGATCAGTCAAATAAATTTATTTTTTTCCGCATTCCAATCTCCAGTATGTATACCAAAGTCTAAACCTACATACTTATTTATACTACACTAGCGGCCCGCCAGCGACTTCGTACGCGCGCAATAGTTTTACTCCGTTCCCATAGATTGCAGCGAAAATATTTATAAGCCGATACGCAACAAACTATTTCTATAGCCTTCCCCGATAAATTAGCTATCTAACAATGTATGTAACATATTTTATAACCGGACCAATAGTTCCTGAGATTAACGCGTTCATCAAACAAACAAACAAAAACATCCAGTTTTTAAATATATTCGTAGAAATGCGTATAGATTAATGTTATATTTTATGTACAGACGGCAGCACGTAAGGTTACCCATGTGAACTACGAAAACAGCTTTTATTGCGTAGGAAATAGAGGCGGCCTCAAGGTCAAAGTGGGGTAGTCTGACGTGTGGCTGTGTGCACACGCAACATGTAGCCCGGTCTTTAATCTGGTCAAACTTACACGGGGATAATATCGTTTTATTTAACAACGAAATGATATATTAATACGCCTATTGTCAATCGTACATTTCTTTCGGGTGCTAATAAAAAGACCAGGCTATACTCTGTGCGCTTACTCAGCATCATGCCACATACAGACTGTGGGAGAAGCAAATTCCCTCAAGTCTTCCCCCGCTACCTTAAGAGTTTGAACTTGAGCTTTGTTTATGGTCATAGCGAATACTCTACTTTCTTGAATTCAAATTATAAATTCAAAGGGACAATTCTATGTAGGGAAGGATACACTCTGACCGGGATCTACGCCATCATCATCATCAACACTCAAAAGCCGTCCACTGCTAAACATAGACCCCCACGAAAAGTTTGCAGAAAAGTTCCAGATTGGACACCCTTCGACCACAGAACCAGCGTAGAATGTCCACCGACAATATGAACAAACGATCTGAAATCTACACTGGACACAGACCGCTTGATACTTACCCTGTTTCAACACAAAAAAATATTATTTAATGTTCCAAGGAATAAAATCTCTTCTTGAGCATTTTCTCGAGAGCCACATCAATAACAAACATGTGACAAAACATTGTGTCTCAGACGTCATGTCAAATGATTATCAAAAGTTTTATATTATATTTTTTTATCATTAGCACTAAAGAGTATTGATATCAAATTCGAAGCAAATCACCCCCAGAATAACTTTGTAACCCTTTTTACCCCCTTATGAGATGAATTTCAATAAACTACAAAATAGGTATTTCGTCAATTCTGTAAAATAATGTGTATGCAAAATCTTAAGTAGATTGGACCAAGGGATCTGGTTGTCCCATACAAACTTTGCACCCCTTTTTGACCCCCTTAGGGGTGGAATTTCTGAAAATCCTTTCTTATCGGATTCCTTCGTTATACAAAGAACACACCCTCCCAGTTTCAGGTCTCTACGATCAGCGGTTTAGGCTGTGCGTTGATCCATCAGTCAGTCAGTCAGTCAGTCAGTCAGTCAATCAATAAGTCAGTAGTTCAGGACAAAGCATTTTATAAGTATAGATTACTGCCTCATTGGTGTAGCGGTTAGTTCACTGATCATGAACTAAGAGGTTCCGGGTACGAATCCCGTGTCGGGCTGAAATTTTTTTCTGTGTAAAACCCAAAGTACGAAAAACGTGTCTTCAAAGTACGAAACAGCTCGGAGTTAGTAAGTTGGTGATGATGACACCCCGGGCCTCGGTTAGCACGTAAGCCGTTGTTCCTGCACCTGATCTCATATCCTGGCCTTCTCTCTTGAGGGGCCGCTATTACTGAAAATCAGTAGGAGAATATAGAATTTTCCGAACAAACTCGTCACTATAGTTATTTAATTAAACCTAATATATTTTGGACAACACCGTTATTTGCTTTGTCACTGTTACTTGTCTTTTGACTGTGAATATCTAATTTGTGTATTCGACTTCAAAGGTCATGAAATTAAATTGATTTTCCATTCCCATTTGTAAAGGTCACAGTATTTACAAGTATCATCAACACACCTTACCTTTTGTACTATATGTATGTCATCTTTTCAAAGATTAATATAACACATTGAGCCTACACGCCATCTCTCCATTGACGTATGGCCTGATTACACAAATTATAGCCGGGCTCGAATGGAGTAACCAGGGTACAAGAACTATACACTACACGAGACATCATCCGCAGAACAAATACGAAACCTAAAAGATGAAATATGAAACCAAAAATTGCGCACGGGCGGGATTCGAACCAGCATCTTTCTGGCTATCCGGGCCAACTGCTCTTCCAATTGAGCTACCGTGCTGTCGGTCCGACCGCGCGAAATTCTTGGTCTCATTGATACGTCATTGCGTGACGTTAGCGCCATCTACCAATGATACCAATTGGTATCAATGAGACCAAGAATTTCGCGCGGTCGGACCGACAGCACGGTAGCTCAATTGGAAGAGCAGTTGGCCCGGATAGCCAGAAAGATGCTGGTTCGAATCCCGCCCGTGCGCAATTTTTGGTTTCATATTTCATCTTTTAAGAATAAAATATGCCACTGTAAGTGTTAAAAATATTGTAAAACCATTAAATACGAAACCTTTATCTGCTAAAGAATCCAGCGTCAGAACCAGACTCATCAAATTCAAATTTAGATTCAAAATCTTTATTTCAATTTAGGTCATGAAATGACACTCATTGAATGCTGCATCTCGAAATTGCAGACTCTTTGACCAAAGGCGCAGCGTATGACGTCCAACGACAAGATGGACAGACGACCTTGTAAAGATCGCAGGATCCCACCTTTATGCAGACCGCTCACAGCCGGTCGCTGTGGTAACTGTGGGTGAGGACTTTGTTCAGCAGTGGGCGTCATTTGGCTGATAGTGGTGACGATGAATAACGATCTCGAAGTTCGGATCTCGAGCATGGGGAGGGGGAAAAGATGTTAACGCCGACAACACTCAAAAGCATCACAGCCCGAATCAAGAACGGAAGCGGTGCGCCCACCGTTGACATTGCGATCTGAAAACCCGGAGACGATACATATTTTTTACATCATTTTGATATTTGAAGAAAGCAAACCAGCATCAAATCATAACATGCAGCTTTGGGTCTCATTCAGTTTCTGTTTAAGTGTGGGTACATTGTACACTATGCTTTTCAGATACACACTTAAATATGGTCTTTCAAAGACAAAAAATCGTGAATCATCGTATCAATGATTTAAAATTGTAGATACAATTTAGATCATATTGAATTGCATGTAACTACAAATTTTCTCATAACATGTCTAACTAGATTAATGTCTAATTGAACATAATACATGATTATTAATCGGATATCAATTCCTAATTGATTAGTTACTTGCAGATAAGATCCAGTCTGGCTCATTGAATATTATTAATGCATTACTGCTGCCATATTATCTACAGCCTACATGAACCAGTAATTTTGTTTGTGCAATATCAATTCTGGCGTGTATTTGCATAATGTTTTACACCCAGTACACAAGTAGCTATATCAGCCTACGCTCCGATATACATTTGAGTGCGTAATTAGGAATACATATTTATTACAGTCTTGGTACATCAACAACACTGATGAAATACCACATTGTTTTAATTTCAAAGAAATAATTGTTTACATCTTAGATATTAGAAGTAATAATAAACGGGCTAATTATAAACTTGGGCTATACAAACGCTGTAGAAGCTGCAATGCTTTGTTGCCCTAAAAGACATTTAACTGTTTACATTACAACATTTGCGTTCTAATTTCAAACATATAGGTAAGCTTCCGCAAAGCTGTTTTCTTCCTCTTCAATGCAAGCGTCTGCAAAATTGCAGCAAGACAAATGTATGGCGGAGTGGCTCGTAAGGTAACCGCTCCAGTTCCAGGCTTTGTCGCAGCTGCTTTGTGACTTGACTCTATCTGGATCACATACAACTGCAGGTTTTGTGGCTTAGTTGATACGCTGTCGCGTTTTGGGAAGGCGGTTGTGTGGCTCAGAATAAAACGAGTGTAACGCGCATAACATTTCAAATGAAAGTGTTAAGGAGAACTTTTTGTCGTTGCTGCTTTGTGATTTGACTTTATCTAGTTCACATACAACTGTATGTTTTATGGCCCAGTTGAGAGTATTTAGCGTTTTGCAAAGCAGGAGGTAATACGAGAAAAGGCTCCTTAAGTTTAAAATATAAGTTGGCTGTAAGATAGATAAAGCCGTAATATACTAATATCCCTAGGAATTTAACTATATACTCACATTTTGAATGCAAGTGTCGCAACAATTTTCGACTAGCAGGTTTTGTGCTCAAATCGTTAAATCAATCGTTTTTGAAAACGAAATGATAGAAAACATGTCGTTCTTAAAAAAAACTTCCTAAACGAGATTTTTGGATCTATATGTAGATTATAGTGGCGAGTTACTCCGCGCTGTACTACTGTAGGTGAGTTATTTCGGCCAAACCAAATAATTTTAAACAAAATAGTAATAAAGTTATTTGCTTAAAAATGGTTTTAGGAATCGATTTTTTTATACTTCTTTTTTATAATAATTATGCACGAGAAAACACGCTTATTGTCTTACTCATTGTTGATATTGAATAATTTGACGCATCAAAAACTGTCACACAATCGCTTTCTCCTGTGACATGTATGATTAATAGCCGCGAACTCTGCGTTCCAAGCAAAATAATAGGAACTCCGACCTTGCTTTCTAATAGTACAACGATCGGGGCGTTCTATATAATTTTAATGAGCCCATAATAAGCCAAGGCTGTGCATATTGATCTCGAAGATAAGTATAGGAGTTTTGCTCCTAATTACCGTATTGCTACCTGCAGTCGATAACATCTGGTTCGTTGTCGTATCGCTTTCGGTCTATTTGTTTCTAGCTATCAAGATCTTGTTGTGTAATGTTACTTTCTGCTATTTAACTCTTAAAAGCACTACTTAGGACTTTAACATTTATGTGTGGATTAAAATTTATAGCAAAATGCTTTAAATGACAACTAACTTATTAACTAACAGCTGAAAGGGTTGTACGAAAAACTACCTCAATTATTAGTTTAACACTCTTGTAACAAACTATTTAAGGAACATTATATTTTAACGAAAAGCCTTATTGTGTAATCTTTTAACCATAAACATAATTTACAGAATAATTTAGATTTACCTACATGTCTGTCATAGGTAAAATAAACTGGTGTAATACGAGTAAAATAAAATGTAAATATGCGCCAGACAACACACCAATTGTCTGGTTTCGAAGTAAGGAATGTTCTTCCTTGTGTTACGAAGTACAACGATTATGACGGGGCCGTCTCCCATAAATACTTAAATACATATAACATCCATGAATTGGGTACAAATGTTCGCGCTCATCACACAAACATTTGCCCCTTGTGGGATTTGAACCTGTGACCGCTGGTTTAGTAGTCAGGAGCGCTAACAACTGCACCAAATGTAGTTTTAAGTCTCAATAATGACCTCATACTTTAATTACAATTAAAAATCCTACCACGTTATAATATATCTCACACTGTGAGATACATTTTAAATTATAATAACACGTAATTCAGTTTCACCTGCAGGCAACGAACCTGTCACAGATATGATAATTAGCGCCTAAATGTATTGCGACATCAGACGGCCTCGAAATTCTTTATAATGAAACCAGAGCGTCTGACATAACACCATAGCCTTATAAAATTTATAATAGTAGACCAAGAACCTGTTTCACCGTAGACAAAGTACGAACCAACAAATAATTCAAATGTAGAACGTCATTTTGTATTGAGTATCTGGCAGATAACGCTAACGTGAATTTACTAAGACATTGTGAAACAGACTGTTACAACCTGTCTGTTGACCTATTAATCAAGTCTGATATTAAAACTGAAAAAATAATAATTGTGTTATAAATTAACTCTTAAACAGTGTGAGATGTAATATTTACAAAATCGTCAACAAAACATAGAAATCTGGAATTCTGTTAGAGTAGACCTACCTGAACAAGTGATATGTTTTTCTGGAAAATGTTCCTTTGCTTTATTCTTCTCAATTTTTCTCGAGAAGAGTGTACTTATGTACCTACGTGTTACACACATGAATTCATAATTCACTTCCACTGATTCACTACCGTAAATATTACTAGGACAGTAGTAATAGTGAGAACACAGTGTCCGACTTCAATTGTTTCTGAAACCGTCCTTCAGATTATCTGATGAAATAATTACATACGAGTCGAACGCACCGTATAATTACAAATCTGTACGTTGCTCACCAACTGTGTGAAAATGTAATGGAAACAATTAAACTTTGTATGGAAGCGCTGGCAAGCGGGTGCAATTTGGTTACATTTATAGGTAATTAATACGAATGTTTCGACAATACGGCATTTCCGAGGGCGGATCTTCTACGAAATACGATGGAAAATGATTGAGTTGGCTCAGTTCGCACTAAGCTTATTTAAACAAAGATTTGGTTCTATTAAAAACAAAAGAAGATATTGCAACGCGTAGTATTTCATCAATGTATTATTTTGAACTTATTGATAATGATGATTACATACGGATTAACTCGTCAAGTATGTGTGAACGAGACACAATAGAAATTCCATTATTATACGACTCCCGGCAGTCGTTTGATACCTGATTGATTACGATTACATTTATCCTTTTTAAAAGATGGCCCTTTCAAAGAAGTCTAATTTTATTAAGTTTCTTTACTATTGCACTCCTTCCTTAAAGTTTTGTTAATCTGCTTATTAAATGCATTTAAATACCAATAAAAACAGCTGACTAACAAAAAAACGACATAATGAAACTTACTGTATAGCGTGTGCATTATGCGATCTCCGGCAGATATTATAATAACATTAGTCACACATTCATGCAGCGTGTTTTGATATACTTAATTTCTGGGAAACATCAAGCCTTTTACATGGTGTGTGCCGGAGGCTAGAATTTGACGATCTAATTTAGTAGGATGTTATTAGCTATGATTCATGTGAAATATCTTACGTGGTCTGGTACCACGGTTAATGTTCGTGACTATGTCCATAGTTTTGAATGTTAAGTAGGCGCAGATATAATTTGATGTTAGCGTCTTACTGAATTCAATAATTACATAAGTGAGGTTCAAAAACATACTATATCTTTTTATTCGTGAAATCTTTGACTTATTATTGGTGAAAAGTACTCCGAGTAAGACTAATAAGCATCGTTTACTAAGAATTACTATTCAATTTGTAAGTGAATCGTAAACATAAGATTTCGACGCTCCAAATTATGACTTACTTTTTGTCGTCTATATATTTAACCTTAAATCAGTGCAAGATCTGCTTATAAATTCACAAATATTATTCAAGTTGTGTCACTTAAGGTCACTAAATGCCGGCGTGTCGAACCGCCGTGACAAATAAAATGCCTGTCTCGATTGGGCTTAGATTGAGCACCTCTCACTTTTGCTCTAAACCGCGACGCACAGTAAAAATAATGTGGCAAATAGGAAACACAATTTATATGGAAAACTCATAAATGAAATCAGAAAAATAGTAAGACTTTTTTTCAACATTGAGAATTGTTATGTGTTTAAGCCACAAAAGGCAATAAAATATTATCATCTACTTTTTCACTTATAAGAGAATTATACTTTTTTAAATATATTCACATGTTTGTTTCAGTATTAAATATACCAATTTTTCAGTGAAAAAGACGGTAAGAAAAAGATGAGGGTAACATAAGTATTTTTATTGATTCATCTAAAATAAAACTTTTTAGGTATTCTTATTCTTTTTAATACTCCTTCCCACATAAATACCCACATACTTTAAGACCTAAAAGTTTGACTGGCAGATAATACTTTAAGCACTAAAAGTCCACCTTTGAAAAAATATTTGTCGTTTAATAAATAAATAGAAAATACAAGGATACATAGCCTGCTTAAATCATAACCCTTCCTTTAGCTTTGCCACAGTCGGATAAAAACACTGATATGACAACGTTGTACCTCACCAGTGTAAGTCGCTCCTAATACACCAGTTGCTCTACGTTCTACCGTTCCGATAAACGGCAGTTTTGCAATAGGTCCGCATAATTTCGATCACAATTCGATCGCTGCTCAACCTTACAGCTTAATCGGACTAATCAGAATGTTATTTAACAACCTTTGTGGTTTTTGGGCAGAGATATAATATTGATATTAAATTTGAGGTCAGATATATATGTATAGGGCAAACAAATAATTGGCAAACCTTGAATTGGTTTGCTAGAAACCTTTAAGTTTATCATTAGATAGATTTTCAATATGCACTTGATGCTATAGTTAAGCACAGTCAAGGCTATGTATTTTGTGTAAACACAACTCAATTTAGCAACAAGTGGAAAAAAGTAATAATTTGAACTTTCACCACATATCATCACAGATTTTTTGAATTAATAAAATTCATCGCTTGAAAATAGTAGATTGTTATACAAGGGGAGAAAGCGACCCATCTCACTCGAGATGTTTCTGGCGCTCGAACGGAGTGAGAGCGCCAATAGTTCGAGAGTGAAATGGGTGTTTTCACCCGAGTTAAACATACTATTTTTCATTTCGACTTTGAGGAAAATAAATAAATTTATCTGTGTGATTGTAGATGTGATGAAGAGGTATTGTATAATTCAGCAAGAGATGAAACCTCAAAATTTTGCACATCATGTCTATTTATTTACTGTGGTTTCGTTATACATACAACACTCACACACTTAGAAGGACTAGTAACGGCACAGAAGTAAACATATTAAAACGCGGACGATATCAAATTATTAAAATTCTTGTTAAAAATATCGATCATATCGACACCTCCTACGCAAAAGTCGCTAACTTGAAATCGCAAATTTTACAGGAGAGCCGATCGAAACTTCAAATGCGCACTGTGCTCTTACCCTTGAAACTATCACCTTGAAATTTGGCATAAGGGCTGTTTTTGACGACCATATTCAGATTTTTGTGATGGTTTTATTGAATTATTTACAGATATTAAGATATCACACTTAAATAATTATGCGTCGGATTTAATAATTTTTTTTTTAATTCAAGTGTCAGTTACAGAGTTTTGCTTCGGAAAAAAATATCTGATAATGTTAGTAAGTGGCAAATAGGTAGTTATGTAATGGAAGTATGGACGTATTTTATTTCGTAAGTGGTACTTAATGCTTTATGAATAGAACAAAATATTTGTATACTTATAGATACATAGTTTTGTTAGTATGAACTTTGAAGTCTGGACTATGAAGAAGGGTTTCGGACCTAATTGAGAGCTGCGTGGGGTCTTGTGGTTTTATCAATGTGGTCTTGAATGAAGCTATTAAAAACTTTGTAGGACTGGATGGTGACACTAAAATTATCAAAGACTACGTGGGTACTTATATCAAGTACTGGAACGCAATAAAAGTTTTTATAGGCCAGGACGAGCGACACCAGCGAGATCACACATAGTGGTAATTGGGGTCTAAGAAAGGAAAACCGCTTAAGTATTTCGGCTTGATGAACGCTGGAAGTTCACAGCCCATTTTGAAAGTAAGCTGTTGGGGCACTGAGCAGACTAATGCCGAACATTGGTGGGACTGCTGCCTGCTAGTAGGCGCCTTTTTGCCAATATGGGTGTTTTGCGGTCCATGGCGTTATACATGTCCCTATTTACAACGACAGCAAAATGCTCTTGCGTAAAGTACAGCGCATTGTAGCACTGAGAGTAATATCGTACAGTAGCGGAAAATTCAGCTGCTGCCATGGCCGGTAAGTTTAGCCCTCGATGCCGAGGTTTTAGCCGCCGTCTTTGAGTGGCGCGAGAAACAAAAGTCTCTGGACTTGAGGCCAGAAAAACGAGAAGTTGAGGTGGAGCGCCTCAAACTGAAGGACGAGGCTCGACAGATCTGAGACCTGCAGCTAATCAATTGTAACGTGGGCACCGCATTACACATAGTCAGGTCATAAGTTTTGTCACATGTGTAATATGAAATTCTTCAGGCATGTTTATTATTTATGTAACCATTTACATAGCAAAATGAACTTAATCAGTCAGGTATCAAACGAATGCCGAGAGTCGCATAACAATGGAATTTTTATTGTGTCTCGTTTACGCATACTTGACGAGTTAATAAAACATAGATTCATATGGTAATAAAGTTTATTCAAAATGACCCCCGCGATTTTGAATACAGGCCTTCAATTTGCGCGGCCAGTCGTCTATCGCAGCACGAACGAGGTCAATGTCAATATCGATGGCTGCCTTAATCAAGGATGCCTTGAGTGACTCCAAATCAGGATGAGGCTTTGAGCAGGCCCTTTCCTCTAAGTTTTGTCATATCTTGTAATCTTACGGACTCAAATCTGGACTGGAGGAGGGCAGTCTTCGTGCCGGAAGAAGTCAATTTTTCGCGCCACCAGCCAGTCTCGTGTGCTTTTCGTTCTATGAGCTGGCGCAGAATCTTGTTGGAATACCCAGTGCCTGTTATTAACTCGTCAAGTATGTGTGAACGAGACACAATAGAAATTCCATTATTATGCGACTCCCGGCAGTCGTTTGATACCTGACTGATTACACATGGTATGAGAAACAGGTTCCACAAGATTTTTGAGGACTGTATTTTGATACACAACTGCATTAGTTTTTACGCCTTTCTCACAAAAATGCACTTCAGTTAAGCCCCAATAAGAGACTCCCAACCAAACCATGAGCGAGAATGGAAAATGACCTCGTTGGACACGCAGATTACGGTTGTTCGCTATTTCACTGTTGTGTGCGTACACTTTATCATTTTGTTTGTTGTAGCTCTCTTCCACGGTGAAATTTTTTTCATCCGAAAAAAATATTTCCCGATGCTTTTTTCCCGCGTACCGTTTCAACAAAGCGCAGCATCGCTTCATTCTCAGGTCCAATAAACGCGCGTCCAAATGATATACTGTTTTTTTTTCGATATTCTCTAAGCCCTAAGTCTTCATTTAACACCCTTTTCACCGTGGTTCTGCTTAACCCCATATGAAGGGCCAACAGTTTCTGCTTACGTATGGGATTTCTTTGAATTCGCGCCTTTACAGCTTTTATCACTGCTGGAGTGCCTGTTAGCACTCCAGCAGTGATAAAAGCTGTGAGGGCGACCACTTCTTGACCTGTCATCTACAATATACACTATACTACGATACAATGAAGAGATTGATCGTTTTATGGTACGATACGAATCTTTTGGTTATATTCAAATTTTTCAGTAAGTCGAAAATCTAATTGGCGCGTAACCGCAACGATGCAACGCAAAAACCGCGACACGGTCTTCTTTAAGTGTCCACTCTTATTTAAAAATCAGGAAAATTCTAAAAAGTACACAATTTATTATCATGAAATAATTGAAATTCGAATTCAATAAACTTTTTTGTGGCCAGCATTCTAAATTCAAAAGCTTTTATTGGGTGATAGAACTTATGGCCTGACTATGTATATTTGCTCGCTGCTATACTTTGCTCGAGGGATGTGTGAAGCGCCAACATGAATGCCTCACACCAAGCTACTAATCAGATTTTAACAGGCCACGACTGATTTGGCAAATACCTGCATCGCATCAACAGTGATCCAGAACCAATCTCACAGAAAGAGGCGGCGGAGAGGTAGCGGGAGGCTTCAGCCAACGCACCGATGATTCGTCGCCGACTTCCTGGGAACCGAATAAGGCTTGATGCCCTTCACCTGTTACTCCTAGATGGGTCTCGAGAGGTCGACAAGGTGATGTTTGCTGCTCGCTAAAGAAGACCCATGACGGTGGTGTGTGTGTCCCATACGCCGTCAGCTGGATAACAGGATAAATAATTTTCTCCTGAATACAGGTGGAGCTTGCAAACTACGAGTCACAATCAGAGGCGAGGCTGCAAAGAAAACCCAGGGGCTGAGCTAAGAATTACCCGTAGCTTCCCCCTCATGGCATTGAAAAACACTGACTGGTTTTTAGTGGGTACACATGTTGAGTTTTGAGTGAGATCTTCTGCTAACTGATCTTCCGTAACATTGTCAGCATCATTATCGAATATGTAATTATTCGGCCAAAATATTTTCTCTTTTTCTGAGAAGTGTGGAACAGGTAACTCTGAAAAAGTAATAACACTTAGGGGGCATGATAAAATTTGTTTTACCACGTAAGTATACTTAAGTGTCAGATACAAAATATATCGAATTAACTTATCCGAAGCAAAACAACCTAAGTGATACTTAAATAATATTTTTAAAATAATCCTCCGGTGCATAAGTGTGTAAGCGGCAATTAGAACCAAAAGTATAGTAAAGCCATCGGCGCATAAGTCTGTAAGTGTCAGTTAAAGCAAAAAACATTATAAATCTTCCGTAGCAAAACTATTTAAGTGACAAGCGTCATTATGAATTACGAAGCATAACTCTGTAACTGGTCTAGTTACGTGTATTTGCGTCGGATTAGTAGAATTTAATAGATTGCCGTAAGATTTACCTCTAAATACCTCAAAAAACAAGCAGTGTACAAAACTTTATGTTAGTACAAATATTAATACAGGGGAAAAATATTATAATTAATCATCTCATTTAACTTACTCGGATTTTGTATTTAACTGGAACCCCCACATTTGTATTTATTGTCTTTTGGACCAAACAAGTGTTTTAGAGCATCCTTGAATTGTATCCTTTTTGAGCACATGTTTGTATTCACTGCCTAGCCGTTTTTTTTCTTTTAATCACATTACACTTGAGTGCACACTTGCATCGTAGGCTCTCCCGTGCGATACTGATGAAGTGACAGATATCCCCCCCGGTCCGCTTCAATACGCCCCGCGCATACGCGGTTAACTAACAGCTAGGCAGATATGCAGGGAACACTTTTTCTAGATAGACACATATACAACTGTAAATTACTAATATTAATGAGAATCTAAAAAAAAATTGAAGTCCATCTTATAAAACCGACCTTGGAGAACACGAAAATACTAAAATCGTATTTCTCGATAACTAACAGTTACAGAGTTTTGCGAGGGAGGTGTCGATATTTTTCCCATAGACAATAATAATAGTGAAAGAACGCAATCTTATCCTTGTCACGAAAACTACCACAGGTTATGTCAAAATTGCAAATATGATTTTGTCTCATGAGATAGCGATATGTGTGACAGCTAAAAGTGGGAGAGTGAGTAAGAAGGTTTGATTATGAACACCGGCGAGTCCATAGAGAAAGAAAAAAATCTTCGCTTTAAAAAGAGCGTGCTACTTAGTGAAATTCTATAGGATTTGACAGCGAAACACCTTATGACAGCGAGACCGTTTTCTAAGAAATAATGGATTTAGTGGATACGTCAAGTTTCCGTCGTTGGAATTTTTGAAAAATTATGAATGAATATAATTATAATTTAAGTTTTGTATAACAATTTCAGATGAAATGACTTGTGCTTTCAGCAACTGTGAAGTGCGCCGAGGATACAATCCCGAAAATCATACTTTCCAGCAGTAAATATGAATCATTGATAAAAAATTTAATTCGAAATTTTATAAAATTTGTGAGTGAAATCGACTCCGATGCCAAATTGTACAGTAAATTTAGGAATTCCTTTGTGATTTGCAGCCATATATCAAAGTTTCCAATAGATTAATTCAGGTATTTTCAGTAAAATAAGAAACCGTTTCTTTACACTAGGGCTTGACTAAATGATGACGTCATCAGTATCGATAAATTTTTTGACTGATTTTTTTAGGTAACCGTAATTCTTGCACAGCTTCTTCTCAGCACTGGCCCACAC
Organism: Pyrausta aurata; assembly: GCA_963584085.1. Taxonomy (NCBI): domain Eukaryota; kingdom Metazoa; phylum Arthropoda; class Insecta; order Lepidoptera; family Crambidae; genus Pyrausta; species Pyrausta aurata. The sequence goes on from OY757260.1 coordinate 7,208,942, forward strand.
AACTGTCCCGAAGCTGTGCTGTGGTAAGGTCTATGTTGGAACGTGTATAAGTGCTTCTAGCAAGTCTTCATACATAATTAAATAAATACGTAATTTAACAAAAATGAGGTTGTCTTGTTTATCAAATAAAAAGTATTATGTAACTAAAAGTGCATTAATTTAATTATTTTTGTTTCAATTTACATGATTTATCGTAACCTCGTCGATAAAACTTGGACCACCATAAGATACACATCACTATTGAACGCACACATGTAAAGTAACTTTTTGGTTTCGCTGAAAATCCGCGTTTGTCATTCTATACTATACTACTTTCTATGGGCGAGTCGTCTCCGCCCATAGAAAGTAGTATAGTATAGAATGACAAACGCGGATTTTCAGCGATACCAAAAAGTTACTTTACATGTGTGCGTTCAATAGTGATGTGTATCTTATGGTGGTCCAAGTTTTATCGAGGAGGTTACGATAAATCATGTAAATTGAAACAAAAATAATTAAAATAATGCACTTTTAATTACATAATACTTTTTATTTGATAAACAAGACAACCTCATTTTTGTTAAATTACATATTTATTTATTTATGTATGAAGACTTGCTAGAAGCACTTATACACGTTCCAACATAGACCTTACCACAGCACAGCTTCGGGCCAGTTGTGTGGGCCAGTGCTAAGAAGAAGCTGTGCAAGAATTACGGTTACCTAAAAAAAACTGTCAAAAAATTTATCGATACTGATGACGTCATCATTTAGTCAAGCCCTAGTGTAAAGAAACGGTTTCTTATTTTACTGAAAATACCTGAATTAATCTATTGGAAACTTTGATATATGGCTGCAAATCACAAAGAAAGTCCTAAATTTACTGTACAATTTGGCATCGGAGTCGATTTCACTCACAAATTTTATAAAATTTGGAATTAAAATTTTTATCAATGATTCATATTTACTGGTGGAAAGTATGATTTTCGGGATTGTATCCTCGGCGCACTTCACAGTTGCTGAAAGCACAAGTCATTTCATCTGAAATTGTTATACAAAACTTAAATTATAATTATATCCATTCATAATTTTTCAAAAATTCCAACGACGAAAACTTGACGTATCCACTAAATCCATTATTTCTTAGAAAACGGTCTCGCTGTCATAAGGTATTTCGCTGTCAAATCCTATAGAATTTCACTAAGTAGCACGCTCTTTTTAAAGCGAAGATTTTTTCTTTCTCTATGTCTCCGCCTGCTTACTAATCTGTGCAATAATCGCCAAAACTAAAAAAAATATTGTCAAAGATAGAAAGAAAAACAAAAAGTTAAAAATTAGACCAATTGTAAATTGTTTATGAACGACCTTAATTAACACATTTTTTATGTTTAGTTGGGAAAAAAATATGGAAAACTCTTTTATTTTAATAATGTGATGTTGTGACTCAATTATCTTTGACTCCATGTCTGATCGTAGCAATTAAAACTAAATTACTTTCCACCCTAGGGATGGAAAAGCTATTTTCCACCGGGCTATCTACACAGGAAAGTTTAATTTTCTGAATAGGAGAGATGAAAAATAATGTACATTCATATAATTTTAGTGAGAGTTGGATTTGAAGGATTTATATTTGAATTAACTATTCGTCATGAACTTCAAAAATCTTAAGGTTGAAGCAGATCTATCACCTCGCTAAGGGAGCAGACACCGTATCAACTCAAGACGTTCAGTATTATTTGTATGAAACTCCACACTGCAACGCATAACTATCAAATTCATAGCGTAGCCACCTCAGATCGAGACCAACTCGGCACCCACTCTCGCGTCGCATGCGTTGTCACGCGCTTATGGACGGCTAGTCGTCCGATGTTCATCAAACATCGTCCCTCTGCCAAACGTGCTGTTATTCACACTATGAACTGTCATAAGTTGTAACAATCCGTAGGTAAGGCGTCTGCTGATCTCTTCACGTCACGTGCAACCATAGTTGATGCCTGTTTGATGTCAATACAATGTCGATCCCTCAACGAGATGTTAGATCTGCTTCAACCTTTACTTAGACTGTTCCAAATTCAATTCCAATTCTCTTTCCAAATACATCAAACTTACGTTGGCCAGTAAAATTTTTGGCGCAGGTGTAACAAATCCGACTAAAACAATTTGGGCAGTCACCACATTCAGCGGACATAATTCACAAAATGCATTAACTGTGCTCAGTTTTGTGAGCTACCGTCCAGCTAGCTACTATGGGAACTCGTCAAGTGTCATTCCAAACTTTATCTTTGACAGTTATGTGATCTGAAATAAAAAGTATATTTTTTAAGTATCCGAGCCGGAATTATCCGGGATATTCTGGGTCAATTTTGTCATACAGTGTTAGTGTAGTAATTATATGTACCTAAAATAACATTAAAAGTAATACGTAACCGGTTTTCTTAAAGACAAAGCTTATGGTATATTTTTATAAGCTCTTTTTACGCTACGAAGTCAACTTATTAGTACCACTACTCCCCACTAGGGGCCGTAAGTAACATCTATGACTCGTTACAGCCGTTGTACAATACCTTACTACTAAACCGCACTATAACAGAAGTCACCATCCATTTCCAGCATCCAACACCGTATTCCAAGTTTAAACAGTCTACATAGCATGAACCAGATAGCCAATTAAGCCCTCATACATGGATGAAGCAGGTCGATAGTTCGCAAAGACCAATATAGAACTTGGTCAAAGTTTGCGTCGATCTTCATTTAGTATTCCTTGAGCGTTTCCAGAGAAAACATCGTGCCCAAACACCTTTCCAACTGAGATTGGTTAATTTGACGTGGGTATCTGTCTGGTGGATGAATTAATTAGTGTATCTTATAGTACGCTGGTACTGATCTCTTGTTTGTTAGTAGAGTAATAGAAGCTACGATAAATCGTACGTACGATACGTTTGTGTGAAACAGATCTAATACAAATCTGATTTCACAATTGGTCTTTAGATTTTATACTTGTAATAAATCAGGCACATTATGTTGAGAATATTTTGACGCAGTTATGAAGTTAGACCAATGTGAAGTCAAAAATATGTTCTTCAAAGTTGTTTCAGTAAGTTCTGGTTAGTGTTATCTGTCAGATACATTCTTAATATGAAATTATGTCAAAATTAAAAATCGATAGAAGTCAAGCTAAATAATTATATTATCACCGCCCATTCAGGTAATAATGCAAATTGTAAGCGTAAAATTGCTTCAATCGAGAAATAAATCGCCCAAAAACTTTATGGGGCGAGTAAAGCGTGAGTTTGCTCAACAGTACGCGGCAAAATTTATCGGAAGAGATTTGTGTGCGACGGCGAAGCTGCAATTTGACTATCGGAAAATATATTTTATGACGTCCACGGCACTTTGTTGGGCTTAATGGCGGTTCGGTACGTTTTTTCGGAGATCCAGAATTTCGGACGCGCGGACGGCAGACCTGATTTGTTGGTTCGTGGTACGAGAAATTTATGTTATCATTACGGCGAATGGAATAACCGTAGATATCGTAAAATGTTGCAGATTTGCACTTTTCGCACAATTATGATCATGGAAGTTTTAACGCAGCTTTTGTTACCTTCTTGATTAATGTCATAAGTGCCTTTTGTCAAATCTTCATTTCTACTGTGATTTTGTATTTGGTATCGGGACTTTGCATTACATGATGTGTGTGATTCTTATTATAAGAGGTGGGAACTAAGAAGATACTTCTAGGTTTTTCCCGCTATTCAAAGAACTTTCACTTCGCTGCGATAGGAATTTTCATAACCATAAATTGTCGGCAGTGTTCCAAAACTATAGTTTATGTGCCAATCGCTTTTGGGCAGACTAATATTCACATATGACTAAAGAAAGATATCTCTTTTCTGTTTTACCTGAAAATTCCGTAGTTTATTATAAACATTCTCAGTCATCGGCTGTCAGTTTAAATATGAATTCCACATCTTATTCAAGCCCGCGGCACTGACTGTAAAGGCCTAAAATGATTGAAGACAGTTGTTAATCACCAAAAACAGAAAAACCTACTCGGTCAATTTAAATCCAATCCAAAACTGGCTGTATGTGTAAAAAGATAGAGTTGAGAACTCTGTAATTTCATTGATATGTATGAGTTGATATGCATCAAGCAGATGCTGTGGGGAACCTGTTAATTACGGTCTACTTTTGAAATACTAGTTTTGCAGTAATTACTCGGTAGGGCGCGCGACAGAAGACGGCAAAAAGTGAGACAAAACAACGCGTCTGTCTCGATATAAAACTTGTTGATTGCGCTATCAACTCGAGCGACGCTCTGAAGATTATAGCAGCGATTATTTTGTACCTATTATTAGAGAGGTCAACTTCTTTGTAGAAGTATCCCCTGCAGAAAGCCTTGATGGTTTCGAAAAAAAACCATTTCTAAGCGTTCATCTAGTACTAGCGGTACTTCATTTCAACCTATGTCCTATTCGGGGCAAAAACGAATCCAACCGTTCTTGAGTTATTGTAAGTAATGATACTTACACGAATTTCTTTCATTTAAACAGTGATCTTATGTTCTAACGTTGAATTTTGAATATTTCATGCTCGTAAAAAAAAGAAACAGCATCTAATACGAACTCCTTACTTTGTTTGTGTTTATAACTCAACTGTAATAACGTACTCTAAAGTGATAAGTTTTTGATCCAATTTAAAGGTGTTAACCAAGTTAGCTCTGTCACCGAAGAATGTGACGCTTTTACGTTACATTGTAAAACTTACTGTGTCTAACTGATAACTTCGTTTTATACACTTTTAGAGTGTCAACAGTGTGTCGCTTCTACAATGTAGGTTCATCTTTGCAATAAACGCCTCTAGGACTTAACGTCGGTCAGCTGCCATCAAGGACAGTAAAATGTGGACAATGTATGGACAATTACTTCACTCGCATTTTCTGTGCTGGCTTCAATTAATATAGATTAACGTGCAAACTGTGGATTTCAATTCTCGCGCTGGTGTTTAAATATTACTACTCACTATAAACTTTTTCTGTATAAGTAAATGGTTAATGTTTTTCTCAATTGTCTACTTTGGGTTTTGTATTTTGGAGCTAGTCTTTAAATTTTACTCATTCCACTAGTTTCCTTTCGAATCATTCATCATCAATCATCAGGCTAATATATTTTTAAATTAGATTTTAACTTTTCTTATCTACCACGAGTTACATAGTTTATTGGTAGTTTGGGACCATTTCTATTTTTTATACACCACAAATAATGACTTACTGCTAATATCATCATTTATTACGGATGATTGTTTATCTGACATTTTGCTAATTTTGTGCTTCATAACGGTCGTAGTTTCGCAGGCCAATGTGAATTCCCAGCTTGTACTTAGTATTACGTAAAAACTAGACCATGAAATTGCTTAGTTCAAGATCATTACGAGTAATCTTCAGTCTTATTATAGCGGTTCTCAGATTTTTTTCAAATTCATTGCATTGTAGAAACTTCTTCACATACTATTTCTATAATTTTATCTAATAATTCTCTTTTTATATATTTTTATGACATATTTTTAAAGAACTTACAAAAAAGGTAAATACCATAAGAATATAGTTGATTAAAATGTAGATCCTAGCGACGAAAGTTTATTTTTGTTAAGTCTTTTTAAATTCTACAACTAGCTAATACAAAATACTTTCAAAAATAAATTGAAACTTATCTATCGTCGATTCTTATACCACCTAATGTTTAATTGTTTACTACATATTTTTCGTTCACTGGGCGGTGTGCGTTTAAAGCCTATGTAAGAATGTTGTGAACCTATAAAATACTTTAGTACCAACCTAACGTTGGTAGCATAAACTGTCTAGAAGTTGATGACCCTTAAGTTCAAGATTAAATTAAGAAAGAGTGGAAATATTAAATATGTTCTGCAGATATCCACGTATTGTTGAAAAACGTTAAGATAGATAAGTTTAGGTTATCGCAAAGCAGTGTTTAAGATGAGGTTGTAATAATACACTTTACGACTTAAAAATCTTGCGCAAAGTGTGCATTTATTTCTGGACTAGGAAAAAATATCGCACGCAACTAAAGTTCAATAGTCACTAAGCGGCTATTACAAAACAAACATACCGGATAGCGAAATACTTTTTCAATACATTCAAGCATCCTTCATACCAAACAACTTAATGACACGTGGCCGGCAACAGGTTGAAAGAATCACAAAAATGAAAAATGATAAAGTGCTTGACCATAAACGTAATGAGCCCAGAAATCTGCCCCGGTCAGCACCTGTCACCGATTAAATGGAAAACAACATTACAGTGGCTGTGTATTCAAGGCATAGAGTTTTTAGGGTTCCGTAGCCGAATAGCAAAAACGGAACCCTTATAGTTTCGTCAAGTCTGTCTGTCTGTCTGTCTGTCTGTCTGTCTGTCTGTCCGTCCGTATGTCACAGCCATTTTATTCTGAAACTATTAGCATTACACAGCTGAAACTTGGTAGGTAGGTGTATTTTATTCACCGCTTTCCGATTCAGATACAAAAAGTAAGAAAAAAATATTTTAAAGGGGGGCTCCCATACATGAAAGTAAAACCTTAAAAAAAATTTTTAGCCAAACCTATGCGTGTGGGGTGTCTATGGATAGGTCTTTCAAAATGACATTGAGGTTTCTAAAACTATTTTTTCTAAAAGTCTAAGGTTTGAGATATAGACGCTTCCAAAGTGGTAAAATGGGCGTCCCCCCATCTAACTTTTGAACTAAGAAAGTGAAAATTTTGAAAAAAATATATGATGTAGATCATAACAAAAACTTTCAACGAAAATTGGTTTGAGCGAAATCGAACTAGTAGTTTTTGAGATATAGCACATTTTCATCAACCGCAAATATAAATTTGTCTTTCATACAAACACTATGAAAAACAAAGTTATATTTGCGGTCAACAAAATATTGTGGTATTTTGACTAAGTGGAAGTAAGAATCCATAATTCAGTTAAAGTTAGCACGGAACCCTCAGTGCGCGAGTCCGACTCGCACTTGGCCGGTTTTTTTTTTACGCGGGTGCGTTTACACAGAGCGATATTTTATTGTGTATGATTTTGAAGGCGTCAAAATGACAATTACACACATTTTTTAAAAGGTAGGTAGGTTTTTAGGGTTCCGTAGCCGAATGGAAAAAAACGGAACCCTTATAGTTTCGTCAAGTCTGTCTGTCTGTCTGTCTGTCTGTCTGTCTGTCTGTCCGTCCGTATGTCACAGCCACTTTATTCTGAAACTATAAGCATCACATAGCTGAAACTTGGTAGGTAGGTGTATTTTGTTCACCGCTCTCGATTCAGATACAAAAAGTAAGAAAAAATAATGTTTAAGAAGGGGCCCCCATACATGAAACTAGCACCTAAAATTTTTTTTTACTCAAACCTATGCGTGTGAGGTGTCTATGTAATGTGTAAAAGTGTAAGGTTTGAGATATAGACGCTTCCAAAGTGGTAAAATGGGCGTCCCCCCCATCTAACTTTTGAACTAAGAAAGTGAAAATTTTAAAAAAAATATATGATGTAGATCTCAACAAAAACTTGCAACGAAAATTGGTTTGAAGGAGATCGAAGCAGTAGTTTTTGAGATATTGCACATTTTTATCAACCGCAAATATAACTTTGTCTTTCATACAAACACTATGAAAAACAAAGTTATTTTTGCTGTCGCAATATATTGTGATGTTTTCGTTAAGTGAAAGTAAGTGGACCCTGAATTTAGTTAAGGGTGGCACACATCATAAAAAAACCGGTTAACCGGTTTTTTTATGATGTGTGTTCTAGTTATTTTTTTTTCTTGTTTGTTATTAATAAAGAGTACATTTTTTATATTGCTTCAAACAGTATTTCAATGTGCATAATAAAATATTATGCTAACGACCTGCTTCACAATGTCCTAGGTATGCGTTATGTATCCAATTCTTTAGACGAAATGACGTTCCGTATTTGAATTTATCCGTTGGTACTTTGAGTATATAGCCCCTGGAGATGCCATACACGGGCGACCCCCTCCGGCAAAGTACATTGGTCAACTGTTCAAACACGTTATATAAAACTACTTGAAGTCGCTACACCGCCATTTTGCATCGGTCCGTATCGCGTGACGCTTCTCTTGAAAAATGGTGACTTGTGCAGTATTCTCATGTAAAAGACGATCTGACAGCTCAAATTCGCAACAAGATCGCGTTTCCTATCATATTTAAGTATTTTTAGTAACTATTAAATGTGTATTTAAGTACAATTTCCATTTAAAGATAAAACCGTTGCGATACGTAAACGACAGAAAAATGAAAACATGAATACAATGGTACGGAGGTGAATCGGTCTTAGTGATGTGACAAAGTCAAAAAAGGGACTCAACATAATCATTCACTCACTGGCCTCACTGAAGTTAGTTTCATAATCAGTATTTTTTATTAGATTTTGAATTAAGTAGTAAGTGTAGTGTATGTTATATTTAAATCTTGAAAGGTAAAAAAGAAAAAAATACTTTATGTTGAAATTTAGTCTGAAAATGAAAAGAATGGTTGGCTATAAAAATATTTCGAGGTAAAATTGGTCCGGGATTATGACTGTATATGTTATGCATAAACTATTGGGAACGTGCACGATAGTAGCGCCCTCTGTCAATCGCGACTTTCAGGGCACCTGTCAAATTGTGACTGATAAGATAAGTGTTTGTTATTTTATATTAATTAAAGTAAATTTATGACATAAAGAAAGTCAATAAATCGTATTTTAGAGGCAGTTTGTACAGGCAGTAGGAGAGAAAAATGGATATTGTAATAAAAACTGGTTTTGAATGTGTAAAACACAAAATCTATTTCCAGCCCCAAACTTTGCTAAAAGGTAGCAAATTGGTTTTAGCCGAACACGTAAGGAATGTAGAAGAAGTACGAAGTAAAAGCAATAGTTACTTTATTCGAGCCGATATAATTCAACAAACATCAGTGACCATTACACCTTATAAAACAAGGTTAATCGTAAGTACTTTCCGAACCTAAAAAAACCATTCTTTATGTAGACCGCGAAATCGAGACCTCGCCTGCAGGGCACAGGAGCGCGGGGGGAAGCGATAGCAGGTTGTGTGTGGGGTGCTGGCAGCGCGGATACACCGAATAGAATCAAATGAGTTTTCCAAATCCTAATATAAGAATATTTAACAGAAAGACAACTACTAAGTACTGACGATCAATTGAAACAGCTACCAATACACATACCTAAGCCTATTTTCTTTCTCGTCTCTAAAAATGTTTAAATACGCTTCATTTAACACATTCAGAAACACGACTACCGTTTTGCAATTTGCCTAAAAAAGTATAATAACAGAAGATTTTTATGAATGACAGATCTACATACATATAAATCATAGCCTTATACACGAAACGTGCAAATTACATAACGGCAGCCGTGTTTCTAATTTGTTAATTATAAAATTTATTTACCCATTTTCATAGCTTTGACGACAAACATTGACAAGTAGCCCCGAACAGTTGCACATTTTTGCCACGGCATGCGCAGTGATCGTTTTCTTTTCCCCCACCATACACTCCGCACGGTCCCAATATATAGGGTTACAGGCTTACATGTTAAGTCGACCTAAATCCTGTAAGACGTGGCAGTTTACGTCATGCCTGCTGAAGTGCTGACTGATTTGACTATCGAACCCTATATTCAAATCTTTACCGTTAAGTTATCGGACTTGAATTTATTTTATAAAAACTACCGATTTTTGTCTATTGCTCCCCTTTTTCGTGTTTTGTTTGTCCCTCAACTTTGTTTTCTTTTCGCTATTTTTTGTGTAGTATACTTGCTTTATTATTTTTAACACTACATCACAAGTAGCTAAACCAACTTGAACCAACATACAATAATTGAACCAACAAAATTGAATACCTACTGCCAGTGCTTCAGCTGCAGCAACAGCTGAAGCAGTTACCCAATCTTCACAATGTGTAATTGTAAGTCTAAAAGCCTTATTGAAATCTTTGAGTGGTTTAAGTATAGATCTGCCGGCTGCTGCATATTAACCTTAATCACATTAAATTATTGGATTTTGGGTTCTACGTACGTACATATCGGTTTTTAATCGACTTAAAAAACAAACATTTATGTTTGGCTTTTTAGCTTTTTTCAAATCGGTTTTTTCATTATTATTATTGTTCCAGGACAACCCTAGTGCAATCCTAATGCAGCCCTAGTGTAAAACGAAATATGATTTCTTGAGACAAATATTCGTAGATATGCATTACCTGTGTTATTCTGTCTTTACTTTTTACGTAAATTAACGTTTATAGAATAGAATAATCAAACTGCGTACATAAAATTTACCTCACTCCCCACTAAAAGTGGTGAAAAAAATTGTTAGACGCGTTGACGTATTGGCATCTCCAGGGGGCTATATACTCAAAGCGTTGGTATTATAAAGGCACGATTCACTATCAACGAATAAGCAGTATTCGTTGGTAGTGAATCGTGCCTTTATAATATTATCACAAAAAAAGCAATATTCAAAGATCCGTTGGTCAGCTTGTGGTTTTAGTGCTTGAATATGAAAATGGTTTTATTGTGTCCAGACGAAACCAATACAAAGCAGTATTAATGTAGAGTCGGTACTTTGCGGTTTGCCATATGGAGCATAACAACAGGTCAAAAGTATTGTCTGACCTCAATACCTCAGATTATATCTCACACAAAATAATCATATTGTTCTTGAAAATATTTAATAATGTATTGTAACAAAAGGAATATTTGCGTTTTGTCTTCATGAGAATATCAATCAAAATTTATTCCGGCTTAAACGAGTCGTTTTTCTAGCATAAAAATATTATTATTTCGCTGAATTCAAGTCAGATTAATTTTCCACAGTAACATTTATCACAGTCCACATAATGATCAAAAAACTTCTGATAGTGAGCACGAGAGATACCTATTTTAAAATTAAAACACAGCTTTACTCAAAGTTAGCGTTTCAAGTCTGTTTCCTTTTAGCTATTGAGTTCACGGGCGCTTTACCACTTTAAGAGGATTGTGTGGAGCCGTAGCGTAACGCGAGTTTTCATACATTTCGAACGCCATCGGTCGAAATATGCTTGCGGGGGAAAACGTTTTCCTACCCGATAACCTTTATGGAATGAGACAAATTTGGTCTTTTTTGTTTTCATACATCCTGAACTACGCTTGTACGTCTTCGATTTTTTATCTTAAGGCTTGAATAGTTAAAATGGTCAAAATTCCGAAGAGTTTTTTTAGTCAAAAAAGTGAATGTTTAGGTTCTTATATTTTCTGAAACATACAATATAAAAAAATATAAAAAACGTACGAGCATAGTTTTTCAAAATATATCTAACATGTAAAAAAAAATCAGACAATGTTTAAGGGGTGGAAAACGTTTTCTCTTTTTGTATGGAAGCTTTCGCGCACACGATTCTCTTAACAGCAAAAATCGCTTGCATCTCGGGTCATCATTCATCATTCATTTGCAGTGACGCTTATTGTTGTCGTGTGTGCAAGCGATGTTTATTTGAAAGTACATCGGCACGTTAACGTCTCGTCGTATATGAAGCTCATTTTCCGATGAACGCTGATGAGTGAAAACGAGCTAAACTAGTTATCACAGGGTGCCAGGTGCAAGCAAAAATAGATTATAAATATAGAACATAATTTCTACCAGCGCACTTTAATTTCCTTTCGATAAATTAATCGACAGGTTGTCGTGTGTCAAAGCAGTTTCAACAACTTGGTTGCTTAGCACAAAACTAGTATCTAGTTCAAGGGAATAAAACACATGGGGGTGAATTTAGATTATCCTAAATTGATCATATTTGGGTACAAAATGGTAATGTTGAAAATAAATATTTCTTGCGCATGAAAACTTTATAGTCGTTGAGAAAATGAGTCATCTATTTAAACAAAAGTAATGTAGTACACCACTTATTATATAACTTGAGAATAGGTAGACCGATTTTCATGATTTTTAATGTGTTGAATTGGAACGTGGCTGGCGGTGAAATGAAGTTTACTGTGACCGCTATGCGCAAGTCGTACATAAAACTTAACATTATCCTATTTATTATCTCTAGGTTCAAATTGTGGTGTGTCTTTTTTGGTGATATCTTTTCTCATTTCTGTTCATTTATTATTGCTATTGTCAAATAAATAAACACACGATCACATAATAGTTAAAGCAGCACATAGTTACTTAGCACATTATCAACATCGGCACAGTTAGTCTTCATTGTCATACATAAATGTTACTTAAGTAAACATAGTAAGTCCTTTTACTTTGGTCTTCAGATATATATTACGGAATTAGGAAGTCTACTTATTAGGACACGGGAAATAGTTTTGATCTCAAAATCAATTAAAATCATAATAATTGAAGATTGAAGGTGAAAGTTTAAACAGGACATCCGATATCGAACGGCCAAAACTGCATACCGGTACTCCAGAAATATTTTTAATGAAATTCCATCGAAAATCAATCTGCATGTATTATAAATAAAGCCAACTTCCTAGTCCCGAGGCTAGTACTATTATTCTATAAAAATCAAGCATGCATTGAGGGAATGTAGCCGCTTGGCGGTTTGTTTAGTGGCCACAATGCACTACGCTAACGAGTCGCGGGCCTGAATAAAACATTGCTGGTTTTGTAGGACAATTGAAACGAAGTAGCGAGTGAAAATTGTTGATGGTCACCTGTCAGTATATAATCTCTCTTGTATAACCTTTTTTTATTTGCCACCAGGATCTTCTTTGCTGGTTTGATAGGTCAAGTTCAAGAGGTAGGAAACATTAAACATGATATCCCTATATTGCACATCACACACGGAAAGTAAGCTAAAATCATATTTGAGGAAATTTACAACTTAATATCTACCTACAGAAACTGACGTAGTTATGAAAATTTGGCACCAACTTTTTATACGTGTGTATTTGTTTACTATCTGAATTATACATTTCTAAATTAAGAAAGACAAATCAAGAGAGGTTGTGATAAAAGATTATGTAAAGAAGTAGAGGAAGAAGTTGATGATAAGTATTTATTTATATTAAAATTCTCTTTACTGCATATGTATACTATACTCTACTACGACCAAAATGTTTGATACAAAGACGGTTTCCAACCGCTGTTTCTCTTCACTTACACCAAACAATAAACAGGAACGTTTCACTTTGCACAATAGACACGGTTTGGCTGTAACCTAAATATCGGATTGTACCGGCACAACGTTCTACGGAAACACTGCTTATTCTATTGAATAAAATATAATTTGTTGGACGCGTACCTAATAATTTGGAATTTAACTGCCTCGGTGGCGCAGCGGTTAGAGGGTCGCATTTTAAAGCGACGGTCCTGGGTTCGATTCCCGGGTCGGGCCAAAAAATATGTACCTGAGTTTTCTGTTCCGAAATTCTCAGGGAAGCCCGGAGTTTGGAAGTTGGCGGTGTTTCACCCCCGTGCCTCGGAAAGCACGTAAAGCCGTTGGTCCTGCGCCTGATCTCTCTCCGGTCGTGTCAGATTGCTGTCCCATCAGCCTAGCAGAGTGAAAGGAATAGAGAGTGCACCTGTGTTTGCGCACACACTTGTGCACTATAATATGTCCCGCGCAGTCGGTTGGTCCTTGTGACTGGCCACCGTAGTCGAAATCGGCTAGGAGGACTATTATTATTATTAATTTGGAATCGCAAACGAACGTATTCGTATGCTCGGTGGCAGCGCTTGGCTGATGAGGCTGATGTTACGTAAAAAATGGTATGACTAACCAATGGGTCTTATCAACAACTTTTATTTTATTTTTTATTGAAAGACTTTATTGTACAAATCATGGTGTACAAAGGTTGACTTAATGCTTAAAGCTTTATCTGCCAGTCAAACCTTTAGGTCATGCAGAGAGATGGCAATAGGTGCAGCGAAAATGATAAACAATCATGGATAATAATGTTCGGACTCTACTGGTTGAATTAAGTTGATTTGTTGTAACATATATGTACATATTTTATGTATTCACTTTATGCAATTGTAAACGCCCCTAAAAGAATAAAAGGTTCGCGCTGAAATCAGCAGCCAAAAGTTATGCTAGCACAGATTTCAGCACAAAGCTTGTCCCTTATAAATAAGTTTGAGAATTACTTAAGCGACCTATTGACTTCAAACTTTGGTCTGTCTATTTACCTAAAGATAGCTTAGGGCAAACAAATCGCGCATCTAAATTTGATTCAAGCGTAAACATTGTTTAACATTATAAAAGAGATTTCCAGAAACTTTTTTATTTACCTCGATTTTTATTTCTTCAAGTTCTCTTGGACACGTTCGACAATCAACAGTTTTGAATCTCTTCACAAGATGCTCAAGCGTTTTCTAAGATTTGTGTTTACTTTGCGTGAATAAAAGAAGAAATGAATTCATCTTGAGAAGTTTTACTCGCACTATCTCAAGGGCATTTCAAACACTTGAATATGTAACTGCTTTAAAGATAAATAAAATTATGTAAGAATTTTATTTTCTAATCGAAATACTGACATAGATTAAGACTTTTCTATTCTGAGCTATGATGAGAATTGAAAAGTATAAATTATTTATTCTAGATCGAAAATAATATCTTACCTAACATACATGTTTTACTAAGCTAGATACTGTACCAAATAACTCTATTGAATCGAATTTAATGAGAAAAGGTAATTTTTAGGGTTCCGTAGCCGAATGGCAAAAAACGGAACCCTTATAGTTTCGTCAAGTCTGTCTGTCTGTCTGTCTGTCCGTCCGTATGTCACAGCCACTTTATTCTGAAACTATAAGCATCATATAGCTGAAACTTAGTAGGTAGGTGTATTTTGTTCACCGCTTTCCGATTCAGATACAAAAAGTTAGAAAAAATAATATTTAAGGGGGGGCTCCCATACATGAAACTAAAACCTAAAAATTTTTTTTTACTCAAACCTATGCGTGTGGGGTGTCTATGGATAGGTCTTTTAAAATGATGTTGAGGTTTCTAAAACCATTTTTTCTAAAAGTGTAAGGTTTGAGATATAGACGCTTCCATAGTGGTAAAATGGGCGTCCCCCCCATCTAACTTTTGAACTAAGAAAGTGAAAATTTTGAAAAAAATATATAATGTAGATCTCAACAAAAACTTGCAACGAAAATTGGTTTGAAGGAGATCGAACCAGTAGTTTTTGAGATATTGCACATTTTTATAAACCGCAAATATAACTTTGTCTTTCATACAAACAAAGTTATTTTTGCAGTCGCAATATATTGTGATGTTTTCGTTAAGTGAAAGTAAGTGGACCCTGAATTTAGTTAAGGGTGGCACGGAACCCTCAGTGCGCGGGTCCGACACGCACTTAACCGGTTTTTACCATCATTTAGTTTTTAATTGTATAGAATAAAAATATAGTAGTAGTAAGTATTCCACATAAAGATCAAAGTTCAAATATTAATACTTCTACTTTAGAACTTATAACCGATCATCTAGTTTTAACAAATAAACTGTACCTTCCTCGCTAATACATTTACGGCCTGTTTCACAATAACTGAATTAGTTTCCACTAGCGATATCTGTCAAATACTTCAAACAAAATAACATTTAACTCGTCAAGTATGTGTGAACGAGACACAATAGAAATTCCATTATTATGCGACTCCCGAGAGTCGTTTGATACCTGACTGATTAATATTTGAATTAATCTAAGGTTATAGTGTATTTATCGACGGTGAAAGAGGCTCGTCATTTAACAAAATACGAATTGAATATGTTGCACTAAGTTGCATTATTATGAAGAGGTCTTGTTACTCACGCTCCGCCTAAAGTGGTTCCGCGGTAATGCACACATATTTGCATTTCATTACCGCACCACCCCATATTGTTGTGCTTGCAATAATATAGACGTGTTGCAGTCTGCGTGTTAAATAAGACAATGGTAAAACTATATTTTAATCAGTCAGGTATCAAACGACTGCCGGGAGTCGCATAATAATGGAATTTCTATTGTGTCTCGTTCACACATACTTGACGAGTTAAATAAAATTCCTGGAAATATAAATTCTCGAACTTTTTTAAACGTAACATTCTTTATTTGTATCACAGACTTTATCGTAATATACTATTCTTGCTTTCAAAATTTTGTAATGTGGGATACTTGTATATTTGGAATGTTCTTTTCTGAATGTTGTGTAACCGTATGTTGTTAAGATAGCCATAAAACATAACTAATAGATAAAAAATATTAATTATAACTAAAAGGTAAAGCAGCTTCAAAACCTGATGGCAAAGGCTCAGGTTAGTAGGGTACACTCATCACTTGCGGGATGCGGGAATTTGGGTTGGTTTATATAGAGAGTGCACCTGTGTTTGCGCACACACTTGTGCACTATAATATGTCCCGCGCAGTCGGTTGGTCGTTGTGACTGGCCACCGTAGTCGAAATCGGCTAGGGGGACTATTACTAGTCAGATATGTTCAATACTCGGTTACTTACAATCATTGCTTATCATCGAGTGTAGTTGAATCTAATGTCTGGGTATTAAAATCAAATGCTTGGCAATTTTTCTAGTATAATTTATTTAATGGTTTGTATGTAGCACATAATGGTTAGGGAGGCGAGGTAGCTAAATGGCGTAATTCAACGGCGCCGTCGAGACCTATCAAAATCGAAAGATGAAATAATTTCGAAAAGAAAAGCTCGTATGGTAAAAACCATTTTAGCGGTGGGTTTGGCGTGTACGGTTTTTCAAAAATGTAAAAAAAAAAACAGTTACTTGGGCATTCTCGAGCGCGTCAGATATTCATACTACGTATGCCCCAAGTGCCTCTGATATCAACGGTATACTAATCTGCCGGTTTGCGTGGTGGGGGTAGGCATATAAAGTAGTCAAAAATGCAAAAAAATAAAATTTACTCGAGCGCGTCAGATTTTCGGAAGGGGTGTTAAGTAGGCCCCAAGGAAGCTCCCTTTAAAAAAACTGACGATTTCGGCGTGACCATAAGTTACGATAAATTTTTGAAAATGCAAAAAAAAAAGTTTTTTTGAAATACTCGAGCGCGTCAGATTTTCGTAGGGGAGGTTTATCTCGGTATCCTGAAAGCATATTTTCTTAATCTGACAAAAATGTTGGTGGGTTCTCTTAATCTGACCGGAAAGGTTTTTTGTTTTTTTTTTTCCTTTCTTTCTCCTTGATAGAACGGGGAATTTAAGAATGACAATAAAACGATAGTTACAACCAACGTAAATGTAGATGAAATGTAGTACTTTATTGTATAAAAAATGAAATGATATAAAAAATGGATTATAATTGTATTGTTAAGTATGATCTTTACATTTTTGCTCAATACAATTCATCTTCTTCTTCTTCACTCGAACTTTCATATTATGGCTCCTCATCCACAATTCTTTCCTGCTGAGTGCCTGCAACATCCGTAACAATTATTTCTATTCAGTAATTTCGTTGAGAGAATATTATAGAAGTACAAAAATTTACCTGAATCAAGCGTCTCGTCATTTCTGTCCTCAGTGTCATTCTCGTTGCCCAGAATACCCGGCGATAGAACAACATTTTCATACGCATCGGGCAATTGATTCCCGATAAACCACGTGAACTGGTTGGCTCCTCCACTCACCCCGGTCATACGGAAACCGACAGATTTTGTATTTTTAGTAAGTTTTAGATTATATTCTTCAAAATAAAAAAAAATAAAAAATCGCGCTCGAGAATGCCGGATTAACGTTTTTTTTTACAAGTTCGCGACCCTATAACTCGGCGGCGTCAAAGACTTATCGTCAGATTAGTTAAATTTAGTCTTAAAACACTAAAATCAACCCCCAATATCTTAATCTGACGCGCTCGAGTATTTCAGACTATTGAATTTTTTTTTACTAATCCGATCGTCTATCCTAGGCGCGCGTCACTACATATAGAGCTAAATACTTTACAAGGTTGTTCTTTTAGGTCCAAGGTATCTCTCATATCTTAAACTGCCGCGCTCGAGTATTACCGAAAATTCCCCTATTCGCCTCCCTAACTATAATGCTAAGCACGTTTATAAACACCCTCCTAACAGCTCTCTTAACTAAATTTGGAAGTATTTGAATAATCTCTCAGCACAAACCCCATCGCTTTACACGTATTTAGTTTTGTTGCATTGTTACTACAAAAAATAATGCCTAGTTTTAAATAAATATGTTGGATTTTGGTTCAAAGGATTTCGGAAGGCAATCATGTTAGTCAAACAAGAAAAATCTCACACCAACTTACAGTCATTGGTACGTACTTCCTTACGATCTTTATTGTATTATATAAATGTGTGACTAAAATTCAAATACCGCTACGTAGTTGTGTTCAGGATCTCTGGTGCCTAACCACTTTCAAACGGAAATGGCTTGCACACTCGACCTCAAATCAAGGGTCACTTCAAATGAAATAGTGGACGGCGTACGAGTTCAATTTTACAGAAAACCCACAAATTGGTGTACTGTTTAGCCGTTTGGCACATGCATACTAGAGGTCTAAGCATTTTTTTTACTCGAAGTACCTAAAAAAATCTTTGGTAGAGTGCTGAGTTATCAAATAGTATAGGAAAAAAAAATTTCAGAAACCTTTCAAACGCAAGCGATGTTGGCTCTTAATGTGGTTAGGCGTCAGAGACCCCGTACCTACCAATTA
This sequence comes from Pyrausta aurata, assembly GCA_963584085.1. NCBI lineage: Eukaryota > Metazoa > Arthropoda > Insecta > Lepidoptera > Crambidae > Pyrausta > Pyrausta aurata. The sequence continues at coordinate 7,227,609 of OY757260.1, forward strand.
GCAACCTATACATTTAAATAATTGATCTTCGGTTCACAATTACAACAGTGTTGGTCAGAAGCATCAGCGAATCACTGAGCCAAGTGTATCCCTATGTTAAAACAATAAATGCGAAAACGAGCCAGGAAATGAACAAGCTGGTAGCGATAGGTTTATGCAAATTCCTGAATATTTAAAATTGTTAATAAATTGTTAATCATTGTATTAATAATCTGGTTAGAGCCGATGATTCGTGTCGAAATACACTGCTCAACAAAGTCTAGGGAACAAGCCAACTATATGACTTTATTTGTAAAATCTTCTTTAAAAAAGTACTGATCTCTTTGAGGTAAATAGGTAGGCTGAATGTTTATCAAACGTTGTTCGAATTTTAAATAAAAAAAAATTAGAAACAAAAGAATTTTCGTAAAAGGCGGGAATCTTTCACTTTGATTGCTGTGTAGTGATACTGTATGAGATTTTTAAAGATAAAAATTTGTTTTATTGTTTTATGATTTTATTGAAAAACAAAATTAACTGTTGTTATTCGTAACTTTTGCGACTACGGCCATTATGTCACGACGTCATTTAACGCGGGAAGAAATGATTCGAGCTGTAGGAATGTTGGAAGCTGGGCTACCCCAACGCGAAGTTGCAGCTGCTCTGAATTCTCACGCGAGCGTTATCTGCAGACTGTGGGCACGTTACAGACTTACTGGCGATGTAGCCGAAAGGCACAGAGGCAGGTATAGGGTTACTACGGAAAGGCAAGACCGTTTTTTGCAAAATGTCGCAAGGAGGCAACCCACCATTACGGCTCGTCAGTTGGTAGAAGACCTCCAGTCGCAGCACCAGGTTGCTATCAGTGACCAGACTGCTCGGAGGAGACTCCATGAAGCTAATCTTCGTGCTCGCAGACCACTAAGAGTGCCCGCGCTGCGTCATGGAAATCGAGGACGTCGATTATTGTGGGCACGTGAACATTTGCAGTGGACCGTAGATCAGTGGGCACATGTACTGTTCTCCGATGAATCTCGCTTCGGATTTCATCCAGATTCAAGAAGAGTGCGTGTTTGGCGGATTCCTGGTCGGCAGAGTCGGCTTCAAAACCCACAGGAGGTGCATCCCTACCAAGGTGGTACAATCATGGTGTGGGCTGGAATCCGCCTGGGTGGACGGACGGATCTCGTTTTGATCAGGGGAAATTTAAATGCAGAGCGATACTGCGAACAGGTAGTCCAATCCGTGGTTATCCCGCACCGACAAAATCTGGGCGCAGATTTTATTTTTATGCAAGATAATGCACGACCACATACTGCGAGTCAGGTGATGGATGTGTTCCGCGAGTACAACATCGAAGTGCTGGAGTGGCCTGCTCAGTCCGCGGACCTAAATCCCATTGAACACGCGTGGGATTTACTAAAGAGAAGGGCTTTTAGAAATCTCCCTCAAAATTTGAACACAGCAGATGAACTTTTTTCACATCTCTCCAGAGAATGGAGTCTTCTTCCACAAGAGACAATCGATAGTCTCATAATCAGTATGCCACGACCATGTCAAGCTGTTGTTAATGCCTTAGGGGGTCCAACTGATTATTAAAAAAGTCCCCGCATATTTGTTCTTAACTGTAATGTTTTAATTTTTAAGAAATTTTATTAAATTAAATTTCTTTGTTTAGTTCTGTAATACACTTTCTTTGTTTTTCATTAAAATTACCTCGTAATTCAAAAACTGAATCCTTTATTTATATACGCAACTAATTAAGCATTAAATTGCGCATCGATTGGTATATAAACTTTAAAACAAAAATATATAAAAATAAAAATATTCCCTAAAAACCTCCTGTTCCCTAGACTTTGTTGAGCAGTGTACATAACATCGTTGGCTGAATTCAAATTAAAATGGTAGAAACTTAATTATTTTTGTTATTTATACGCAAGAATGTGCGCAAAATAAACAAAACAAATGTTTCTTTATGTACCTCTTTGTTATTTTTACCGACTTAAAAAAAAAGGTGGTTATGTTCTTTCAGGACATAAAAACACATGATCACACGGTATTAGATTAGAATTGACATGGGTGCACTTTTTACACAAACAAGGCACAAACATAATCAAACTAGAGGAAAACACAACATATACTATCACGAATAAAGTGGAAAATTAATATTGAATACAAAATGATATTTACAACCAAATATCAATACAATGTTTGGAACAATAAAATTGATGTCAAAGTATTAATAAATCATTGGGCCTATCAAAATGAGCTTATTTCGAGTCATACGATTGGTGCTGAAATAATTGATATCAGCTCAATTGTTACTCAGTTAAGCGGAATCAAAACAGTTTACCTAAATAATTTGCATAAATAAAACAACGCACATTTCGGTTAACCGCGCCGTTATGGCTCGGATCCACGACTATGGGAGACGTCAGCTGTGTTTTAGGGATGTCTGATAGTAATGTTGGCTATCGATATTTGCAATGATTTGAAAGGTACAGTGGTTTTCTTTTCTGAATCATTTGCGATCAGATAAATTAATTGTTTTTTTTTTATTTACCTACATAATTATTAAGCGCGTATTGAGCTTTTCGACATGATTATATTATTTCAGATTTCTTTATACCTAACGATCCTAACTATCGAAGTACTCAAAACCTAGCATAAAATTGTTTTTTAAAGTTCTATTAAGGTTATGCTTAGAAGGATTTTAATTGGGAGGTGTGTTGTTGAAATTCGGAAAAGGAGGTATTACCAAAACTATTACAATGTTGGTTGGCAAAGAGCATCTTCAAATTTATTTTGCACTCATAACTTTACAGTCGATATCACAAAATGACAACACTAAGGTATTCAGCCATGTTCACAACCATTTCGCAAACTGTAAGTGCGTTCAGGAATTAATTTGCAACACAAATGAGATGGAGCAATAAATAAAAAAATAAGCGCAGACATGAATGGATGCAAATGCATAGCGCGGAATATTTAGTAGTTCCCGCTTTTTGGAGGGTCATTGTTTGGTGATGGAGTCTGATTTTAGAAAAAGCAATTTTGGCAATGTAATAAACAATAATAATAAATACTGAAACAGAAATAATATAGAAACACAAATTTTTAGGCACTCAATAAAGGGTGTCTGACTGGGCACAATATAAGGAATCTCTTGCAGACAACCACTCGGTAGGTATCATTAATATTTTGTTGATTTTATATACTTAGAAGTAGAGTAACAGTTATAAATCGGCATCAGTGTTTCCAATGGATTGTAAACCTAAAATTCTAACTTTGAATAGAGTGAACAGGCTTGTTCAGGGTGAGCTTGATCCATCGTCGTCTTTGTCTATGCTACTGGTCTAGCCTGGAGACAAGAGCGAACCCTTTTGAAATACAAAAAAAATAGTATTTTTTTAAAAGTTGTAATGAATTGCAATCTATCTAGCAGTCATTTTGGTCCGGGACAGCCAACATTCCTAAGGTTTAAAACCAAAATGGTGTTTAGACAAGCTAATTTTGTGTTAGCTTCCAACGAAACCGTACGATTACATCTGCCTAGTTTAAATATATCTTTAGGGATAAACTCCCCTAAGCTTCTATCTATATTCTGTACCTACCATTCATTAATCTCCCACCGATCGCGATGTGCTAATCTTTGATAGGTAAATTGAGTAATGGGATCACTCGCGTCGACCGCAGGACCTAGTTAGGATTACCTAGGGTTGATTTAATAAGGATGTTTAGGGCTTTGACAAAACCAATTAGAACGGTATTCAATCTAAAACTAGTGTTGTGAACAACAATCCTCAGTTACATTGTAACTATGTCCAGTTGGAATCTAAGTTTCGTAGGTGAAAGGTGTAAGTGTGCTGGGGTTAGTTGTAGATAGAAGTGCTAATTTTGGCATTCAAACAAACAACAGCTTACATACCTATTATAAAAATAATAATAACAGGATATAATCTGGGTCTCAGTGGCAAGAATTATAAGATTGCTAATGAGTGGTCAATTTACCACACTCGACCCAATCTACACTACTACATTAGCTGTGATTGCTGATTAAAATTACAGCCCTCAATTGGTATAGTAAAAAAAACCTTAAGTTAGATCATGTTTCACACAATTTAACTAGACAAAATCATAATACATTATGAGCAATAATAAAGCGTTTCTAATTAAATTGGATCTCACCTACAAATACGACAGCACAGTTGATTTCCCACGACGAGCTGTTGTTGCTACAATGAAATATGCATGCGTGACGCACGCGTGAAATAACGTTAGTAACGTACCAAACCAACCCTCTGTATCAAACTCTATATAAGTGTGTTTACATTATCTTGTACTGCACGAGATTATAAAAGTTAACGTTTACACTGTGTTACCAGCGCAAGTTTTATGCACACATACTCTAGTTCTGTGATGACTTTGACATTTGATTGACATTTTAACAAAGTTCGCTGGGATCGTTAACTAGTGTAGAATGATAAGCTTGCTATTCCACAATTCAGGCTTCGAAAGGTTGGTAATTCTTTCATGGAGAAATGTATAAAATTTTTCAATAAACTACCAGAATACATTGTTGACTTACCGGTTAATAAATTTAAAACTGTTATTAAAGAAACCCTAATGACTAAAGGGTATTATAAAGTAGATGATTATTTAAAAGATAATAATGTATGGACTTGCATGATCACCACAAACTTTGTAAAACTTTTGAAAAGAAGGATTGCCAATAGTGACTGAGTTTGTTGCGCAACTTCTTTTCAGCACCAGCCCACCATTGTCCCGAAGCTGTGGTAGGGCCTATGTTAGGACGTGTATAAGTGCCCCCAGTGGGTCTATATGCAAAAATAAACGACTTTTTTGACTTTTGATGAATGCTTTCTCTTCTTTTCATGTGTAACAATTTAAAATACTAAATAACTCCAATTAAGTAGTCCTCTTTTGATACAAAATCACCATTGAAATGAGCAAACCGTAGTGCTCGCAGATAAATAAATAAAAGCATAAACACATTTATTGCAATTCTATAATGTCGTTTTATAATGGAAACAGTGTCTCAGCTTTGCATTGTCGATAAAGTTCTGATATAATTTTTTGATATCGCTCGAGGGGCGCTTTGACACCGCCGAAGCGACTTCGATAAATTCGAATCTAAATCCAATATCTTCTTTTTATAAGTCACGAAAGTATTTTCTGGGGCGAGATTATTTTCAGTAGAGTCTGAATAATAGTAGCTTTATAAACTTTTACTAAATTGAAAGAACAAAAAGTGTGTTAGGAAAAATTGAACAATTGAGTTAACTGGGCGCAAAGAGAAAGGATGTTTTAATAAACTTGTCTTGTCAGTTTCTTTTAAAACTTTTGAACAACTTATTCAATCTTTCTATTTTCGTATCTTTAACTCAGTAATATTTTTTTATATAATTTACTCAGACACACCGTTTATGAAGCCATCATAACACAGAGAGTAAACATCATTATGGTTTCTCGTATTGATTTTTCAATCACACATTCAATTTGGCCCTCTCTCCCCAACAGTTGGTGTGTCAATAATAATTCTGGGTAACAGTATACTGTTGAATAAAATGATTAACCTACGGGCGGGTACGGCTGACCGGAGTTTTGTTACTGACTGATGCTGAATACAGGGTGGCCTTTTGTGGGATAACAGTCTTTGGTTACCCGGTCCAGAGGTCAGAGTAGATATGAGCTATTGCTGGTTGTAGATAGAGGAATAGAAGTGCGAATTGTGCTAGTGTTTCATGTGCACAAAATCAAATGTGTTTCTTAGAACTTAATGTAGTATAGCTACCTAAGCAAAGGAATATTGAGAAAAATTAAAGAAAAAAATATTTTTTATATAGCTTTCGAGCATTTGATAAAAAAATACGTTTTAGCAATAACATACTTATTAGTACTCATTGAATAATGAATACGACACACATTTTGTTATTTTACTGAAACTCACCTAAATGTGCCTGCGCACATTTTTATCGTTGACATTCAACTTGAACACAAAAATAATCCCCAAAATAACCTTTTATCGGCATTTAATTAGACGGTTCACTCTAGAAACAATGAATGAATAATGAACTGTACACCCTGTATTGTTTACGAAATGTCAACATGGAAGCGGCATCGCGAACATTGGTGGATATGACATAAATTTAATGTGGACCCTTGTTACAAATCGAATGAAATAAAGAGCATATGTATATCGGCTCAAGTTACGTGAGCCGCCTGTGTTAATTCCATGGGCTATGTTTGGTTCAATCGAAAAACAGTAGGTGTATTTTTCTTGAAAATCTCACTTGTTTAATAGAGAATATGTTAAACGTTTGAAAAATATTATTATCACGGTGATTTGTGTCATGAAAAAATTATGAGTAATAAATTTGTCGGTAAAATCCTAAAAATATTATAAATGCGAAAGTTTGTGAGGACAGATGTATGGATGTTTATTTGTTTCTCCTTCACGCAAAAACCACTGGATGGATTTTGATGAAACTTTATAGTATACAGCTCATTCATCGCAAAAGCACATAGGCTCATTTAACTCGTCAAATATGTGTAAACGAGACACAATATAAATTCCATTGTTATGCGACTCCCGGGTGTCGTTTGATACCTGACAGATTAAACTGATATTAATTGAGATCCGACATTTACGCAGGTGAAGCTGCGAGAAACCGCTGGTTATACAATATGCTAGTTAAACATTTTATACAAAAGAAGAAATTATAACGATTATCTACAAAATTACCTTAACTCTAGTTACCTACCGAACAAATGCACCTTCCCAATTGTTAGGTTTAAAATATTTTTATGTTAGTACCTAGGTGATAACAAAAAAAAACTGTATTTCAAAATAGAAACCCTTTCGCTCCCGCTCGCTCTTATGACTCGATCCTTCAACAGATTTATAAATTGTCCTCGGTGCACTACTGATAGTCAGAACTAAAATCATTTTGACATTTCATTGTGGCATAATTACCGCGTATTGTTCATTTATGTAGCTCCCTTACTGAGACGGGATGGTGTACAATGGGCTTAATACGATCACTTGTTTTCAACCTGCTTTATATTTTTTGTCGTTGTGATCGGCTTTGAATGAGCAAGTGTCGCAATATGTTACGATTTCATATATTTTACAGTTAGAAATTAGGAACATTTCAAGTGTAAAGCTAAAGAGCTATTTTAAACTAGTTAGGTAGGAACATACTCGTAACGAGTCTTACTTATTTTCAACGTACAACGTACTTTTTGAAAAAAGTACCTCTAAATTAATAATCAATATTTATCTACCTAAATGATAAGTAGCTAAAACTGTGTGAAATAATAAAAAGTTTCATTCTACACCCAAAAAGAAGTTTCAATAAGATTGACTTAAAATTGAATCAAATTCAATTTGCCTTTCAATATTTGACATTCCACTCCTGAATACCTCGGAGATCAGTGCATAAAACAACACGACGAAGGAGTCTGGTACCTGAATTATGCATGTGGAAAGTTCGGCGAAGGAATAAACTTTAACTGCTCTATAATTACGCAACATCGATTCAGATAGGATCGGCGAGTATCGGGAATATCGAGATGATATCGATTCATCGGCCGATGCGAGATCCGATTCCGAGCGCGTCCAATTTTATTCGAGAAACATTTAGGGTTAGATAAGATCTTGTCGGCAGGGCTATTATTTAACTGGAAAGCTTTTGTACTGTCGTAGTAAATGCCGTTATGACAATGTTTGAAAGCTTTGAAGTTAGATACAAAAATCCTATCTATCTTACCTAATAAAAGTATTCGTTAGTGAGTTAAATAGGAGGTATCGTCAAGCATAAGTTATAAATGTATACTGACTGATTCTCTGACTTATTCATCATTTTCACTTTGTTGAATTTGTTTTGGCCCTGAATAGAAATATAACCATATTGAACTTGCAATACGCAAGATTGTTGTCATTACTGAAATCGTTTACAAGTTATGTAGTACCACTGTGGTTTGGGACCAAAATTTTGAACAATAAAATGTGCCTGTGAGTGGCATTGTGCTTTGAAGATGATAACAGTGTTTATTATTGTTATAAGCTTAGTTAGGTGCATAACATTTAAATATACCTTACGCACCTAAGTAACTATGGCCTCCTATTTTTTGTTGTGTGATGTTAGGTAATGGTAATTTAACACACAATGACTATTTCTAAAAATCCACAAGCTATGTGCTATTCATAATGATTTCACTGATAAGTCAACTATATTTGTCAATATTCTATTTAGGTTAAACACATTCCTTACGTTTCGGCTTAGAGTTCTACTAATATACCTATGTTAACATTAAATACCTCACGTCTTTACGTATCCATAAAATAATACGTAAAGGATAATGGCGATCAAAATTGAATACAAATATCTTATTAAACTTTCTTAAAATTAGTAACAGCAATCTTTCGGAGCGTAACAATTTGGCGATCAGTAAATTTCAGAGATAACGATACACGGAAGCGAAATCAGGACGAAGATTGATCAACTCGAAAAAGGTTTGATAAAAAAGTTCTTAATCGGCACATCTGAGGGGAGTTCCAATTATTATTAAAATCGTTTTCGATAAAATCTAGTTAATGACGAACGGCTTAAGGGCGCGTCTTCACTCTTAACTGTAGCTGTAGTCAAACGATTATCATTTTATACCCATTAAAGTTTAACCATAACGAACGTCAAATAGGTGTCAAACTCCGTACAAAAAAACTTGATGCAGACGTTGATTTTTCATTGACTTGACTGTGGCTTAAAACGTCATTATTTTGCTGACAGATTATTTGGCTTTGAAAGAGAGAGAAAGTTTTTTTTTCGGTTTTTGTAGAAAGATGTTATGACTTCTTAAACTCGTGCTAGTCCCTTAGTGGGACTTGCACACGATGATTTAATCATCATTCTGCCTCTGTCAGTTTATATGACATTAACAGAGACAGAATGATGATTTAATGCTGGGTTGGCGTAATCTTTATAGTGTAAAGTCACCTTTATATTCCCGATCGGCGGACTAACTTTGAAATTGATTTCATTCCGCCAATGTGATCCGATGCCATATCCTGCGATCCAATCCAATATTCTTATTTTTGAATCTAGCCGTCTCTGCCGCTCATTCCAGCGCGACGTAACGAGTGAAAGGGATGGTGATATCAGAAAATATAATAAAAATCTTACAGAATAGAGGCCTTAACGCCGCCCTGATATCATTTGCGGGTGCTTTCCGAGTAACCTTTAACGCGGTTCCGTGCAAAATAGCTGAATTTGTTTTTAATGCGTGCAGTTGCGGCGAGGATGGCACGTATTGATAACAATTTTTGTGGCGTTATTGAACGTAGGTCAGTTTAGTGAACTTATTAATTTTGAACGCTCTGATCATAATTATGTTGAACGATACCAAAATTTATGACACAGAATAAATGTTTTTTTAACGCTATAATAATAAAATAGTACATAGGTACTATATGATAATGAAATCCGGTAAATTCTAAAACTATACAATAAGGCAATAAAACACAACAATAATAAGTTTTTTTTTTTAAATCTGTTCGTACAGAGCAAGTTTGCTCATCAAATACAAGCGCGTCACTTAAATATTGAAATTCAAAAGACACCAATAAGAGGGTTGGTGTGCAAACAAGATGGTTAAAAGCTTTTAAATGTCTATTAATTTACTCAATTTTGGCCACTCGAGCACTCGTCACATTGTGTGTTTGCTAATTTTCGAGAAACACGCGTCTAATCGCACGGGGCTTATGAAAATACAGCTGTTGTGTTGAGCAAACATTATCTTGATCGCATTTTGCTTAATTTTTGCTGGGTTGATTAGAGTATAATTATTTTTATTTGTTTCAAAGACATGGTTTATTGGCCTGTTTTACCATCGATAAATTAGCAATAACCAACGAATAATACAATAAAAACGTCATTTTGTATTAAGCATCTGGCAGATAGCACTAGTCGTAAGCTTATTAAGACTTGTGAAACTGCCCTTTCGGTTTTGGTTAATTAGTCCGCCGTCCAATTTTTAAAATGTCTGGCAATAATATAAAAATACCTAAATTTTTCTTATTGAGATGAGCACCAATTTGATTAAATAAAATTTTATGGAGATTAGTAGGTACCAATCTGATTCAATTGAATTTTAAGTAACTCTAAAATTCATAATAAAATACCAAGTTTTAATGCTCGCCATTCTGAAACGCAGTACCACACAAATGCGAGTTGCAAGTACTTCCATAACAACTCACGTCTTTAATTACACAATTTAAAATCTTTATGAGAACACCCTTCTGCCAGTCTGTTGCGGTCTACGCTTGTACGGCAATTAGAAATGTTTATTACAATTTCGGAAGAACAAACAAGTTATATAGGTTAGAGACTGGCAAAATTTTAATTGGACTCAGACGTGGCAATTCCGTTAATTTGCTGCTGCCATTTTGTTTTTACCGGCATTTCACTGAAAACATTGTTGTGTGCGGTTATTACAATAATCCCTAGCAACATAAAAGTGTAGATAATGAATCTTGGATCTTCACTCGCTAGCATATCAGGTTATACATGTATGTTCAAAAATAACCCATAGTACAACTGCTTAATGACGTGCCATTGTACGGTTACCTTTTTTTGTGTCTTTGATTCTAATCAAGAGATCAAGTGTCCGACAATTAAACCACCGGTTAAATACGAAGACCGTTTATTGCACCAAAGGTGTACAGTACATTCGCAGAACAAATAACATTGGTGCGTTTAGCCTATAAGATCTACGCAAAACGAAATAGCACCGCGATGCAACTGACGCGCAGCGCCATCTGTTGGTAACTTATGAAACTAAATATCGTATGAAGGTAAACAATATGAATGTTGCAGTTAGAATGTTAATGTAGTAGTTTAAAGTCTAAACATTCCGCCGGCCATGGACAGAATGACAGAATGTCCATTAAACAAATCAAATTTCTACTCTTCTTAGGTGCACAAATTTACTTATAACAAAAAAAACATAACATAATACTAACTTAATTTACTTACACATCAGTAAGAATAAATTATGTTCTATACTCAGTCCTTGACTGGTAATACACAAAGTTTAGATACTGGTCTTTTTATGACTGTATCCTTGCATTTTAGACTCACCACACGGGTAATATTGTCCAAACCAGGATGCTTCTGCACAATAACACCGTACAGCCACCGTGAAGGTGGGAGATCGTCTTCTTTAACTAATACCACATCACCCACTTGGGGTTCGGGCACACAATGAGACCATCTGTAACGATTTAAAAACTGAGTCAAATATTCTCTAGACCATTTGCGCCAGAATTCTTGCACCATCCGCTGAGTAAACTGCCATCGTTTCAAACTACTGATAGTGGAAGTTTCATAGTTTGCTTCTGGCACCAGCACTGGAGGCTCACCTATCAAAAAATGACCCGGCGTTAATGGAGCAGGATCTGAAGAATCTGTGTTTATTTGACATAGTGGCCTTGAATTAAGACAGGCTTCGACTTGAGAAAGAACAGTATATAATTCTTCAAAGGTTAATGTGGAGTCACCTATAACTCGCCTCAAGTGATGTTTTGTGGACTTCACCCCCGCTTCCCACAATCCGCCAAAATTAGGAGCACGAGGAGGAATGAAATGCCATGTTGTACCATTGTTAGCCAACGAATCTGCGATTTCAATAGCGACCTGTGACCTTTCTGCATTCAATAACTGCTTCAGTTCTCGGGCTGCTCCAACAAAATTGGTTCCGTTGTCACTATATAGATCAGAACAGTGACCACGGCGAGCGACAAACCGCTTAAAAGCCGCGAGAAAACCTTGAGATGTCAAGTCGCTAACTAATTCGAGGTGTATGGCTCTCGTGGCCATACAAATGAACAAACATATGTAGCCCTTGTATGCGTGGTGTCCGCGTCCCTTGGAAGTGCGAAAATTAATAGGACCAGCATAGTCTACTCCGCTATGTCGAAAGGGTCGACTTGGGGTCACTCTTGATGCTGGGAGTTGTCCCATCAATTGTTCTCGTGTCCGTGAAGAATGACGAACGCAAATGACACACTTGCGATAGAACAGTCTGACTTGATTTTTTACATCTAAAATCCAGTAACGAGAGCGCAAATGGGTTACCATAAGTTGAGGACCGCCGTGTAACGTTTTGGCGTGTGCTTCCTTTATGAGAAGACTTGTGAAGTGTGTTTTAGCAGGTATTATTATGGGATGTCTTCTACCTTCATCAATTGGGGCATTATTCAAGCGACCACCGACTCTCAAGATTCCAGATTCATCAAGGAAGGGATTTAAACAGGTAAGCTTACTTTTCTTATTTATTTGTTCTTTGTTTTTTATTTTAATCAATTCTTCCTGAAATTCTTGCTCTTGCCAATGCTTAATACATACAATTAACGCCTCAGCTAATTCTTTGCTTGTTAAATATGATGGTAAACTTTTGTCTTTAGCTCGTTTGAAGATTCTTTTCATCCATGCTATCACTCTGATTTGTCGATCAAATGAAGAGTACTTAGTCCAAAGAGTCGGACTCTCTTGAACATCCGCCATGAGATGACACGTCGTTTTCCGATTCCTTCTCTCTTCCTGTGTCTCGAAATTCTTTCTTTCATAATTTATTGTTTTCTCTTGCAAGAAACTTGGACCCTTCTTCCAGAGTTCGAAAATTATAAACTCTGATGGTTTCATTCCCCTAGATGCGCAATCCGCTGGATTGCTTTTTGTAGAGACATGTGACCACTGCTTGCGGTCCAGATTAGTCATGATCTCAGCCACACGGTTTGCTATAAACGTCTTCCATCTGCTGGGCTGATCACTCAACCAAGCCAGAACGATTGAGGAGTCCGTCCAGGCGTGTATGTTTTCTTTCGGTATCTTCATAACTTGTGCTACCTCCTGTAATAGTTTCGCTAGCAACAGCGCACCACATAGCTCCAATTTAGGAATGGATAGTTGTTTTATTGGTGCGACTCTGGTTTTAGAAGTTATCAAATTGACCTGAACCTGACCATCTCCGCTTACAATCCTTATATAGATGACAGCAGCGTAAGCGTCATTAGAGGCGTCACAAAAGCCATGGATCTCTATTAACTCACTATTTCGTCTAGTGCCTAACCATCGTGGTATTTTAAATTTGCTAAGATGTGGCAACTCGTTACGATAATCCATCCAGTCTTTTAACATTTGTGGGGGTAGCTCGTCATCCCAACCAATGCCAGATATCCATAATGCTTGTATCAATATTTTTGCCTTTATTATGACTGGTGCTAACCACCCTAAGGGATCGAACAGTCTTGATACTTCCGAGATTAACTTTTTTTTTGTTACAGGGGAGCTGAGTGGAGTCATCTTTATGGAGTATTCGAAATCATCGGTGCAACGGTTCCAGGTAAGTCCTAGAATTTTCATTATTGTATCCAGTTTTATTTGTAAGTTTTCTTCTTCTTTACCTGTATCTTTTTTTAACTCATTCAGTATCTCTGGTTTGTTGCTTGACCATTTCTGTAACTCTAATCCTCCTTTGCCTAATATTTCAGTGATATCTCTACACAATTGAATACCGTCTGAAACTGTCTCACATCCGCTCATTAGGTCATCCATATAGAAATCATTAATAATTACTTCAGCAGCTTCAGGAGAAATGTCACCTTCATCACGAGCCAGCTGCTGCAACGTTCGCACTGCCAGGTAAGGAGCCGAAGCTGTTCCAAATGTAACTCTTAATAATCTTAAATGTTTTATTTCAGATTCCGGATCTTCTCGCCAGAACAAACGCTGCAAGTCGACATCTTCTGAAGACACTTTAATCTGCCTGTACATCTTTACTATATCCGCTACTATACATATAATATGGAGACGCCATCGCATGATTATATGGCGCAAATCATCCTGTAATGAAGGGCCTATCATCAAATCGTGATTCAGTGAGACTCCATTGGTTCCAGGGCATGAAGCGTCGAATACTACTCGCAGCTTTGTTGTGCTTTTATCTTCTCGAATGACCGCATGATGTGGAAGATATACGACGTCATTTCGATCTTGTTCCTCTGTCGGTACATACTCCATATGACCAAGTTGTATATATTCCTTTATAACTTCATCATATTTTGATTTCAACTCTGTATTTTTCAATAACTTTTTCTCCAACATGTTCAATCTTTTCTTCGCAATAATCTGTGTGTTTCCATCCTTGCAGGTTGATTCTTCGCGTAATGGAAGTTTGACAATGTAACGGCCTGAAGGATCTCGCTTGGTAGTATTTCGGAAGATTTCTTCACAAGCTTTTTCTTCCTCAGTCAGAAGAGGTTTTTGACTATAGGGTTCTGATTCTATTTCCCAGAATTTGCGAAGCAATTCGTCTTCCGATACTTGCAGATGCATGCTAATGATGTGATTATCATTTGAATTTGGATTTTTTGTTTGAACCTTACCAGACAAAATCCAGCCTAACCTTGTGTTTTGAGCTACAGGTGATCCGACTGGACCCTTGATCAGACCTTCTACTAATATTTGCCCATAGACTTCCGCCCCCAATAAAATGTCAATTTTATTAGGTATATTGTATTTTGGGTCTGCTAGCTTTGATTCTGGTAGTTGTGGCAACAGTTGAAATTCAAACCTTTGATCTGGTAGAAAGGCTGTTAATTTTCTTAAAACATGAGCTTTAACACTAAGTACAAAACTGGACTCGTGAAGTGATTGTATTTTTAAATAAACAACATATTTTGAAGTCGTAGCTTCGTCACTTCCTACTCCTGATATTGTACTCTTGCTTGCATATTTTTTCAGGCCAAGAAGCTGAACTGCAGACTCCGTTATGAAAGAAGCCTGTGAGCCCTGGTCTAATAATGACCGGAGCGTGATATTAAGACCTGATGTTGCTTGAGCCTTTACCAGTGCTGTTGCCAACAGAACTTGTGTTGGAATGTTAGTAAAACAAGAAGTCACAAGGGTGCTTGACTCGTCCTGCGTTGATGTTGTTGCTAGAACAACATTGTCTTCGGGTGATTGTGAATTGTCGGTTGATTCTGGACTGTATTTTAAATGCAATAAGGAATGATGACGTTTATGGCAGATTCTGCACGTACTTGGATGGCGACATTGTGCTACCGAGTGGTTTGATCCTAAACAGTTAAAACAGAGGTTCCTGGTTTGAACAAAATTCCGTCGTGCTTGACAATCTTCCTTCGCAAACTTTTTACAATTTGCGACCTTATGGTTGTCTGAGCAGTAAATACAGGGTGTGACGTTGACATGAAATGCTTTTTTAGTGGTTGGCTGATTTGCATTATTACTACGAGATACATTTTTAACTGGTTTATTATCTAGGAACTCTAGTGCTCTGAAACGATGTTCTAAAAATTCTTTGAACTTATTTAAAGTTGGTAAAGTTTTTGTTGAGTCGCTAATTTTATCTTCCCATTGTTTACGTGATTCGGAATCTAATTTATGGCTCAAAATGTAAATCACAAGAATATCCCAATTCTCCGTGTCAATACCTAAGTTTTGCAATCCATTCAACGTCTCATTCGTGGTATCTAATAATTCTTTCAGGGCACTAGAGGACTCGGAACTAATTGACCGTAAATTCATAAATCTATCCAAAATACAATTTGCAATGTAACGCTTGTTACTATAACGGCTGGTCAACTGCTCCCAACATGCTAAATAGTTATCGCTTGTTATTGGTATGTGTCTCAAAAGTTGGTCGGCCTCTCCACTAAGATGACTTTTTAGATAGTGAAGTTTTTGTACGTTATCTAATGTTGAATTTTTATGTATGAGTGACACGAATAAATCATGAAATGTCGTCCACTCGGTATATTTACCCGAAAATGTAGGTATAACTATTTTTGGTAGCTTTATACAGGAGCGATCAACCTTTGACACATCGCGATCAACACTCGGACTTCTACTATTATGCTCAGATGCAAACTGCTCCAATTTTTCTTTTAAATCGGACTTGTAATCCGTGTACAATTCCTCGGTAAGTTCAAAGGTATCATTTACAAAATATTTGGATTTCTCGTAATCATCAGATGCAATATCTCTTAAAATTTTTTGATGAGTTCTTACAAACGTTGACCAGCAATTTTCTAAAGTTTCTAAACGTGTTTGTATGTATGATTTAGTGATTCTATCCTTAGGGGATTTTTTATAATTTATTTGAGCTTTACTTATTTTAGTGTACATATATCATCTTGGAGTGTATTTAATTTATCCATTTTATAAAGTGTCCAAACCCAAGCAACAAACAAAATATATTTTACAAGTCTAGTTTTACAAGCTTAGCGTAAAAAAACACAAGGTCCAAAATGCATACAAATGATGATGAAATTTTTCTAAGTCGAAACTGCATACAAAAATCAACGAAATTTTTATAAGTCCAAGCTGCATACAAAAGTTGAAGAAATTATTCTAAGTGTTTGAAATCCCAGCACTTAGAAAAAATCGGGCATAGGTTCCCCGTAGTTGAACTTTTTCTTGAATTATTCTAAGTCCCAAACTATTGAGTTATTTTCAAAGTCCCAAAACCACTGAATTTGCTAAGTTAATTTTCCACTTGTAATAGAGTTCAATTTTAAATGATTTCAAAAGTACTCACGTCACAACACTTCACTTACTGCCGTCACCACCAAACTCGGTTGCTACGTCACAGCTGGCCCGCTGACCGCCTCTCGACGTGATCTTCACTGACGTCACCTGACGTCACAGCCGGTCAGTTACTCGCCGCTCGAACGTGGTCTTCTTCAATGACGTCACCCGACGTCACAGCCGCTGCAGCGCTTCCGCCGATCGCCCCAAGCAGCGACCCACTGCCTATAGGTGCGATGCACTCCAACAAAAATCGCCTTTTCATCCGGCTCGAAGGACCAAATGATCACACGAGATCAAGTGTCCGACAATTAAACCACCGGTTAAATACGAAGACCGTTTATTGCACCAAAGGTGTACAGTACATTCGCAGAACAAATAACATTGGTGCGTTTAGCCTATAAGATCTACGCAAAACGAAATAGCACTGCGATGCAACTGACGCGCAGCGCCATCTGTTGGTATCTTATGAAACTAAATATCGTATGAAGGTAAACAATATGAATGTTGCAGTTAGAATGTTAATGTAGTAGTTTAAAGTCTAAACACATGCTATTAGCAAAGTATGACAAAACTCACAAAGTGATTTTCGACAGTGATCTAGTATCAACGGATCAGTACATCTACCAATAAGATTTTCCTCATCATCAGCCAAAGGACGTCTACTGCTGAACATAGGCCTCCCCATGGATTTCCACAGCGGTTGTGAGCGGTCTGCATCCAGTGTGATCCTGCGATCTTTACAAGGTCGTCTGTCCATTGTCGTATTAATATTAATGTTAATGTCGTCGTCCATCGTAATATTAATGTCGTATTCCTTTACTAGATAGATATATTGTAATATATCTACATATCTAGTAAAGGAAAAACATTGTTCTAACTGAAGAATCGTTATCATTAACATACTTCTAATCTTTACAGTAATCGACAGTTTATATCACTTTACTAAAAACCCATGTAAGGGTTGAAACCGAATGGGAAATGACGTGCTTCGCATTTGAAATGTTCCCATTAACTCCCATAGCTTTTGAGATGCAAATGTGATTTTTTTCTTCATAAAATCTCTTCATTGAATATTTCAAGCAGGGATTGTGGACGAACTTCCTTTCTCACTCTGAATGCTGAAGCGGATTTAAAAACCAGCGGCTTGATATCTACAATAGGTGTACGTGATTTATTTTGGAAAAAATTGTAATCCAAGAAGGACTTCCACTTATTAAACCAGCTAACTACATCATGACTCATTTTCAATTTACACAACAGAATAAGAAAAAAAAAATGCTACATTTGAAATCTCCATTGTTTTTTCAGTTTATGAGGGCCTCTTTTTACGTCGGCTACGAGTGTGTTCACTGTCAAACGGAAATTAAAATCTCAGTCACCCAAAGCTTGATACTCAGCCTCCAAACCAAAGGTACCTAACGTAAATATAAATAAACTGTAACTATGTTTTTTAAATGCTTTGAAAATCACTACCCTCCTTATGTCGAAGTCATAAGCGGTTATGATAGTTTTCCAGCTCATTCCGACAGGAGATTTTTAATTTTGTGAAATGGAGCAATTTGTCAGACATGAGCCACAGGCGCAATCTATTGAATTCTAAATTTAATTTTCCTTTAAATTTACAGCACACTTTACAAATAGAGTGCACCTAAAACGGGTCGAATATTTCAATCCATTTCGTATTCATGGCTGCCATAAAAGTGTCTGCGAGCACGAATAGGGTAAAGGTACCAATGATGGTTCATTGTTCGTTCGTACGCCCCCAGCCGTGTTGTCACATAATGTCAGTATCGGGGGCTCAATGTGTCACCCCTGTCAGACAAGTGCACTTGCCACGCGTTATCCTGATATGTAAGGGGTTTGGCACACTTGATGCATGTCAGAGATTGAGCTGGAAATTCGACGAAATTAACGTATTATTTAGGTTTTGGATTTCAGAGGAACTATCTCTGTGAGTTTACATGCAGCTTCAGATTGGAGCTAAAAAGGATAATATTCTCAAAACAGGACTGAAACCTTCCAATAGTCAAAATTTCAACGGACAGGCAGTGTAAAACCTTTTTAAAAAGATTTATACTACAGGAAAGCCCGAACTCGCCTTCTGTGAGATTAACGCACTGTGGTTTTATGGAGTAGGAATCAGTGCTCATTAGGATAAGTTTTTATTGATGAAACAAACATATGATCAAACAAAGTATGTGTGTTATGAAAAAAATAAATTAGCTGACTCAAACTTTACGTGTGTGGTTTCCACCATTGACATATAAAAACGTAAATAAATTACTTTTATAAAGATCTCCTGTGATTACTTACAATGAAACCAAATTAGCTACTTATGTTTATTTCATCTAAAGCACTGCCAAAACCACTGCAGAGACACAGCTGCGTACAGTGTTTAGTGTGTCAGTACCCTAACTTTGCTCCGCTACTTTGAATGACGACTAATTCCATTGTTAACGCTTTGGCATATGGGCAACATGACAGGAACGGTTTAGGACGGATTGCCAATATTCGGAGGACGTTTTGGACTGAGCTAGCATTATTTGCAAAGATTTTGGGTAGATAACAGTTTAAGCCATTTAGATTTGTCTATGGGTCTGTGTGAATAATACTTAGGGGTGATATTTTTAATCATTACATGCCAGCAGTTTAATATTTTATACTTTATCCTTTAATACTGTCTCTGAGATTTTAAAACCCAAATTTTCACCAGTAAAACAGTCGTCGTAATTATTGGGTGATTGCATTTTAGAGCCGGCAAACAATTAGGGGCCCGTAATAATTTGGGCCGAATTCACCGAATGGCGACGGCGAAAATATCAGAGCGACACGGGGCCGTAAAATCGCAAACAAAAACACAATTAGCAATTGAACAAGGGTGGGGGCACAAAGCTACTTGAAACCAAAAGGTTACGTGTCCATTTATTTTATAATAGCACTTACGGTTTTTTGGTTCTGATGCCAGGGGTGGTCTCATTTCGGCACAGTTACCCTAATTTGTTATTTCTGTCAGTCGCTTGGTGAACTTGCGGTTACCTTATGCAAATAAATGGATCCCTCCCCGCCCGATTGATATACTGCATGCGTATAATAATCACTGAGGTCGGAATCACAACCCAGTATATTAAGTAGCTATAGATAATATTACATTATATGAGTACTTATAAATCGAATATATAGGCTTTTTATGAAATCACATTACGTTCGTCAATATTTTTTAACATTGTCTGCTGAGTAAATTTACAATGTCCTTCACGTAAAGCTATCGGAAACCATATACAAGGTGTTTCAAAAAACGATTAAAGAATGAAGGGGTTACTCAGAATCAGTAACTGATCAACTTTCTCCTCAAACATGGGTCGAAATATGCCCAAAAATAAATTGACTGTCCATAGAAATCAGATGGGTCACATGACCAATTTAGTATGGGAAGTCAAATTATTTTTGGCGTTATTCGACCTATATTTCTACGAGAAAGATGTTTAGTTATTGATTCTGAGTAACTCCCTTCTTTCTTTACTCGTTTTTTTGAAACACCTTTTACATTTTTTACCACAAAAATTTACATGAATTGCAACCTTAAACGTGTATAGAAATAATGAATATTATTTACATAAAACACTATTACTTATATTCAATCAGGCCCTTGCATCTTAACAGGCTCTAAAGATCAGCCACAAAGTCACCTCACAACATTTTTCACCTAGATAATTTCTAAAGGGTTCCACAAAGTTAATTGATTAATCCAGTAACCTCACACCATTTGTCTTTCTACCTTGAAAACCATTTGCCAACAGTATGTTCCGTGATATGCTCGCAACAATATTAATCTCTGGATGATTCATCTTTTATCGTTCAAGGTTGCATGTACGTATCAGCTCGGGTGTAATAAATCAGCAAAGCTATCCTTGGGGTTTGAGCACGATGCTCTAGATTGTCAAGGAAGAAATGTGGCGGCCGAGTGTTGGGTTGATTACCCTATGAGCTATTTTATGTGTTTTTATTTATTGCTTTTAAAGAATGAGCTACTTTTAGTTAGGAAACAGTAAGTTTAATCAGTCAGGTATCAAACGACTGCCGGGAGTCGCATAATAATGGAATTTCTATTGTGTCTCGTTCACACATACTTGACGAGTTAAATTCATGTTTGATATCATTCGTCACTGAATAGATGGATATAACCGTCATAATGAAGCAATATGAAAAAGTTACCGTTTTAGATTACTTCTGATGCGTGCAGGTACCATCTCAAACTTGCTTTTCCTTGTTGTATTCAAGATAAAACCGTGTAATCTTTTCAGTAACATGTATCTTCTCTATTGCCAATATGCATGCCCCTCAACAGTACTTAATATCACGATAAACGGGTCCAATATTGCTCTCAGACCGTGCCAAGGCGTAATAAACGCATGAAAAGTGTTACCACAGGATCATTTGTTGTGCAATCTAGATCATCCTATACGACCCTTATTACAAGGTTCTAAGGCTCATTTTGAGTAAGATTTAAGAGCTAATATCTAGCAGCAAAATTGATGATGCCTGTACTGGATATCGTTTGTTTAGCTTCAAAACGCAGCAGAAAACTGTCGTCAATCAATATTCTAAGTGGCCTTGATGTGTGGGTATTATGTTATGGAGAAATATAACATTAAATTACAATTTTTAACTCTTACGGCCTGTTTTACAATGTCTTAGTAAGTTCTTTGTACAATACTTCAAACAAAATGACGTTCCATATTTGAATTTACTTGTTGGCTAGTTTTTTTTTAATTCGTCGATTGGTAACAGGCTTTTAATGAACTACTTTACTCTATCTGTGTATGTATAGTTAGTTCTGAAAATATTTATGAAACATTATTTCAACACTACGCGATTTAAATAGTATGAAATTCCCTTTTTCTATCTAAAATAATAGTCTATAGAGGCAACTGCTAGTAATCCATTGCAAGACAGGCGCAAGTCTATACCTTCCATATTTAATTTCTGAATTAAGTGCGCCATTTAATTGAGTTGATACTTTATAAGTAAAATTATCAAACAATATTTCATTAAGTTATAAATCACAGTGTATCAAGCGTTAAGTATCTATGATAAAGTGAACAATACGCTCTCCCGTCATTCGATATTGGAGCAAAAGTACGCCCGCTTAGTCATGTGATAGCATACAACATAAATCACTGTTGACTTCAAATGTCGCTGTTACTTTACGATTTTACAAAAATGTGTTTACTATGTGACATTAACTCTTGGGAATCTATACTAATATTATAATGCTGAAGAGTTTGTTTGTTTGTTTGTTTGTTTGAACGCGCTAATCTCCGAAACTACTGGTTCGAATTGAATAATTATTTTTGTGTTGGATAGTCCAGTTATCGAGAAAGGCTATAGGCTATATAACATCACGCTACGACCAATAGGAGCAAAGATATAGTGGTAAATGTGTAAAAAACGGAAGAAAGAAGTCACTATTACAGGCGGACGAAGTCGCGGGCAAAAGCTAGTAATTCATAAGTCGAAACATTTTTTACTAAAAATTCATGGCGTTTTCAACTTACACTAAAAGCTGTCTTGAAGATGTTGTTACTAGCTATAAGCCTGAACTTATAAATGTGCTCTTTTAAAACCAACTTTTAAGCATTTACCTTCGTCTTTTTATATTTGAGGTAACATGGTATTCTAGGAAGTAGATTTTAGCAAATCTTTCCCATGACCATTTCCCGTATGCAGTTTTAGACATTTTTGTGAATCGTTAATGCAGGCCTTAAATCAGCCCTGCTGCATTTGCATATGACTGGGGCGACAAAGAACAAAGAGGATGAAGTTTTTTCTTTTTTTCGGCAACGACGATATCGGCAAAGGCATAACTCAGGCTATCTGCGGCCTGTGAATCATTGAGTTTGGTGAAAAAAAAGTTATATGATAAAGGTACTGTGGCAATATTTTGTTGTGGTTTATTTATCTGAAACTGTTGGCTTTTATTGATACCATAGCCAAGGCATAAACATTCAGCACAGACAAAGTTAATATTGAATTCTTTATAAAACTACTTTTTTGTTTTGATTTATTACTTTGAGCACGCGTAGTAAGTCTCTACTGAATACACAAAAAGCAATTTTTTCTTTTTATTTTACCAAATCTACGGCCACGTTTGAGTTGAGTCACGTACTAACGATTCTTTAATTGAATTTTAAATCAAAGACTCTTCCATCAGGCTTACTAGTATGAGGCTTGAAGGTGTGTTTTACAGGCAACTCGATAAATTAACTAAAGCGGATTAGTAAAACTAATTTTGTCGGCCATTATAGAAGTTTCGTGATTAATGTTGTTTGTTGTTACATTTAGCACTAAAACCAAGCTTTAGACTTAAGTGATATGTTCGCCAAAGGCTCATAGTAACATTTGCAAGGATTAATTTGTTAGCAAGAGTAAATATTCCAAATACGAGTGTTATTTTTTATTTTAACTAAACGTTCATAATGCATTTAGAACAAACTCAGATGCAGTACATTTTTTTGACAAATGTATTCAATTTATTTATACTTTTCATACCTATAAAACATTTTATATTTTTCATATTTATAGTTTTGTTGAAATAAACGCCTTTTCAAGCACCATGTGATAACCCCCGCACGTGCTCAAAGAACCATAGACTTAACCAAAGAGTAGTCAAATTAACATGGCGTCAGCGATTCCGATTTTACTATACAACCATTTTTGACAAACACCCCCTTATTATCTTTACCATTAGGTAGAAATTTTAGTAGCAAAACTGTAAACAAAACATTGTCATATG
Organism: Pyrausta aurata; assembly: GCA_963584085.1. Classification (NCBI taxonomy): domain Eukaryota; kingdom Metazoa; phylum Arthropoda; class Insecta; order Lepidoptera; family Crambidae; genus Pyrausta; species Pyrausta aurata. Next base: position 7,251,015 of record OY757260.1, read on the forward strand.
TGGGGAAGTGATCCGTCAACGAGCAACGTAATCAACGCATGTTACATTATAATGATCGTTCAAATTTTACTTAACAAAAAGTAAACAAAGATTCTTATTTTAATGACCATAAAGGCGCCTTTTGATGGAAAAACTTTTGTTGTACTATCTGATATTATGACGGCGTTGCTTTGACATACTTGTTTGTTACTTCATCAAGTAAATACACACACACACATAAACACGTAGAAATTATAATAATATTGTAAAAATAAATAAGACATTTCATTTCACCATTTACTTACGTTACGTTATTTTTATGGAGTCTTAATATTTTAATCAAAATAACAAATGTAGCATCTAACATAAAAACCGCCACATTAATCCAAATTAAAAGCTCTAAAAGCGAATCGGAATTGTAATTTTACAAATCTGCAAAAGTTATTTATTGCCATAAAAATGTCGTGAACCGTATCCAACACATATATTACAAATTCCTGTTCAATGATAAAGACATTAGCGAGGCTTAAAACCAAAATGAGGATATAATGTTATACTTTAACCCGTCAAGTGATTCCTGGACACACCTTTGTCTTTGAGCGAAAAGAGCTCGACGCGTTTTACGGACAAACGTCTGTCCGTAACTAAATTCGTTATCTTTGGCGCCTACCTTCACTCAGTTTCTGTGGTTGGCCGGGCGTATAAATTTGCACAACCAATCAGAGAATACTTCTGAACATATTTCTAGTACTGACCAATTGGCAACAAGCAACAACATTTCTGCAAGATAATATTTTTTTCGTCCTGGCCTCAGTGTCCGCCATTACTGTTGTTGTTACGCAATTGTTCCGTGAGTGCTAAAGGTAAAACTGTCTCAAGCAGTTAAACGGGATGTGTATATTACGATAATTATAGATGAAATTACTAAGAAAGAAGTGTAGAATATGTTTTAAGCATTGGTTTTAGCAATTTTAGTAAATAAGTTGGTGAAAAAAGGGCCAAACTTTTCTATCGGAACGGTCAGTCCGCCATTACGATTTCGCGGTCGGTGTCGCTGCGTAAATAATTATAATTTGGGTAGTCATTTGTCTTATTTCTTGTGAACTTTGTTGTGAAAATTAATGGCAAGTAGTTAATCTATAGAATAGAGTAGTGTATAAGTGTCAATACTATCACAAATTTGTGTTTCAAAGTGTTGTTTACAGTGACGAAAGTTTACAAAAACAAAGTGGAGATTTTAACCAATGGATTAAATATTATGTAAGTTATAAAACTCTATTACACATTTTTCAGTGTATAGGTTATTTCCTATACTTTATAATGGTATATGATTTATAAGGTATAATTATAACCACAATGTGATATTTTGATAAATCCTGATGAAGGTCATCAAAAATTTAGGTACATAAATTACCCTGAGCACTACTGCCATCGTCCGTTTCGAAAAGCTCGACGCGTGACGGGTTAAAAATTTCAAATTGATTTGGATCCTCCGAACGAACAATTAAAATGTAAATTAGGTCATTGTGGGACCGCCTGAGGTTCGGTTATACCACACCTAGAATAAGATCAGCAACATCGTTTATCGTAAATATTGTTCTACATTTAATAAATAGGTTCATTAATGTTTAAGTATGGAAAAGGAATGTCATTTTCTGACTATCATGTCATCATCATCAACATTCTCTTGTCCCTTTCCCAGTTTATCTGTTATGTTATGTTTTTTTCTCTTCGACACCATTCTACCTATGTGTCACTTAATCATCAATGGCATTCATGTAACCGGCAATTAATCCAATTTACAATTCAATATACTTCTCATATAAAATTGGTAATGTACTAATCTAATAATAAAAGGACAATACAGTTTCATGAAACAACATTGTATCGTATTTTATATTTTAAATTGTACAAGGTCTCTTTTAGAAATAGTACTAAATATTTCTACTTTGTGGCTTGGCGCTCAGAAATGCGAAATAAAAATACCTCTACGTCTCTCTCATTAGCAAATATCTCGAAAATATTCATTTACATGCAATGAATATGCGCCATTAAAATACAATACAAAAATACGATACAGCGAAACGATACTTGACATAAGGATTACATGTTATCTTTTTCATACCTTTATGGTTTTACATTGTATTACAGGATACCATAAACACAGTACTTATTGAAAAAAAATCGTGTGTAATATTTCCGTGAATCTGAAATGCTTTTGAACTTGCCATATTTTGGTAAAAATACTTTTCAATTTGTTAGTAATTAGTTCGTTTAAAAGTTTCACTACGTAAATATTGGTCAGAAAATGAAAATGTGCTTAATGAATTATTTATGCCCTAAGGATATTCTGAAATACTTACCTATAAATCCAAGTAACCGATTTCAATCTAGGTAATTTATACAGCGTCCATTGTAAGCCCAGATAAACACAACTAAAGGCGTACAGAATAGTTAATGAGCCCCACCTATAATTTCTTATCTTACCCCTCCATTGAAACGTAACAATATGTCATAATTATTTAATTAATTCAGTCCCTGGGTTATCTCCTTTCATAACTCACACCACCTACACGGGGCGAATACTCGATTCGGTGTTTATTAAAGTCACATGTTACGTTATGGTTTTCATCGAATTAGACTTAACTTAGTTTTGGAAGGTAGTTAAATAAACCTTGTAAAGAAGAAATTACTAATGAATCTAAATTCTCACTTTCAGACAGTATTTTGACATTCAATTAACTACTACTACTAGCGTACGGAACTGACTTCGTGATCATGGCGTTTACAACGGTGCCAAAAAGTTGTAAGCTCAAAAATAATTAGGTGCATGGAAGAATTCCGAATCCTGAAGCTTACTATTCTAATTATACTGAGTTGTTCTAAAATACAAACAGAGCATCTTTTGTTTGTGCACAACATCAAAGCTAAAATTAAATTGCTCCTTTTTTATTTTTTAAAACCAACGTATACTATAAATACATACCTACCTGATATAAGATGCAGTGTCTTTGCAGTAATTAACAACATCCTTCCACCTGGTAAAACGAACAAATCAACTTGTTCTACAAGTTTCAACAAAGGTAATAAGGTAATCATGTTTGGCCCACGCGTGTCATAATTATGCGTTCGTATGCCCACATGTTGTCAATTAATTGCACCTTGGTTTGTTTCTCTTATTGAGCCTGTGTCTCACTGAGAGGCTCTTTTAAACCATTTTTAACACTTATCATTCTATCTGCGAGCCCCTTACCTATTTCAGCCTAATATTTAAATGTTATGTTACTAAATTATGTCTTAACACGTCCCAAGACACTACTCCAGACACAAAGTTCATCGTTTTCACGTCTGTAGGCGTTCACTGTCCCGGAACGTGTTAAAAGAGTTTCAGCAGGCTGATCTTTATTTTTATTTATTTTATTTTGGTTTTGGCTTCCGTACAAAGCAAAGAATAAATAACTCTCCTAGAGTTGATTATCTGATAAGGCTAAAAACAATAAAGTCTACAGAGGTTTATATCCATAGTGGTAGTGAGTTAGTCTTATTGGCCACGCATTGCAATTTTATAGTCAAGCATATGAATATGACTGACAGTGAAAAGCTTTCTGATTAACCGTTACACAAAACTCAAAAAAAGAAATAAGAGGCATCTAAGTGCGACATATCTCACAATAAAAACTTTTTGTAAAAAAAAAAACATTTGTGTTGACATTTCCAGTGCCAGTCGTTTTTATAACTTTTGTACGACTTAATAAGACCAAAAATGTAATTAAAAGGGTGTATACGATCTCAATAAAAGGTTGGCTGTATCGATTATTTGGATTTGCATATTTTACTGATCGAGGTCAATTTCCAGATAAGATTAAGAAACATTTAATACTGTATGGCGATATTAAGTTTTTTCTAACCATACCTGCCTACAATTTGAATTAAAAAAAACCGGCCAAGTGCGAGTCGGACTCGCGCACCGAGGGTTCCGTACAAACCTGCAAGGTTTACAAAGTTCGTTCATTACGACAATCGAGTCATAACTATGGTATTTTTATTGCAAAATGAAATTCATAACATTACAATGGGGAAAGAATCTATCTACGCGTTCATGAGGAAAAAACCGGTTAAGTGCGTGTCGGACCCGCGCACTGAGGGTTCCGTGCCACCCTTAACTGAATTCAGGATCCACTTACTTTCACTTAACGAAAACATCACAATATATTGCGACAGCAAAAATAACTTTGTTTTTCATAGTGTTTGTATGAAAGACAAAGTTATATTTGCGGTTAATAAAAATGTGCAATATCTTAAAAACTACTGGTTCGATCTCCTTCAAAACAATTTTCGTTGCAAGTTTTTGTTGAGATCTACATCATATATTTTTTTCAATATTTTCACTTTCTTAGTTCAAAAGTTAGATGGGGGGGGGGGACGCCCATTTTACCACTTTGGAAGCGTCTATATCTCAAACCTTACACTTTTAGAAAAAATGGTTTTAGAAACCTCAACATCATTTTAAAAGACCTATCCATAGACACCCCACACGCATAGGTTTGAGTAAAAAAATATTTTTAGGTTTTAGTTTCATGTATGGGAGCCCCCCCTTAAATATTATTTTTTCTTACTTTTTGTCTCTGAATCGGAAAGCAGTGAACAAAATACACCTATCTACCAAGTTTCAGCTATGTGATGCTTATAGTTTCAGAATAAAGTGGCTGTGACATACGGACGGACAGACAGACAGACAGACAGACAGACTTGACGAAACTATAAGGGTTCCGTTTTTTGCCATTCGGCTACGGAACCCTAAAAATTGGTTGCCTGTAAAGTCGGTATACGGGCGAAAGTTTTACGTGACAACGACGTTTATGTCTGTCTCTCTCGCTCTTAGGCGGGCTAACCATGCCCGAGTGGAAGGGACGCGTGCCTCTCACTCGCTCTCATTGTGAGCGCATAACGTGAGCGGAGCGTAACGCAGTTTCTTGAAGTGTCACCCGGCAAACCAATTTATAAGACTAAGAATCTAAGTCAAGAGTGATTTATGCTTACAAAAATGCTATAAGTTCCCACAAGTTTTACGGGTAAATATAACTGGTACTAAAACAACTCACTTCATTGTTACTTTACCTATTAATATTTGCAAATGTGTACGTACGTACGTACATAACAAACATAAAAACTTCTTACTTTATCCAGCATCAAGTCATTAAAGCCTTAGCTTTATCTCCAAGCTCAAGATCGAATCATCGTCAAGATATAAAATATCTGCAATATTAAATACGCTAATCCTGGCAAAAACATAGCATCGCAGCGCCATATTTTAGCATTGGCGATGCATTCACATCGTATCAGATGTTGCCGCGTATTATTAATAGTTGGTTCAGATACTGCTTTCGCTTAACGACTGCACTTCGTCTTTGTTGAACAGCCAGCCCAGTGCAAATTAGTGTAAAGTTGAAAAATAAGAAACCAGCTAGAATTCCGTTACTATAATTATACTTTTGAATAATATTCGTACACATGCATAACATAACATTCCGTGAAAGTTGCTAGCACATAATTTTAATCATTTGAAGACCAAACTATAACTAAGTTTTAAACGTAGGTAACACAAAAATTTAGTTATATTTTTTTATCTTGTCATTTGAATAAAAAGTTTGGTAGTCAAAAATATACATAAAATAAAATGTAAATTTAAATGCTATTTGGTGTTCATTACTATGTTTAATCGATATTTTGATAGAGCAAAATGATGATGAAATTATGAACTGTCTTTACATTCCATGCTGTGGCTACTGGCAGCAGCTCGCCTGTAAGCAACTACTAGCTTCTTACAATGCTATCTCCGAGGCTTCAAAACCAGTTACGAGCCATTATCAGATCCTATGCCTGGGGTGGCATTAAAGTGTTGCCCTCAGCCCTGCTTTGTTTATTAAATTATGTCCACCGTCACTATAAATATCAGGCCGAGACGCGTTCATTTAGTGAAATACCGATCTAAGTTACGATACAGTATGAATTATGTCGTGTCCTTAAGAATATCGTCTTAGACCGGCATAAACAAGGCTAAGAAGAAAAATGAGCCTTATCTAGATTGCTGTGAAGGTTGCTTGCGTGTTAGGTGTAAAGTTGCGGTTTGAATATTTCCACGATGATATTGTATTGAGGAAAATTCCTTACAAGTTTGGCTTTAGGCGAACGATAAGCGCAAGCCAAGAGTTTCTTCTTATCTTACCCATTTTTAACCCCCGGAGTAAGCTGTACAGGATTTTTGAATAAATACATACACGGATTTAAGTGCTGCAGATAAAAACTTAAAATGAACTATAAATTATTGTTCAAAGCTACCGATTCAAAAACATTTTTTGAGCAAATTTTAAACACTTTTACCATTCATGGAGCTCTTTTAAGTAAAATAATACAAGGGTTACTTGATTACCTTTATTCAAAGGTTTATTTTTCTTTCTGATCTTTAGTCTCACACTTACCTTAATTCGAGTTAATACTGGTAGGTAATAAATATCAATCCGTCAACTCCTTTTTAACTTGAAACGCACTGGCCGAAAGAGAACGTGTTGATAAAAAGCATTCGACGCGATCCAAAAACAATTGACGATCGCCAACGTGTTCCCGATTTAAAAAGAAATAATTCTTCAACGTTTGCGTTCGCTGCCAGATATAATCGCGTATTAAAAGTAATTGAATCAAAAACAAACGAAAATCGAGGCGAAGCGAAGAAATAAGGAGGCAAAAAAAGTCGGTCTGGAGATGTAATGACGGAGATAACTTCAACCAATTACCGAGTGGTGCTGCATCGGCAGGATAAAATGGACTTCGGGAGCGCAAATATGCAAGGACGGTCTTACGTAAAATACTCCAAGCTACAGGTTGGGAGGAAATGCCGGATATTTTATTTGCTCTTTATTTCCTTCACTATTTCCCTAGGAAGCGACAAAGAAATTAGTGATATTAACTTTGCCTGTCAATTTTTATTTTCTTTTACATTTATCCTGTTTTCTTAGGAGTTCGTTATAGAATTTTAGGAATTATGTAAAATTTACCTTTTATTTGATTTGACTGATTAAAGTGGACGATGAAAGTTTAATATTTAAAAAATGCTTGTCTGCAAAAATTGCAGTACTTTGAGTACAACGACTTATCAAGATAATTTTGATTACCTACATTTTGTTTAGCTTCTATTTGAGAAATATTTGGAATTAAGAACACCCTGTTTAAAAAAGGGCGCGTGATAGGCGACGCGAGCATAATGATAACATCTGAAAGAAGCTGACTCATTACTGCCATTTCCTCGGTATTAAAACCACAATAATTATACTTGGGAAAACGAAGCTTATATAAATAGAGCTTACAGCGCTATACAGAATCTTATAATAGAGGTCTACAGAATCCATGAAAGAATTAAGAAGGTTGAAATTATTTTCTTTCGTATTTTTTATTATTATTTTGATGCTTATTCTATGTTGTGACTTTGTGTAACGTTATTACTTAACAACCATAAAGGTATTTCGTAGAAAAAGTTAAAGAACTAGAATATTAAAACGATTAGTTTCACTGAGGGACTTATAAGTTCTACGTTTTGAAAGTTAAACTATCAATTGTTTTAAGAACGATCGTTCAATGTCGATGACCAATGCACACAATTCATCAAGGAATTTTAATACCTACATTCTTTTTCCAAATAATTTTGATAACGAAACTTTAAAGCGTACCTTATCTTGTATTTACAAATCGTAAGCCTCGATCCGTTGCATAACAAAATGCCTCGTTTAGAACAATTGCGCTCTTATTCGGCACATGACAAATGACTGGCGTGTCTTACGTCAGATCTAGGGATGTCGCTGAAAAGAAAAATAAAAACAGTTGACGCAAATCAATAAATTAATTATATTTCATGCCAGTAATAAATAAACACATGCAGTCTAATCATTAAGATTTGATTACCTGACAATGGAAGGGTTATCGAGCGTGGTGTCAAATGAAACAAGACAAAATAATAAGAACAAAAATGTTTATTCATAATCGGGTTATAGAATTTTAAACTATGTATCTATATTGTCCAAGTTAAGTTTGGACCACTCATGTTTAATGGTATGTGGATAATTAGCAATAAAACTAAAGCATTGCAACAGTAGACCAAACTTAGTAAAGCCAAAAGTTTTTGAATTGCTGTCTTCTGTTAAATAAATCAAGTTAATCGAAACTCTTCGAGTATGTAAGTGCGTAAGAAAAATTGTGCTTCAAACCTACTCTTTTATTGGATTGGATTTTCAGAAAGACTTAAATGACCTACATTCTTATTGTGGACAAATTATAATGAAAGTCCTAGTTGCCCAACTTTCGGCAGCCCTGAAAGATTTTCATCTCGAACACAAACGAGAAAGTATAAACATTTACATTTGAGGTGCGCCGCCGAAAAAACGGCCCGTCCAATTTTGGACTTATCTAGAGATGCCTTTGTTTCCTTGACAGGTGCATTAGGGCTATCACGCAACAATTAAATGCATCGATATCGCCGCATCACCGTGAGTGGTGATACGGTACGTGATCGGGGTATGGTATTCGTTGGTTTGAGGTCGATGCAACATGGGTATATCTTTCATTGAGTTGAGTGAGTACAGAGTTCGATTCCTTGTCAGCCACAGTTGTTTTTTACAAGTGCAATTAATATTACTCCTACAAGTTTTGACCAGAAATATGTAAATTTTTACCTAGTATGCATTACTTTAATATGATAATCTTAAGTAAAAAATTATTCATCAACTTATTATTCCCCTACTTAACTGAAAATAAGGAAATATTGCTCATAGCCAAGATATCATTGCGGAATGTCACCTTTTAGGATTGTTTTTCTTTGAGTTTACTGGCCTGATTAAGTTTATCAAAATAATTGTACCTCATAAAGTACCTTAAAAGTAAAAATACAGTTACGAGCCTACGCTTGACGCACGCGTCTTGTTTTTTCTTACGTTGTTACACAATAGAAACATGAAGAGTAGGTTTTCACAAAGATAACTTAGGAATCTGGAAACAAAAATGTAAAAAAAAATCATTATACTTACTTTTTTAAAAGTCTGCGAGCTTTTATGACGCAATATTTAAGAATAAGTAAAAGTTTACACTGGAGCCGAGGAAAGACTTATATAACGTTAAAAAGATCTAAATGCTTATTTTAATATAACATAAGAAGTAAAAAAATAAAAATAATCTAGAACAATAATATGCAAGTTATTATGCTTTTAGGCACGATAAAAGGCTTAATCACAATTTAAAGACAGCAAAGGTACAAAAGCAATATTATAAGTGCTTGTATAGGTTAACAATGATAGAATAGTTCTTCTGTGTTCATTCCCATATAGAGGACTAATAACAACAACCTTTATTTTACGACCAAATGGACTGTTACTCTCTTACCTGCCATTTAAAAACTATAAAACAGCTTTTTAAGATACAACCTCAAAGTTTTAGGTGCGTGAAAATATGTTCTTTTAATAGCCGAATATCAAACCTTAGCGTTCAGTAACCCGTGGGCGTTTGTATAATATTAATATTATAATTGGGCGTTTACTTTTGCTCCAAATTGCTTTATAAGCAGTCGGCTGTTTTTTGTTTGAGTGATACAAGAATCTTAATTTGGGACCCATTTTTAGATTTGAGTAAGGTTCTATTCGAATTATTTAGTCTTATGACGATTGGATTGTAATTATTATAATGCTCTACGATGGAATATTTAATCAAGTAATGATTTTCTGAATCATTTTTATACTCAAATTTAAAAATACTAATAATTTGAAATAAATGATGTATAACGTTGTTTAATCTACCTTAATTTTTCCAGTAGTAACTTAGATCTACACTAACCTTAGGATTTCTAATTACAACCTAAAATCCTAAGATATTTTTACAGCTTCCTAAAGTACCTACGAACCCTTTATGTATAGATTTTCTATATTTTATTGTAAGTAGAAATAAAATTAAAAATTAAAAAAAGAATAAGAAAAATTATGCAGGCTACTCCGTAACATTATTAATAAGCATATCTCATTTTAAGTAAACTATGTATTTTAAATATAAGTTCTTATGAGAAATAAACTTCTTTAAACCTTATTGTTACTTACATTTTACCTACGTTAGAAACTACTGAAACACTAACCAATCGCTATTAGTGTATTCATTCTAGATTTCAATGTATGGGCGAAACGGCAAAATTTATAATTTTAGTTTGTTGCTGCTGTGTTATAGCTCTAAGTGAGTACATTATAGAACACAACTCTCCCACCCCCCCAACCCGCCGCTTCACCCCTCCCCCCCTTGATAAAGGTCCCAAATTTCATATTTCCTCTATTTTCAGGAAAACTATACAAGCTAGGACAAAATGGTCAATGACTAAATTATTTGTCAATAAATTACCTACAAATAAGTATTAACATTCATTTTGATACGAGTTATAGTTTTTAAGCTATGGAGCATCAAAGAGTACTAAAAATGATCGCTTAGCAGAAATACAACATTTAACACAAAATAAACAATATAATTTATAAATTTTCACAAGAAATGCGTTTCTGTAGTACTTACCTATCTAAAACAAATCAGTATCGTCATTGTTATCTTCTAAAGGTTTGTCGAATCTACTAAGGCCCCAATGTCTGCATATGGTGGAACAACGGAATGCACCTTCAACACATCCACATATTTTTCTGTAGCCATTTTTGCAGCTGCATGATATTATTTTAGTATCAACTGTACAGCTTGATCAAAGTATGCATTGAATGCTGACAAGCTGAAGAAGGTGGTCTTTTCATAATAACACCGTATTGTTCTTGGGAGTTGGTCAAGAAGTGAAGTTGAAGTACCTAAATGTTTCGTAACACAATTATACTTTTTTCGGATTGCTTAGCCCCATACTATGCAAGAATATATTTTTCTCCTGCCTTTTTACCTCCTCGCGTTAGGCATCAGGAGGTATTGTATCTTGCAAGTCGATGTTATATGTTATTGAATAGACGGAACCTTTCCTGTGCCTTAGAATGCCGATATTATGTAGTACGTCGAAAAGACATTTGTCGTTGTGGTTGGGCAAGACATTGATCTGTTGGTTCTTTTACTGGGACTGACTCCACCACGTAAGAATATATTCTACTACATCTGCATTCTACAACAAAGGAAAGGTTTAGTCTTTCCCGTTTGGTAAAAAGACCGAGTTGAAAGATACAATAAACGTTTAAAATAACCCGGATGCCTCACGCAAGCAGATAGAAGAGGCAGGAGAAAGATATATTCTCGGATAGTAAGATAAGATAAGATAAGATAAGATATATTTATTTACTTAAACATGTGTACAGTACATAGTTTTTACAAACACAGTAGCAGAGATGTTATAAACTTTTCATTGATATCAACATGTTTTACCGAAATTCGGCATGTAAATATATAATGTCAATTTTAGTACTAAATTTGGGCAAATAATATATTATAGTAACTAAGTCAGTAATAACAATAGATATTAATCAATTCTAATTGTCAAAATTTATCTTCTAGAAAGTCATTTATATTATAGTAACACTTATCAACTAGGAATCTTTTAAATTTAAATTTGAATTGCTCTGTAGATAGTATTTTATATTCATTAGGGATTTTATTAAAGATTTTAGGTGCCATACTTACAACGCTTTTTTTTAATAACAATGTTTTCGAAGTGCATAGGCACAGTCTATCACCATTTCGTCGATTGCGTATGACAGTATCGGATAAACGGGAAAACAAATCAGGATTACATTTGACAAAAACAGCTACTTCTAAAATGTATAACGACGGAAGAGTCAAAATTTTGTGTCTTATGAAATATGGCTTGCAACTGTCTGTAGTTTGCAGGCCAAACATACTTCTTATGCATCGCTTTTGACTCCTGAATGCTATTTTATTGTTGGTCGAATTGCCCCAAAATATGATACCATATCTAAGTAATGATTCAGCTAGCCCGTGATAAGCCGTCAGTAATGCCTCAATATTCACAGTTTTCGAAAGTCTATAAAGTGCGAATGCTGCAGAACTTATTTTTTTTGTCAATTGGTCTATGTGATGTTTCCAGTCTAGCCTTCTGTCAAAGTGTAGGCCCAGAAATCGAGCAGTGTCTACTTGGTCAATTATTTTATCATTGTATGACACTTCTATTTCAGACGGAAGTTGGCACCTTTGACTGAAATGCATTATATGAGTTTTATTTAGATTAATTTTTAAATTATTGTTATTAAGCCACATGATTATTGATTTTAATGATTCATTGATGTCAAAATTGTATGTTAATAGTATGTCAGTTTTAAAAGAATTTTTATCAGTCATGTTAATAATATTAGATTTAGGGTGATTGATGTCATTGCATTTTATTGTTATTGTGCTGTCATCAGCAAATAGCGTCATTGGGTGTTTGGTGGCCATAGGCAGGTCATTTATATAGATAATGAACAACAGGGGACCTAGGACACTGCCCTGTGGGACTCCATATGTGGCAATGCGTTCATTAGATGAGTGTACTTCTTCGGTCCTGGTTCTGGTGTTAAGTCTACTTATTTCCGTTTTATGTCGACGTTGACTTAAATAAGACTGAATTAGACTAAGAATATTACCTCTTATGCCATATGATTCTAGTTTGAGAAGTAGAATATTGTGGTCGACATAGTCAAAAGCCTGTGTCATATCGCAGTACAAGGCAGATATTGGCAATGTCTTGTCAACGTGAGTTATAACATACTTATAGAAGTCATATATTGCCATGTTTATCGATTTTTTCTGCCGAAAGCCTTTTTGTTCTTTACAGAAAAGTTCATTGGATTCAAAATAATTATTAATTTGATTGTAAAAATATTTTTCTAATAATTTAGCGAAAATTGATAATAAAGCTATAGGTCGATAATGTTCCATCGATTCTCTATTTTCTTTTTTGAATAAAGGTTTAATAATTGTATTTTTTAGGGCATCGGGGAAAATCCCTTGTTCAATACTAAGATTAATGATATGACTTATGTGGTGACATATTTCTTCACTCACTGCTTTTAATATTTTAGTAGAGATGTTATCGTACCCCACACTATTCGTGCACTTCAACCCTTTGATTATTTTTAGAACATCTAGTGGTAGACATGGCGCCATAAACATGGAAGAAGATCTAGGTTTGATGTGACTTGTCACGTTTTTTCCACAGCCTACTAATGGTTTTACTTTGTCAATAAAGTAGTCGTTGAATGCATTGGCAATTTTTTGTGGGTTAGTTAAGTAATTGTCATTTATTTTTATTTTAGAAATTGATTGTCTAGGTATGTTAGGTCTTGCTTTATTTATAATTTGCCACGTAGATTTAGTTTTATTGTCCGATGTTATTATTTTATGGTTATTTTGAGCTTTTTTTGTTAAAGATATAAGTTTCTTAAGGAGTTTAGTGTAATTTTTGTATTTAGTATGATTGGCGTTAGATGGTTTAGTCCTATATTTCCATAAAAGGTCTCGTTTCTTTTTGCTACATATTTTAAGTCCGCGTGTTATCCAATTAGGTTTTTTGGAAATGTTTATTGTTATTTGCTTGGAGGGAAAGCAAAGGTCATAAAAAAGGCTAAAATGTTCGTAAAAGCAATTGTAAGCTAAAGTTGGATTCGTAGCCTCGTACATGTCAGAAAAAGCTAATCTTTTCATACATGTTTTAAATTTCTCTATATTCTCCTTGCTATAGTCTCTCACTGATTTTCGCCATGATTTTAGTTTAGGGATCTTTTTTACCGGTATCTTAATTAATTGAGCATTATGGTCAGACAAGCCAAATTCCAACACTTCCGTCTTACATGTTCTTTTAAAGTCATGAGCAATATTATCGATACATGTTTTGCTAATTGGTCGTGTTACCTGCTTAATAGATAGTTTAAGATTATAATTTAATAGTACATGTTCAAACTTTTGGGATACATTATCATTTTTAAGCATATCAATGTTAAAATCACCAGCCAGTATTATATTATTACATTTCAATTTGGTTATAACTAACAATGCCTCGTTAAGCTTTTTAAAGAATATTTTTAAGTTATTACAGTCTGGTATGCGATATAAACATATAATCACAATTTTAAATTCAGTCAATTCAACTGCACAACATTCAAATGTATACACTTGTGATATTTTTTTTATTTCACGAATTTCCCTCCATTTGATATTATTTCTGATAAGGATGCATGCTCCCCCTCTCTTGCTGTTGTTTCGACTATAACATTCTGCTAGTGTATAGTTTGTAAGGTCCAGGAACGATTCATAGCCCTCCATCATAAAGTGCTCGGTGACACACAAAACGTCAATATGTTTTTGTCTTTGAGATAGTTCATCCAGGTTAATCATAAGGATATCAGCTTTACTTAATAATCCAGCTATGTTTTGGTGTAGTACATAAAGATATTTAGTCTCGAAAAAACTGCGAGTCATCTTCGTTGAAGTCTATTTGGGACTGTGATGAATTGTTACTAAGATTTGGTTGATTATTGTTACTGTGATATATTTCTATTTCCATTATCAAATTATTCAAGCTCGCAAATATTGTCTTGACACCACGGTCATTTACGATACCCAGGCTTCTGTGAAACATGGTGAAGTCATAGTTCAAATCTTTATTGGAGTCCAGTATGTACGCGTGTTTATGTGTCATTATATCTAGGTACAGCAGATTATTAAAGTTTTCTACTCTCCAGTTAAACATGTTTTCTAGGTTGCCATATTTATACGTCGGGAGGCAAATTATAACATTTGTATGCTTAATCTGCTCAAGAGACTCTCGTATCAGGTATATTAGACCGAAATAGTCTTTGGTTGTTTTAAAGTCTTCGTCTCCTATCATGATTATACAGTAATCTTTAAGAGTAAATCCTTGCAATTTATTTATAAGTCCAAATAAAATGTGTTCTGTATTGCCGTCTGGTGTGAGATAGTGGCATAATTGCGAGTTTCTTCCTTTTATGTTATCCTTCGCTATTTTTATTATGTTGTTATGTTTGTTGCAGCTTATTATACATACTTTTCTAGGAGACTCTTGTAATGGTGATGTTGTCGGAGTCGGCGAAGGTTGTGGCTCTAGGTTATTCAAACTACTTGTGTTTTTTTTAATCATTTTTGTAGAAGTATGTTTATTTTTCGGTTTTGATTGACTTTTTGCCTTTTTTGTCGTCGGTGTTGGTTTTGTATCCGATTTATCAGTAGCTTGGTTAGTTGTAGTTTGCATTAGTTCTATTTTTCTTTCTATATTCTCAAGCTTATTTTTTAGATTGTCATTTTCTAGTGTTAAGTTTTGTATTTTGCCATTTGCTGTTGTCAATTTGTTATGCAATTCAGAAATTTGATCTTGTAGATTTTGTATATTTTTTTGGTAACAGTCTTCTTTAGGTACTGGGCTTCTTGTAGGACTTATTTCCTGTGTTTCTACAATTGTATCTCCTATTTGTGAGTTTAACATGGTGTCGGATAGAAGAGACTCGTCATTAGAGAATTTAGGTATTTTTCTCCTTAGTGTTACATTTGAATCACTTTCGACAAAGGAGTGATTAAAAGAATAGTCGACATCATTAATTGTAAGTAGTTGCTGTCTACATGGAGTGTTTTCGTTGTCATGTTTCGGCTTTTTACATAAACATAAAGGACATTTCCATCTTTGTTTATGATCATTGTCCATTGTATTGTAAAATCTTTCCTCGGAAACGTTCGCGCAGTCCAAGTCGTAATTTTGAGAACATAATGAACACACTAGGTATCGCCTATCGTTAATTGTTTGAAGGCATCCAGCACATTCTTTGGCCATTATTGTGAATTTTCGAAGCATAAAAAGACTAATGTTTACGAGGATTCGATCGTTGATTCTCTGCGTATGACACAACGCAGTAGGACAATACACCAGATGTGATTCTTTAGCTATGGCGAATTTTTACTAGTATTGCTATTCGACTATGCGTATACGAACAGTTTGACGTAATAGTTCATGTGAAATCCTCGAGGTGTCGTCCTCTGAGCACAGACATCGATTTTCAATAACGGAGAGTACAAATTCAAGTTTTTGTCAAGAGATGGCGTTTCAGGTCATAAAATAAAGTAAAACGCAAAAAGACATCAACTGGGATACGAAGTCAGTGTATACTGCATTTAGTCCAAAAAGAGTTATCCACTAGGCTAATGATACGCTCAGAATTTTAGTGAAATTGTGGTATTAATTGTTCGAAGTGAAGATTTAAATTATTTGAAGACGGTTATTATGATTCATGTCAAAAGAATTTTGCACTATTTCACGGGTGCTGATAAGTCACTTTATACACTGAGTCACCAAGTTAATCCAACTTTATCACTTAAAAGTATTTCATAGTCACTTGTAGTTTCATATATAAGGTTTAAATACAGTTTTAGTTGTCTTTTGGCTTTAAACGTCTATTATTTTAGGATATAAACACTGCTTGGCACTTTTTAACGTATTGTTTTATTTGTGTTATCTAGTAGTAGGTTTTAGTAGGTTTTTGCAGTATCATAGTAGGTACCTAAAAAGTATAAACGATATACGAGAGGTCCACTTTTACAAAAACATTGATCTGAAGAACAATACAGTAGTGATATTATCAAAGTTTCCATCTTCAGGAGCTGCTTGTCAGAATTCAACACATAGGTACTTTTCATCAAGTTCAATTATGGCGAGCAAATTTATTCAACCCAGAAAACTGAAGCTGGATTTTTTTTTTACTTCGTACCCTAAATACCACATAGGCACCAGCTCCACAGTAGATACTGAAAATAGTATCAAGCAGCTGCAAAAAAGGCTACAGAAAAGTATGTGGATATGTCAAAGATGCATTCTGTTGTTCCACCATATGCATACATTGGGGCCTTAGTAGATTCGACAAACCTTTAGAAGATAACAATGACGATACTGATTTGTTTTAGATAGGTATGTACTACAGAAACGCATTTCTTGTGAAAATTTATAAATTATATTGTTAAATGTTGAATTTCTGCTATGCGCACATTTTTAGTACTCTTTGATGCTCCATAGCTTAAAAACTATAACTCATATCAAAATGAATAAAAATACTTATTTGTAGGTAATTTATTGACAAATAATTTAGTCCTTGACCATTTTGTCCTAGCTTGTATAGTTTTCCTGAAAATAGAGGAAATATGAAATTTGGGACCTTTATCAAGGGGGGGAGGGGTGAAGCGGCGGGTTGGGGGGGTGGGAGAGTTGTGTTCTATAATGTACTCACTTGAAGCTATAACACAGCAGCAACAAAATAAAATTATAAATTTTGCCGCTAAAAAATCTAGAATGAATATACTATATTTACGCACCTAGCATTAGTACACGCGACAACCTACATAACCGCTGTATCAAGTTTCACCAGCATTTAATGGTACAAAAGCAAATAATTATAATCTGCTTCTCGTGTCGTGCGACTTCCGTGGTCAAGTACCCTACTCTGTAAGACCCTGTATCGCGTTTTATCATTTTAAAATCTAGACGTCCTTGTCGCTCGTACCAATATGATTACGCAAAAGCATTACTCCTGCGCCAATGCTAAGGCACACAATCATATGATGTAATTTGTGTTATACATTTTTTAATTGTACCTAGACAGCCTAGACATTTGGCCACGATCTTCATAGTGGTAAATGACGATGCGGCCTAAAATAAACCATCTCTTACTAATTAGTAACAGCAACTTTTCTTGAAATCGTCCAAACAATAGTGGCTAGGGATGGCGTTTACTAATACTAAACTAGTTTATTACTAAAATTATAATTAAATTATTAAGATGTTTATCGGGTCGGCGTAAATGTTATCGAATTATGCATGTAATGTATTAATAGATATTTTTTTGCCTAATGTAATATACCTCTACATCAAATTCATAAGTACGAGTACGATGACGACTCAACAAGCGCAGCGTTCGGTAAAACCACAGGTTTATGTAACGCTGTGAACAGCATAATTTCCTAAGTTAAGATTTATTGTAAATTTATTTTAAATAAAAATAAATAAATAACCTAATGTTTATTACTAAAATATTTATATAAAAGGAAACTGATTTTAATATCACAAATTGGTAACCCTCCAAAATAGTTAGGCTAGGACAATATTTTCTGGACAAGAGTGGTGATAGTTATTATTTGTATTTGAAAAGGGAAAGCTTAAGAAGCAGAGCAGGGCTGTCTCAAAATTAGTTAGAGCTGACTTAAAATAAAATAGATACAAGCGCTGAAATAATTATATTTTGCAATTAAAACTGTATTTTAGATGAGCTTAATCCTTCTTTTTAAAAAGTGTTTTGAACAAACTGTACAATGATTGATACAAGACACAGTCAAGGATATTAAAATCCTAAACTCAAAAATATCCAAGTTACACCTTTCACTAGCCTTCGTCCTATAAAGGTCAGCACAAACGGACCATAAATATGGTATTTAACCAATGTGTGTGGGCCCAGCCTTAACGGGCAAGGCATTCATGGGAAACCTTTGGGCTATTACAATACTCGCTATTTATTTGGTGTTCGCATTTGAAGTATCGGAACAGGTTGCTTTGACATTATGTGAACTATAATGTGGTACTGTACTGTGCTAAAGGCTGTTGCAGATGAGATGTTTTTTGTAGAAGTTTAACTTTGGTGGCGCACTTTATGATAGTCAATGGGGCAAAGTTTTTAGTCACATTTTATGCTTCATTTAAAAAAAAACATTTGTACAAAATTGAAAAGCAACGATTCGATGCACCGATTCCTGTTTAAACATAGATGTCTAACTTTGCTACATAAAAATATACTTGACCTCAATAACCACTCTTTTTGAAATGGGTATAAGGTTAAAAAAAACTAATCTTTTAAATTCATAGTTTACAAGGAAAACTGAATTAGTCAGACACTTCGGCCGCATTTTGATTTACCCTCAACTGAAATTACAGCCATGATGTTTATACATATACGATATTTTTTTAGATATACCCCTATTTCCATGTGATTTGATAACTAATCTGTAAAGGCCCTTACAGCTTTCTAAGATAAGAAATTGTATTTATCTGCCCACAACCAAATACGATATTCTTAGACGTTCATTTACCTATTGAAATGAAGTTAAGCACTTGTGTGCCCTTTGATCTATTTTCTATGCTTTGTATAGTAAAACCTTTTCTCGAACCCACTCATAATTCCTTGTTCACTTAAAATAGGTTGTTAGTGTGTAGTGGGAAGAAAACGTTAAATTTTCCTGGGACGTCCATTCACAAATTTGTTTCCTTATCTTAAAAAAAAAAAATGTTTATTTCGAACCAGGGTCCATATTATAGTGTAAATGTAGGCTTAAAACTATGTTAGTGCAATTCAATTCAATTTACAATAGACAATTAATAAATATTAAAATGATTACAGTTTATTTTAGTGTCTTTGACGAGATGGACGCGTGTCCAGTGCTGCATAATAGCTCTGCCGCGCCCAGTCTCGTCACGACCGCCTTCAAGAGGCTGTTGGCGCTGCCCCGTACTCGCTGCAACAGGGACGCGACGCGTCATCAGCCCCCTGAATGCATTATTCTTAAAAATTAAGAAAACGAGTTAAAGCTTTATTTTACTACCTACTAATCAAAAAATCATAATATATTTTTACTCGACTACGGCGAAGCAAAAACGAGGGTAATGATTATGACCACTATGTATGTAAATACATACATACCTATCATCAAATATTTTTGTATTAACTAGGGTGATGTTTTATTAATTGGTGACTTAGTTTAAGTTCAAATGGCATTGTATAAAAATCTTAAGTGTTTGAACAAAATTGTTAATAATAATTACTGCTTTCATGGTTTATATTCATACATCGTTCGCCTGCCTGAAATTTGGCATATTGCCTAGAAAACAGTATGTTGAATCGTAACAAATAAATCGAACCAAATATATTTCACATATGATGCCTCTCTGTATCAGCTAGCACTTTACTACAATCTGTGAATGATACGTTTATCGAGCGAACAGAGCATACAATAACTCAAACCTTAAGAGCTTTGTTATGGCTGAATAAATCTGACTCCAAACCATACAGATTCCTAAAAGTGAACTAGTTTTACGACAACATTATCTTTGTTTTAGAGCCGCTTGTCAATAAACCTCGATATGAACACAATGGAAATTGATACAGAAGGTAACATTGTGGTGAGGCGCGTAAAATAGATTTTTTTTAAACTCAAAATTTCAAGACAATGAAGTGATTCCACCCCAACTTTAACTTTGAATTTAGAAACCTAATGGCCAATTGTTGTATGTTTTACTGTGGCCAGTTCTAATAAGCTGTTCAGGAATAAAATCAAAATAATTATCAAATAAATAAATCACATCTTCTAGACTTTTTTATGTTACATACACATTAAAAAAAGTCTTGTTTAACTAACAATATCGGTGAATATCGGTCCACCGATATTCATGATTTTTACTTTGTTGCATTTGTCTTGGCCCGGAATACGAAGCCGGGGCGAACCAAATTACGCTGGGACCGCTAGTTTAATAGAATACGCAACACTAATTCGTTATAATGGAGATTAAGTATCTAGAAACATATTTCTAGATAAACATCATAATGTTTCTCTCACGCCCGGGCTTTCTGTACATCTAATTCTATTATCAATGTGTAAGCGAATGAATTTTGAGATTTAACAGTTGCAACTTTATTGGTCCCGACCGATACAACCAAAACCTTGGCCTGTTTATCTAAATTTCTCCTTTTACTATGAAAATCATGGTCCCTAAGAATTTTAGAACGAAATAAAAATACCGTAAAATTGAGTTGATGACTAACACATGGTACTACGTTAGTTTTGCTTATTGATTTTGATGTAGGGTAAATAAGTCGAGTTACTATAGAAAAAGCTGTTAATGGATGCGTTTTTATTTGTTTTTTTTTTTCAAAAACATTTTATTTTTAATTAAAAATAATTTGGAAACATTATTAAATTACTAATACTATAAATTTAAAGACTAGGAAGATTAAACATAATAGTGTGACTCGTTTCACGTGGTGTGTTATTATTATTAAAGAAATATCTATTTAAATTTATTTTTAAATAATAAATTGCCTACCTGATAAAAGTCGATCTTTAAAAACTATAAACAAATAAAATTATGTATGGAGATTACAGTGGGCAATGCTTTCGTTATAGCACAAAATAATGAGCCCGTCTACTAACTATGTATGACATTGGTATACTCGTATATACCAAATCCATGTATTTAGTTGAAACTATAGCCTTCCTTATTTAGGTACAGTAATAAAGGGTTTTCAGTTTAATGCTAATATTCTAATACATTACACATTAGAATTAAGTAAAATATATTTGATAGAACGCAAACAGCACTTTTTTGGTTTCCGTAGCCAATTGGCAAAAAACGGAACCCTTAGAGTTTTGTCAAGTCTGTCTGTCTGTCTGTCCGTCCGTATTTATTCTGAAACTATTTGCATTGCAAATTTATATGTACTTGTAATTTGAGTCTTTTGGCTAAGTAGAAGAAAATGGACCCCTTTTCAGTTAAAATTGTCTCGCAACCCCCAGTACGTGAGTCCGACTCGCACTTGGCCTTTTTATAGAAGTTTACAGTTTACTTTTAAAATAATTAATTTTTCCAGAGGCTTTCTTTCCAACTTAGGCTATGTACGATCCACCGGCGTGGGTAGACTTAAATGGTAGTGGAACCACACAACCTGTATGAGACATAGTGTATCATTTGCAATTACATGATATTGTGCCTTTGTACTATGTAATACCCGATCCGTTCGTTTAAAGCTGCATTGTAAATACGGGCATTATTCCTGTCAATTTAATTTTAAAAAGGGACCGTGAAGAGATTACTTTACGCATGTAGATTGTAGATAAGTAAGGAAGAAATGTATTTTAAGATTACCAGTGAGAGCTCAAGAGCTAGTCCAGTGCTTTATTGAATAAAACCTTTTCGAATAAAAAGGTATAAAAGATAACGAACATCTCATTCAACCTGTGTCTATTTATTTAGGTATAATTTGAACTTTTTAGCTCCAGAATTTGTTTTAACCTTTTTTGCTCTTTAGCTAAATCGAGGTCAAATATTTTAATGCTTTAGTTAAGATCGAGGTCAAGACTAAAACAAAGAAACGATGATACCTGATTCTAAATTACGAAAAGCTCATTAATGTTAGCTCTAATGATTCCTAGACTATTAGCACCTGACCTTTTTGCGCTGACATTTATCCAGGCAATTTGCTGAAACATTAATCATTTTAGCGTCCAAGGCATTAGCTTGCAAAAACAGCACAAACACTGCGTAAGCGCACAAACAAACATGGCGTTAATCCTTTACCCAAGCAGAGGCATAGCATTAAGCAAATCCTTCAAATAATCCACTAGGAAAAGCCTACATGTCTCTGTCAACACTCAAGAACCCGATTTCCTTCAAGCGGCGAAGTTCTCGGCATATTTACATTTTCACACATAAAGTAAATTCCTCGTATCCACAACTTGGAGTGCGGGTAAACGAAAATAGCGATTCATCACAAGTTTTAATCTGTTCCAGAGTTTGGCCCACTTGGTTGACTGAGGTAGACGGGCGGCTAGGTTGCAGTTCCTTCTTTTTACTACTCTTTCACCAATTCAAAAACCTTTTTTTTTTACCAACTGTCACTAATTTAGAATCCCTTTTTTATCGACTATCACCAACACACTATCTCCATCTCTCACTTTCTATTTTGTCCTAAGACCTCATGTGTAGAAATACCAAGTCAATCA
Source organism: Pyrausta aurata (assembly GCA_963584085.1). Taxonomy (NCBI): domain Eukaryota; kingdom Metazoa; phylum Arthropoda; class Insecta; order Lepidoptera; family Crambidae; genus Pyrausta; species Pyrausta aurata. The sequence continues at coordinate 7,273,800 of OY757260.1, forward strand.
GTGTCGCCAATTACTGGGCACAACACATTTAAGTCGTTGACCATCGAAATGCTTTGAAAAAGATCAAGGAAGATTACCTAGTTTAGACATTAAATTAATAAAAAATGTTCCACTCTCAAATTATTGTTAATGTTCCGCCCCTGATAAGACTCTGTGCATTAACAAGCGGTTGACTGGTATACATTGTCTCAAAGGTTTAAGTCCGCCAATTGTACAAACTCAGTGCAAAAAAGTTTAAATTAATTAATTATGTTGATGATTGGTGAAAGTTGGAAACTCGCTACCAAATTGACATGAATTCATTTAATGTACAGTAAGAGTACTAACACTACTATCGCATTGCAAATTCGCCTTAGGTAAATTTAAAAAAAAACAGGAGTTAAACGAAATGCATTTGCTTCTTATCGTAATCTGCATACAAAATGGACAGAAGCGGAGGCTTTCCTAAGAAACTTAAGTTGCAACTCTGTTACAGTCAACAGTAAAGTTCTATCAGGGAGCACTAAATGTCACTACTGTTCCGCACAGCAGTATAAATGTCAAAATATTGTTATTACTAAATATCGTGGGAGGTTCATCTAGATCTCACTGGTCAGTTGATATCTCTATAAAAGTAGTTCACTCGTTGATGGTTATTGTAAATGTCTTTAGTTTACGGACTCCTAGTTTATTGACTCTTGGCCTACTTTAAAATGTTCTAACTTTACTAGCAAGTTTCCCTATTAACTGTAATATTGTTCAAACCCAATTAATAACTCATAATATTGTACATAGACGTTCTTGACACTAATAGCCTACAGAAGGTATGGAATGCTGATGACATTTGAAAACAAATTCAATTGACAGTTTTTTGTATTAAAACTTTTCTTTTTCTTTTTGGATCAATTTAAGCCAGAAAAAATCTGAACAAAGTGCATTTTAATAAAAGGGCTGTATGTAACTAAAGTCCTTTTTTAGTTGCTTGGCGAATATTGTAAACAATCTTGTCGTGCATTATACCGCAGCTGTAAAAATACTGTTTTGATAGAAAAGAAGGGGTATAAAAAAACTGCTCGTCTGTTCCTTTACAAGCTCGGCGTAATATTTGGACTCTGCGGTAACTGCGGCTCACCTATGAAACAGTAAGTGCAAACATATTTCACTTTACCACACTGGAGAAGAACAACAAGCTTTTATTTATTGGCTGATTTTATTTGCATTTCATTCATAACATAAAGTTGAGCAGTCAGGTTAAAGTAGACGAAGTACTCACTGTTTCTTACATAATCTTCTGTTAAGGTTTAGTATTAAAAGACTATAAGAAAAATTGGTACATAAACAAAAATACCGGGCTTAGTGTAAGGCTGAATGTATTTCTTACGTTTGGAACACAAGAAAAAATCTTTAGCTATCGAATAGATGTTGAATTGGTGCGTAAAGTAAAGTAATGCCTGTAAATATGTCCCACAGCTTGGCAAAGGCCTTACTTCAAGAATGAGGTGGCATGAGACATACGCAGGCTCAGTGCGGATTGGTGAAGAGGTTTTTGCAAGGCAAGCGACCAACCTTGCTTTTTAGATATTATCAAATCTAATATCAACTTACTCGTATTAGCCGCGAACAACCTTCCAAAGCATGGAGATGCTCGAAATATTCTTATATGCTCGGAATGATCACTCATCAAAATTTGACCCCTCAAAAGGTTGCTTAACTTTGGTAAGCGCTTTACTAAAGCGCTGCTACCACTGCGCTACGAAATATCTATTTATTTTTAACTAAAATTAATACATGGGTTACCACTTCGCGTGACGTTGGGCACGCAACGCCCCGGTTTATAAATGTAAGGCATTTCTTTGTTATTGTTGTGTTTTGCAACTTGGTCACCTAATTAGGATTTTGTATTTTATTTTGTTTTCATTTCTGTAAGGATATCGTGTTTTGATCTACATAAATGTATATTTTGGTATTTTTGGTTCAGCTGTAACTTTTAACCGACTTCAGAAAAAGAAGGTTTTTAATTCGTACACAGTGATATCGTCAGAATTTTAAAATATTATTCAATTTTGTTTGAAGTAGTTTGTATATTTTATTTTATTTTAATACAAACGAGTAGGTTAGGTACCGTTCTAATAAAATAGGTGAGTAGGTGAAATATGGAGTTCAAATAATGTGTGAATAGGTTGAACGACTTTTGAGTAAGGTTTAGGTAGAAAATCTTAGCTGCACCTTGGTAAAGACAAAAATGGTCACCACTGTACAGTAAAGCAGAAAATAAAGGCAATTGTTAAGTAACTAACATAAGCAATATAAATTAATAAATACAACCACTATTCCAATAAGTACTTCCAGGCAGAGAAAGTTCGCGCTCAAGTAAACACTATAACATGTGAACTGTAATCACATTTTGTTTACATCAACATAAAATCTAAGGCGGTTTATAGCAAACAATTTTCTGTATTTCGCATACAAGAAAACCACATAATGACTATGTTTACTGTTCGTATTGAATCTAGAACGGACTTAGTAATAAGCAGCTCTAAATAATGCTTCTAGTGTTGAAATTATAAACAGTTGTGTTGAAACTGTGCTGACAGGAACACCGGTAGTTATAGTAAGTAGGTTTGTGTAGTTGGGACTTTGGAAGCGGATTTGCATTAATTTAAAACAATAGCTTTGAGGCCGAATACAGTTATGGTTTTCTTAACTCAGCTCTGTGGTGGAAGTCTCGATATCTTTTGCCTGTCTAACACCAAATATCGCTAAAAAAAAATCACGAAATTAGTGTTTTTCCAAAAAGTTCCAAAAATTTGGCACCCCCTTGCAATAACACCCTGTATGTATTAATAAAGATAGGGATAGAATCTGTCAGTTTTGACGCATCATCTTAGTCAATTGTATCAGTAGAAGAATAGGAAATATTTTGGTAAAATTACCATGAAAATGCTCAACACAAAACATCGACTCAACCTCTCTGCCATCACAATCAATGAACACGATACAACTTTAATTTCCCATAGCACGCGCCTTAAAAATGCTTCATTTAATATTAATAGTCCATTACTGTGAGCTTCCACCGCTCTTTGTAACATGACACCGGCCGACAACTTTTAATTGATGCCGTCAGTCAATATCGGAGATGCCTTTACAATATCCCGGGGTATCCGTTTGATAGCCCCCTGAGAACACGTTGGCTCGATTAGTGCTTTTGCTGAGCCATGCCCTTTATGGTATACCGTTAAAATCAATGGGACGAGTAATTTTCCAACTTTGCCCCAAAAATTTACGATACATGTGGGACGTTGCAAAAAATAGTAATATATAATTTGCCACTATCTATTTGATTGAATGGTTTATTAATATAAATTGACTAGACTATAATCCCAATGCACATTTTTTGCCTATTTTCAATGAGCAACAGCACAAGTTTTTTTTTAGATTCACAGCAATTTATTTATGGAATAGATCAGCTCAGTCATAAAATAATCTGAGGTATAGAATTCAAGTTTTGTAAAACAGAATTCTTAGCCTAGCAAAAAGAAATGATAGGCAGCCTTCATTGTCATAAAACAAAAACCCCAGTGGGGCACGGAACTATTGCTCCTTAGATCTGTCTTAATCCCTTATTTGCCGGTCAATTAAACTTGTGATTTATTACAAATCGAAAAAGACGATTTTGTTTTGTCCAATCCTGATGGGGGTTGCGTTATCTCTTGTTTTACGGGATAGTAAAAGTTTTTGGAACTAGAAATGGAGAGTTTTTATAAAGTGTGCAAATTGTTTTGGAGTTGTAGTTCACTATGTCAAAGTCTAAGCCAAATATATTTGGCCATTTCAAGAAGAAGAAAGTAAGTTATTTGTTCTTAGAGGATACCGGGGGCACCATATTTGTCTTCTAAGTAATCAAGTTACATTATTTGTTCGGTCTATTTATTTGTTTTTAGGAAGATTATCTGCATGTAGTTGCCAGATTAAGTATATTGTAAGTATTTGACAGACTACTGAATAGATTATCTGAGTGCGTATGTTGTTTTGTCAGTAATTAAGCAGCTCTGCTTTTGAGCGGATAAACAAATTCGTATTGCGATTTCGTATTATCACTCAGCAGCATTAGAGTGGGACAGACACGAATAAGTAAAATGGAAATAGTTTTATTTCGCAATACCAATTTGGTGACTCAACTAGTTGAGTGGACATTGAACTGCATGGAACATGAACGGAATAAAGCAAGATTGAAATACGCCTCCTGGTAATAAACTTAAAAAAATATTAATTGTATGTCACGCTAATGTATTTAAATCGAATTGAAAGCAAAGCGTAGTGGTTTTATAGTCCAATACACACAGAAATTTCCTGCTAAAAAAAAGGTTCATGCAGTAAAATCTGTCCGTTTACAAATCAAACTAATAAGGCTATTAAAATGTACGAATATAACAAGGCACCGTACAAAAGGCGTAACGATGTATGTTTTCAAACACCGGGGTCATATAATTTTATAATACTGTGATGGCAATAGTCTGGTGCGTTGTGATATTTGATTTTTCCAAAAAAGTTTGTCGTTTTGAATCCTATCGTAAAGGGCTAAGGTTGTCTTAAATTGTAGCTATGTATATGTAATGGCAAAGTAAGATTTGTACATTTTAGACAGTGGCTCGGCCATCTTTGTCAAAATGCAATCAACTAATCCTCTCCACAGTTAAAATGGACACGCATTTGTGCAATAAAACATCGGTATTCCTATGCCTTTGAAATGGATAATAAAAATTTATTATCCGTTTATAAATTTATATATAAAAGATGATAAAATCAAAAGGCATGCAGTACCAAGATATTTGATTATAGTTTGTCCATCCATAAAAGTAATTTGGTCGTTTTCTGGTACGTGTACAGAGAAAGCCAATTAACAGACTTGTTTTTTTTTTGTTAAAAAGAGTACCTAATAGATTGAAACCTTAAAGTGATTTTGTACGTACGTACAAACAAAAAACAACAATTCATCCTACTACTATTATAAAGGCGAAAGTTTGTATGGATGTATGGATGTTTGTTACTCTTTCACGTAAAAACTACTGAATGGATTTGAATGAAACTTTACCACAATATAGCTTATACATCAGAATAACATATAGGCTACAATTTAGGGCTCTGCAGTGCTTACTTAGTTACCGTATTTCTTACTTATTACTAGACTAGACGGGACGAACCTGAAGTCCACGCGAACGGAGTCGCGGGCAAAAGCTAGTTGATAATAAAATTAATTATATATTTGCTCATCACAAATTGTGCATTTTAAAATTAATATATCATACGAAATTTCGTATGATATAATAATTTTATCTGGTATAATTTAATCTGGTTAAAGCATATTAATTCGTCATTAAGTCTATCATTATTTTAATTATCAAAAGAAATTGTAAAAACTTACTTAAACTTGTTCACATTGTGACCTTCAAAATGTTCTCAAACGCAAATAAAATAATCGATGTTTATTATAAGGGCGAGTGCATACAACAGCATCAAAACGCAGCGTGTCCCTTGCGTGACGAATCCATAATCACCGTGGTCCACACTAACATAACCCAGCAAGAAAAGCCTGAACAACATAATGCTGTTGATATCTTTGTAATATCAAAAAAATAGAATCATGAAAATCTTAAGCTCTCATAGAAAGAATAAAAGTTTAAAATACATAAAATTACCTTTGCAGAATAAAACAAAAACTTCAAAGCTTTACTAAATTTTCTTAGGAACAATGTGGTTTCCATGGCATTGCGCATGTGAAATAGATACCTTTATAACTGTTTGTGGGGCTGGCATAGATTAATGGCAAAAAAACTAATAATAAATTCTGAATGAGATAATTCCAAAACACTAACGCTGAAGTTTACACTCCAACAGTACATACATACTGACTGAACTGGCTTATTTGTATACGCTGTCCCCGTATTAAGTATGGAATTTATGAGCGTCTAATCGTACGTTTGGCCGTCGAAACATCTCAATTAGGCGCTCAATACACGCATGTGTATTTAAATGCGATTTTTACGACTGTGTATAAGCTGCTTAGTGCAGGAATCATAATTTAGTCCGTACATGCAGTACGTATAAGTGCCATCGTAAAATCTTTAAGGGATAAAAGTAAAGTTAATCTTTACTACTGGCGACATCCGCACCGTTAGTACTTTGAATGTTTATTTAGAGTTATTGTATACAAAATAAAGCTTCAGTTAGGTACAGGATATGGCCACAGTCATAAACACATCTAAAAATAATCTTATTTGGTGTAGAAATGACATTCTTTCTGCAAGACCAGTATACTACGAGAGGAATACTTTAGGCATTAAGTCCACATTTTGTACACAATTATTTGCGTTTTTTAATAAATTAAATAATTAAATTTAAATCGAAGATATGGTTGTAGTACATAAATGTATAAGTAAGTGAAGTGTATCCAAATACGGGCTCTGTTTATCAAAAAAATATTTACACTCGGATTATTTGGTTTTTTATTACCTAAATACTAAAAAAACATACTTGTTAGGCATTATAAAATCATAAGTAAAGTTTATTTTCTGCCAAGTCTGTTGAATAGCCATTATAAGATACCATTTTTACGTCATATTACCCTACCATAAGATCATGAAGTCGTTAGATTTTTTAGTGCTCATTTTGTACCTAATGACACGAAGGGTCTTACTAGAAAATATCCTGTAAGTAATTTTTATTTACGATCTCTTTCACGCACACTTAAAGGTAGGCTTGAGTGAGCGGGACAGGTATTAAAAATATAGCGGCAGCTACGTAAAGTAGAGGCCCAGTCTCATCGCGAATCAACTCTTGGCAACGTTAAAACGATATCATGCTAAGTGCTTTTTTATTGGCACCACGAAGCTTGGGCCGTTGATAAACTAATTATCATGTAATTTCCTGGCTGGTTTGTTTTTAATTTGTTCATGTTGGTTTAGAGCTTAATTAAAACTGGACTTTTCGGTATCAGTTTAAGGGCAAAGGGACCATAATGCTGCTACTATATTCACTTGAATTCTAGTTTAAACAGGTACACACATCCGACGCTTCGTGTATTGCACATAAAATGATAGAATTTCATTAAGAAGACAGCAATTTTATTGTAGTAACTGCAGAACAAATCGGCAAAATTAAAAACTAGAAAAAAGTACAAATCCCCGCACGCGAGCTGAGGCAATTAAAAAATAAGGTTTTTATTACACTAGAGTTAATTGAAATTTTTAAGAAGGGTATTTCATAATGTTTTATTTATAGTTTAAATAAAGGATGATCGTATGAAGTGTCCGTCTTCAATCAGTGTGAACTATCAGTACGTGAGTGATGTCGACGCGCGTCGCCTTTGACTTTGCTAGTATGAATATGGTCGTATTCATAAACCGGGCCTATGTTCTAGTACATGGTTTTTTATTTCCCTAATCGGAGACACTTAGTTTTTAGGGTTCCGTAGCCGAATGGCAAAAAACGGAACCCTTATAGTTTCGTCAAGTCTGTCTGTCTGTCTGTCTGTCTGTCTGTCTGTCTGTCTGTCCGTCCGTATGTCACAGCCACGTTATTCTGAAACTAAAAGCATCACATAGCTGAAACTTAATAAGTAGGTGTATCTTATTCACCGCTTTCCGATTCAGATACAAAAAGTAAGAAAAAATAATATTTAAGGGGGGGCTCCCATACATGAAACTAAAACCTAAAAAATTTTTTTTACTCAAACCTATGCGTGTGGGGTGTCTATGGATAGGTCTTCAAAAATGATGTTGAGGTTTCTAAAACCATTTTTTCTAAAAGTGTAAGGTTTGAGATATAGACGCTTCCAAAGTGGTAAAATGGGCGTCCCCCCCCCATCTAACTTTTGAACTAAGAAAGTGAAAATTTTGAAAAAAATATATGATGTAGATCTCAACAAAAACTTGCAACGAAAATTGGTTTGAAGGAGATCGAACCAGTAGTTTTTGAGATATTGCACATTTTTATCAACCGCAAATACAACTTTGTCTTTCATACAAACACTATGAAAAACAAAGTTATTTTTGCTGTCACAATATATTGTGATGTTTTCGTTAAGTGAAAGTAAGTGGACCCTGAATTCAGTTAAGGGTGGCACGGAACCCTCAGTGCGCGGGTCCGACACGCACTTAACCGGTTTTTTCATGTCGATAGTTGACGATAACTTTCGATGCTATAACTTTTTGCAAAAAAATACATACCTACTATTTACTTCGAACCAGTTTATTGTCTGCCTTAATTAAAAAAAACACAAAGTCTTCGTTTAATATTGTAACTAAAGATTAAATTGCCGTTATTATACTTATAGAAAAAGGTGTTTTTTTTGGTTTTGTTTGCACTTTATAATTGCAAACTACTTAACTGTGACTTATTATGCTCTATCGAAACACCTCTTACGTAAAACATAAGGTTGTTAAGTACGTTCGTAAAATAATATTCAACCATATCAATATAGAACTTAAAGACCGTGATATAAATACGGCCCCATCACCCGTCGGGCGTCCGGCCGGCCATAATGATTCATTAAGTGCCTCCCCGGGATTAGCTTTTTGTAATTGACCGATGATGCGAGAGTATCACTGCTTCTTTACGACACGTGCAAGTTATGAGATATTGCTTATGAGGTTATGGGCGGTAGAGGGGTTAATTTTTTTCACTAAAATAGGGGTCTGGGGTAAGTAATTAAATGTGTACCTAGGTAACCTTGAAATATTTGTAGTTTAAACATTGTGGGAATAAAATTTATATGGATTATGGACGGTAGAGGGTTTTTTTTTTACTTAACTAAGGGTCTAGGATAGTAAGTAATTAAATGTGAAATGTTGAGAAGACGTAGTGTGAATTTATTTTTTCATGGATTAAATTCAGTATCTATTTTTACCTTCATTTAACACAGTGCACGATAATAATTAGATAAGACACAATAAGGATGAGAATATAATATATCAAGGGAAATAAAGCGTGAAACAAAATGGCATATACATAGAAGGCTACAAAAAATAGGAAAGATCCGTTAATAAAACCAAAGAACTTAAACTCTTTCGCTTGTACCTTGCGACAAATTGTGCAGTACGCCTATCATAGCGTTCGTTAACCTTCTATAAACTGCCTTTTATTATAAACTTCACACATGTGGTGAAAAAGGCGAATCATCTATAAACAATTTTCCGGTGCCAGGTATTGTATGGACAGTAATCGGCGCGAACGCACCTAGGCCGCCTAATTTTTACAGTTTTTGGCCTAACCCTGAATAATATATTAACTTTTACCTTATAAAAGTTTTTTTCTAAGCTTTAATTTTTTTTCTTATTTGAACGATTCAATCAATATCAATTCGATATCTTCAAATTTATTATGTGAATTTAAGGGCTGCATAATATTTAACTTTTGGTGTTGTAACATCAATCCGAATTGAGGTTATTACAGCTAACGAGCGTCTACATGATAGCATTAAGACGTACTTAGTAAGTATATTAGGAACGGGGTCAATGTAGACTTTGCACCACTCCGTTTAGTAGGATAACGCAAAACATTAAAAACTAAGTAATTGTTGTGAATGAGAACAAACACGAATGAATAAATAAGTATTTGTCTTAAAAGCTTATTAATTTACAAGTAGTGTGTGACCTTGTAAAACTGATTCAAAGCTAAAATAGTAGGTAATTAATGTTTGAAGCAAAACCTTTCTTCTAAAATGATTTTCAGTTTTAATAATATAAATTGTTAAACAATTTAAGATTGTAATAACATGGAAAATGTACGTCTACAAAAACTGATAAGTATGTTTCTACGTTTAAAAAACAACAAAACGTTATTTAGATAAGGTGTAACTTCAAAACAAAACAACTTTTCTGCCCATATTATAATTTTCATTCAACACAGTCGTGGAACAAAATAAATCCATTTACTTGGCGCTTGCCGGCGTATAAATTGATATATCAAATACGCTTAATCTGAACACAGTAATGCTTTTTATTTCACAACAAGCGAATACACGAGCGTAGTACTTAACACACGTATTCGTAAATGGATACAGAAGGTTTTGTTTGTGCCGTCTCTATTTTCTTAGCGTAATAGGTAATAGGTATCTCAGAAATATGGGCAAATCTTTGTGTGATGAGCACAAATATTTGTACCTCAATCATGAACGTTATATGTAAAGTATTTACGGAAGACACTTCCGTCATAGTCTTTGCCTGGTACTTCGTAGCACAGGGAAGAAAATCCTTGCTCCGAAACCAGACATTTGGCACTTGGTGTGTTGTGTGGCGCATATTATTATTTGGAATTCGATTTAAATCGCACAGATGACGGGTGATGCCATGTAGATCGAAGAAGTATTTGTAAGCCTTACCAGTAAAATGGTTAAAATTCTGGTAGGTTTAAAAGTATCAACATTTTAGGCACAAGATAAACACCTACACGTATTTACGTAAGCGTTAATGAATTCTTAAAAATATATTTTTGAACACATAAATTCTAATTATACAACAACCAGATAATATCATTTTTAATAGCGTCGTTTTTATAAAGACTTATTTTATAAATCCGAGGAAAAGCTTACAACGACCTTATAAAATAACATTTAGAAAAACGTGAATGTAAAAATAATATTTTTACTGGAAAATCTTCTACAAGAGCATTTTAAGGATGCCTTGAATATTTATTTGCGAAGCTGAGCGGCACGGATCACATTAATTCTTTGCTAAGCGTCTACGGCTAAAGAGTTCAGAAAATCGTCGTCTAATTAATAATTTATCAGGCTTTTAAAGAAACGAACGACAGAGGTAATGAGCGTTTCAAAAAGATCTCTCTGAGCCACTGTAAACGCAGTAGAGTTAAGAGCCCTTGTAATTCAGAGTAAACGTTCTCCGAAAGCCATTTTGTAAAAATATTTACTAAGTTAACGCAAACTTCCGCTACAAACACACATCATTTTCAACTCTACGCTATAAGAAATAGAGTCATCAACTGCGTATGAGCTGTATAATATTATTGCGCGAGAGTAGCCTAAGGGTGCAAGCAAAACAGTCCAACGCATACTTAAACGACGTTGTTATAAAACGATTAACTGAAAATCGCGTTCGTATATGTCGGAAAGGAATAATATTATGAAAATTAGTTACACATACCGCTCATATTTCAGTTGCAACGTACGTGCTTTAAGCAATTTCGTGTTAAAGACGCTTTGCATATGACAAAATGTGTTGGCTGCAATTTGAGCTCTATCACGTAAGCATAAAGTTTAAATAAGCCCTTAATACCAAGTGGTCATCATCTACATTGCAAATTCATAATTTTGCCGATCAGTTTAAGTCATGTAAGGTGTTGTCTTGAAGTATCACTTATTCATGGCATTTATTTGGTCATTTACGGCATGTGCGTGTTTTATAAAAGCTCAGTGTGTTTTACCTTCAGTTTTGAATTTTATTTACCTAAAATGTTTATTTTTTTCAAGATTTGTATGAAATAATATAAAACTGCAAGAATTTATAATAAGCATTCAAAATCGCCTACTTTGAAATAGAACTACTTTTAAAAGGAATAAATAAACACAAAATACACCGAAACAATTATAATATTTATTGTATTATGTGATTTTTTAAGAAATTACGTAAATTGTCACTTAAAAAAGATTTAATAAAATTATTACGACACCAAATCTGTTTCCGGATTGCTAGTAAATCGTAACTAACGTTTATGTAACTACTTACGAATGTTTTGTTTTACGCTCTCAACAATCATGAGATTTCGCCTAAAGCTAGATTTTTATCGTCCAGTGTATGCTGACCCTTGTGTCCCAAATTAAGATGTACACTTGCAAAACAGTTCAGGGATCCGATAAAGATGGGAAGTTCTACCATTAAAACATTGCGTTACAAACAAAAATTATGTCTTTATTAGAGCAATTACGCTCAAGTCAGATCTCAGGTATGTTACGTCAGTGTTCCACGCAGTTTTTATCATTGTGTATGTTGAAATTATTTTATAACTTACTAAATATTATTATTGATTTTCATCTCAATGATTTAAATTTTTTGATACACATTTTATTAGTGCAAGTATGAATAATTTGCGTTAGAGTATTAGTATCGGTAACGTAAACAATTTGTATGAGAATCGTGTAAGCGTTTCTATCGGACGAAAAAGAAACTAAATAAGCAGCACGAATGCCTGACATATCGTAACGTGATCGTGCGGTAGACCCTATGATGTTAATACTAGGTTTGCGAGCACGATTTATCTAGCTATCGTTATCGTATAGTATACTCCCTACGCTTACTTTACGAATACTTTAAAAATTCGTGCTTGGCCCGCAGGGTATCAAATAATTACAAACCTCTGTCATTTAATTGCCAAAATCATTATTGTTTCTGCTTGCACAGACAACCTTCACCATATTTTATTTACATCAAACAAAATCTCAATCAAATAAGACGAGACACGAGACCTGTCTCAATGGCGGTCCAAGCTATACCTCTAGTTTTAACCCTCGGTCGGGTTCTAAAAATAAAACTTCGGGAGTTCAAGTCGGCTCAACCAAACACATGTCATTTGTCAGCGTTTCGCTTACATGACGTGAAGTAATTTACGATATCCCTCTATGTTGCTTGCAAGTGGCTTCAAAGTTTTAATTTATGTTCAAAATTACTATTTTTTTATTTTTTAGCTTTTGTTTTTGAAAGAAAGAAGTGTGTGTGTGTGTTTATTACACACAAAAAGTTACTACAATGTAACAAACAAGTTACTACATTATTTTTTGTTAAGGCATTTCAAAACGTAGATACATATTTCATGTTATTTGAAAAATAAATACGGGTTCTAACAATTACAGCGAATAAATAACATGCTATGAGAACACTATTTTTCTTGTTCTCGGTATAATATTTTTACTTGACACAAATCGATTTTAGAAAACAAGGAATTTTGTATTATGGAATTGAGAAATATGTAAAAAATCCATAGAAAATTCTAAAAGATTTTCGTTCTTTGATGGATGGATTTTCGGATTGCAATCCATCATATTTTGCATTCATAGTGCTATATTCTAGACGTAATGAAAACCCAATTTCGATAGCTAACTTAAAAGGGCGACGGTCACAAAACTTAAATCCACACAAGCTTGAATTTTAAAGCGATTCATATAAAGAATCCCAGTTAACGCCGTGGTCGTTATTCCCATGACGTATAGCGTTCAAAATTAGGTCGGATTAGTGATTTCATGGTTCCTTTGCCTGTTTTTGTCTGGGGGCATATTCGGTTTCGAACCACCGTGGTGTAGCGGAACAGAAAAAAGTATGAATGCCAAGCATTTTTGTTTCTCAAGCGCACTTTATTTTTATTTTTATTTTATTACACTTCATGCACAAACAAAAGGTACATATGGCGGACTTAATGCTAAAAGCATTCTCTACCAGTCAACCATTGGTCTATACAGAGAAAATACAGGCGGCGCGAAGCAAGTGATAGAGGGGTAAAAGAAAAAACTTGACGATAAAAATGACAAAAGGTTTTGAAAACACAATAAACATACATACTACTTATTACATAAATACCGCATACATTAATACACTTCACTTAACGCACTTCGCGAATGAACGTCTTTGAATGCGTTTTGTGTGAAAATACGAGTATTTTGCCTTGCGATTTGCTTAGTTTCTATGCGGTAAAGTGTCGGTTTTGTATACACACACGATCATTTCAAAAGTTTTTTGGTGCAACTACTATGAATACTTTCCTTAGTGCAATCAGTTAGCTGATAGAAAACTGCCACAAACCAGTTTAGGTTTATAATTTTTGCATAACGTTTTTATCATTATACTTCTTCCTTATTTTAGAATTTTAGTATTTTTAATATTTTTCATTATTATCTTTTCCTTTAACACAGCTTGGTAGGTCCAACTTTGAGAAAGAGGTCAATCGACGATTCCAACTCGGCTGGGCAGCGTTCGGGAAACTGCGCAAAAGCGTCTTCTCGTCTCAATTACCTCAGTGTCTGAAGACGAAAGTCTTCAACCAGTGTGTATTACCAGTGATGACATACGGATCCGAAACGTGGTCTCTAACTATGGGCCTCATAAAGAAGCTCAAAATTACACAACTAGCGATGGAGAGGGCTATGCTCGGTGTTTCTCTACGAGATCGAATCGGAAACGAGGAGATAAGTAGAAGAACTAAGGTAACGGACATAGCCCTGCGAATCAGTAAGCTCAAGTGGCAGTGGGCAGGGCATATAGCGCGAAGAACTGATGGTCGTTGGGGCAGAAAAGTCCTAGATTGGAGACCCTTCGACCAAAGGCGCAGCGTAGGACGTCCACCGACAAGATGGACAGATGACCTTGCAAAGATCGCGGGATCGCACTGGATGCAGACCGCTCACAACCGGTCGTTGTGGAAAGCCATGGGGGAGGCCTATGTTCAGCAGTGGACGTCCTTCGGCTGATAATGATGATGATGGTGAATGATGAACACAGCTTAGAAGCTCAAGATTTAGATGCATGACTCAAGTAAATAATGTATAATTTTGATTTTGTGTCGTATCAAGTTGAAGATTAAACTTCCCAAAATCAGTACCATTAGCAGTCTTTGCATTAACAATACTGTAGATACTATGAATCTTTACATTCCATATATCATATAAACAGAAGCACAACTTTTTTCAAAAGCCGACTTTTAACCGGTTATGTAACTGGCCAGTAACGTGCAGCCATAACGGCTATAACTCATAATCTGTGGCCATAGTTAACAATCACACTGGAAGAACGATCGGTGTAAATTGTCCCTTGAGGCTTTCACGCACTTAGAAAAATTTCCTCGGTAACGAGAGGTTAATGTAAGGCATCGATGTATTATAGACTAGAGTTGGATCGGTGTTGTGGTAAGACCAGACCCAGGAAATTTATAAACAGAGGATATTAACCTTATTAAATTTAATATTCTATTTCATTTCTAGGTTTAAATAACATACAAGTAGGTTTATTACGGATCTTTCAGTTTATCTTGCATCCAAAATGCCGCTGTATCGCAATGTGATAAAAAATTTCCATTTACAGTATCTATTCAATTTAAAAGTAAACTTTAGCCTGTAAACATCCCACTGCAGGCCAAAGGCCTCACTATGATGTTCTCAAGATTGGTATGAGGTGGTATGACCCATACTCCACCACGAGGACACAGTTTAAAAACAGCTTGAGTAAATATAGCAATGTTTAGAAACATAATTTTATCAGAAATTAAAAACAAACTCATTAAACGATCTATTGACGTAAAAGAAACTTCAGGTTTATCTTTACAACTCAAATTTAGGAGCTCTTGGAAAATGAAAATTAATTTATCCCATCAAGTTAATCAAAGTAAAACCAAAGAAGTAAATAATACGTATCCGTTATCATCTTCGAAAACACAATTGTAATCACTACAAATACTTACAAATAACACAAAAAAGTCGTAAACCTATGAAAACATCACCCGTATTAATAAAACATACCGCAAACTTGGTACGGTATTGCTCGAGCGTGTTATTAAAAATACAGTAAGCCAGAAAAAAGTGTTGTTAAGACATAATTGTCCGTTCTCATACAATGGGTAGCTTCCAGGCAGAAGAAAATGAAGCATGTTCTTACGTAACTTCAAGCCAGTTTATCAAGACCTCTTCACTTCCTCTATGTACGTCTGGAGTACCATAATTTTGTTATGAAGAGACCAGCATGAAGGGTCTAGCTATGATGGTAGTTGGATGCTATTATAATAAAATGCTGTGCGCAGACCAAACGGGATTGGTTATTTTTGTTTCGCGTGTTATTGTAGGAAGTGCATTGGTATTTGCATATTTATTTCAATTTCTTTGTTGCAACAATGTTAACATCAAATCATTAAAATCTTATTATATGACGCATCAAAAAGCGAAAGTGCAATTTTTCGAATTCCACACTAACATAACTACTAAAAAAACACAAAACCATCAAGCTTTATTAAAAAAACTAGAAAGTTCTTGAGTTCCAAACTTAGTCATTACAAACATTGTATTTTAGGAATCGTCCATAAAAACTTTTTTAATTTTCAACTTGATCGCCTTTCTAGATTAAGGTAATACTGTTTATTTACAGAGGGATCTCATTGTTAAAGTAATGTGACCCTTGATATCCGGGACACTTCGCTTACTTCTTACACTTTATATCCTTTCTACGCTAAACAAGACTTTCCCCAGTCAAGATACAACAAAGATTATGGAATAGGCAAGTTCACAGAATGTATAATTATATCATTATGTGTTTAAAAATAGCACTTTGTTAGTAATTCATTCAAAACTGAAGTTTTTATAAATTAAAGTTGTATACGCAAATCATAAATTTACAGGTTCACCGTTGCTTTGGCCACATACAAATCGGATATGGCGAATTATAATCGTGACACTCTAACTAAATGACTTATTTCTAGTTTCAATAAATAAGCGTATAATAAGCGCATCGTAGGACGTCCACCGACAAGATGGACGGACAACCTTGTAAAGATAGCAGGATCGCACGGATGCAGACCGCTCACAGCTGGTCATTGTGGAAAGGGGGAGGCTTATGTTCAGCAGAGTTCTTTGGCTGATAATGATGATGATGACCAATAAATAAATTGTTTCTTTTTCGGACCATATTATATCATTAGGCACCAACATACGAGTATGTCGGTCTCCAGAGTCTCGCTAATGTATCTCTTCGTTATGATCTAAAACACGTACATATTGAGAATATGCACTAACAATTTAGTTCAATTTTAGTTTGTAGGTGCCAGTAGGAAAAAATAACGCATAGAGGACACAACTTATTTTCACTCCCGAAAAAAATGGTTATTATGTTTCCAGCTTCATTCTTAGCGATTTATAACATATTGTAGTAGCGTTGCCACGCTACAGCCTTCTTACACGATTTTTTAAAGAAATTCAAAAGAAAAAAGAAAAATAAATAGTCACTCAATTGACTACTTTAGTCAATATCCCCACTACCCCCACTACCGGCCACTTTACAGGCTCGGGTTCGATATTTTATTCATTCTGCGTGTCCGTGCTGTAGCCTTCGCACGTCCACTGCCACTCAAGTATTCGTAACAAATAAAATCTCACAAACCGTCTCTCAACATGGGGAAGAAACGAAAGTATGAAGATTTGAACGAGGATAAAATATTACGAAAAATAAGAAAACTGCAGGAAAAGTTAAAGGAAAAACAGATAGATCACACAATACAAGAAAATTCACCTATACCAAGTAAGTAACAGAATTACTTTCCATGAACCTAATTTTTTCGTGATCAGAACTTTAAATGCGTAACTGCCAAACTGGGCTTTTACCGTTTATAAAAATATGTTGCGAGCTTACCATACTGGGTATTCTCCTTCATTTATAACCAATTTAAAATGCGTAACTGCCACACTGGGCTTTTACCGTTTATAAAATTATGTTGCGAGCTTACCACACTGGGTATTCTCCTTCATTACTAACTAAGGTTCTTGGTTTCCATTCCAGGTCCATTTAGGCCGGATAATATAGACTTCGCATTAAACGAAGACTATGAGTCTATTTACATGCCGCCCAGTGATTGGGCTGGTACTATTACTCCTGTTCAGGAGCAACCTATGCCAGCGGATGCCGTACAAGAACAGTTACAAACAACAATCAACGGTTCACACTCACCACAACCAGGACCATCTTCCGCACCTGTAACAACAGTCTCGGAGGTAGCAACGGAAAACGAACTCGATGAATCGATTTTGTCTATCCTCGGTGATGCTCCAAAACCTGAAACAGTACTTGGCAAAAATATCCATAAGGATATTGCTAGTCGTTGGCAAGAAATATTAGCCAAAGGGTTGGCGAAGGAAACCAAAGAAAAAATCGTAAGTGAATATCAGATTCCTGCTAATTGTGATTTACTAGTACCACCAATTTTAAACCCAGAGGCTAAGGCAGCTCTTCCAGAAACATTAGTGAAAAGAGATTTTTCGCTGCAAAATAAACAAAAACATATAGCGGCAGCATTAGCTGCCTTGGCGCAGGTCACTCAAATGTTGATTTCGAATGAATATTCGAAAGAAACATTGCTGAAACCTCTAAGCGATGCCAGCCGGCTCCTTTGCGACAGCCATCACATAGAAACAAAAACTCGCCGCAGTTTTGTAATATCCTCCATTAACAGCAACCTTAAAGGAGCACTAATAGACGCAAAAAGAGACAAATTTCTGTTTGGAGAAAATCTGACCGAAAAATTAAACGCCGCAAAAACTATTCAAAAATCAGGCGATACATTAAAAAATCAGTATCGACCGCAACCGAACAAAAATAACTTCCAGCATAGAGAAAAGACCAAGGGCAGATTAAACAACAAAGCCCTGCATCCGAGACAGACAGGTGGCAGAGCCGATGCAGGGCTGAATCGCTCAGTAGCATACAGAGCTCCGCCAGCACCCAGGACGCAGCCGCCGCCGCCACGCCGAGCCAGGTCACCGCCGCCGCCGCCGCCGCCACACCACAAGAATCACCAACACTTTCGCCGCTGAATCCACACCAATCTGAGGTACGGTACGCTGGTCGCCTTACTCATTACGTTCATAAGTGGGCCGACATCACTGATGATTCATCAGTTCTTGCTTGGGTCAAAGGTTACCTAATACCATTTCGTTATACACCAAAACAGTTTTCGCAGCCAATTATTTTTCCAAAATCCGAACAAGAATCTTTAGATTTCGATAATGCTATTCAAAAATTATTAAAAATTAATGCTAGGTATTTCCAAATGTGAACACGTTCCAGACGAATTTATTTCTAGTGTATTTTTAATACCAAAACCAAATGGTGACAAACGGTTTATTTTAAATTTGAAAAATTTAAATAGGTTCATTAATACTTCACATTTTAAGATGGAAGACTACCGAACCTCCTTAAAGTTAATAAGCGAAAACTGTTTCATGGCATCAGTGGATTTAAAAGACTCATATTTTTTTATTAACGTCGATATTTCACATAGAAAGTATCTCAGGTTTAATTACAATAATACACTTTATGAATTCAATTGCTTACCTTTTGGTCTTTGTACAGCACCGTACGTTTTTACTAAGATACTAAAACCTGTCGTGCAATATCTAAGAATTCAGGGATTTGTATCAGTTATATATTTAGATGATATACAGTGCATTGGCCGTTCATACGGTGAATGTAAGGAAAATGTACACACCACCATTAATATGTTAGAATCATTAGGGTTCATAATTAATTACGAAAAAAGTTGTTTAATACCTAACACTGTTTGCCAATTTCTCGGATACGTTTTCAATTCAAAAACCATGGCTTTGTCCTTACCTGATGCTAAACGAATAAAAATCACAGACAGTTTGAACACATTTTTACAACTAAAAGTATGTAAACTCCGCGAATTCGCGCGACTTTTAGGCTTATTAATATCCGCCTGCCCAGCAATTGATTATTCTTGGATGTACACTAAAGTATTAGAACGACACAAATACTTATGTTTACTTAAAAATCCTAGCTATGAGCAAAAAATTTCACTACCTAAAAATCTAAAATATGAATTCAATTGGTGGGTAGAACACGTTAAAACCGATGTGTCACGATTTCGTTTTAATGATTTTTGTATTGAAATATTCTCTGATGCGTCATCATCGGGCTGGGGGGCTTATTGTAATAAAATGGAGTCTTTTGGTTTTTGGAAAGAGAACGAACTTCAACAACACATAAATGAATTGGAAATTAGAGCTGCTTTCTTTGCTTTAAAAATATTTGCCAAAGATTTAAGGGACTGTGAAATTTTACTTAGAGTAGATAACACCACCGCAATATCTTGCCTAAATCGTATGGGTAGTGTCCAATCTCCTCACTTAAATGATATTACTCGACAGGTCTGGCAATGGTGTGAAAGACGTAAAATAATTATTTTTGCATCATATATAAACACTAGGGACAATTCGGATGCCGATAGACTATCACGAAAAAAGTTTTGCGATACAGAATGGGAATTAGGTCATTATGCCTTTTCAGAAATAAAACAAAAGTTTGGTAAACCCACCATTGACTTATTCGCCACTCGCCGAAACACAAAATGTTATTATTATGTCTCTTGGAAAAATGACCCTGATGCCTGGACCGTTGACGCTTTTACATTATCTTGGCAAAAAATATTCTTTTACGCCTTTCCTCCATTTTCACTTGTTTTGAAAACAATTCAAAAAATTATTCATGATAAGGCTGAGGGCATTATTGTCGTACCTTATTGGCCAACACAACCATGGTTCCCAATTTTCCAAAGATTAATTGTGCCTAATGGAATAATAACATTTGAACCTAACATCAACCTTTTGATTTCACCTTTCAGAGAACCACACAACCTACACCACAGTCTCCGGTTGGTTGCCGCGAGGTTATCAGGCAAGCTCTTTTAAATAGATCACTGTCCAATAGGTCAGTCGAAATAATGCTATCATCCTTATCGGAAAATACATACAAGCAATATGATTGTGCTATTAAAAAATGGTTAGACTATTGTAGATTACATTGTTATGATCATACATCTGTATCAGTGCCTATTGTTTTACATTTTTTAACCGAGGTTTTTGATTCTGGAGCTAAATATGGAACAATTAATAGTTATAAATCTGCCTTAGCATTGTTGATCGGTTACAACATAGTTAATGATGATAGGATTAAGAGATTCATGAAAGGAGTTTTCAGGTTAAGACCAACAAGACCTAAATATAACGTTACATGGAATCCTAGCACGGTTTTGGATTACTTAGCCCAAAATTGGCCTAATGAAGGTCTTAACCTAGAAACTCTTTCAAAAAAGACTTTAACTCTGTTGGCCCTAGTCACTGCTCATCGACTGCAAACTTTTGCTCTTATAAAACTTGAAAATATTTCTATTAATACTGAACAAATACTAATTAAAATTCCGGATTTGATCAAAACATCGAATCCTAACTCATTACAGCCACTTTTGATCCTTCCATTTTTTCACGAAAGACCTGAAATTTGCCCAGGTAGGTGTTTACAGGAATATTTAAATAAAACTAGTAGTTTGCGTACTCAAAATTGTAATAATTTATTTGTAAGTTACAAAAAGCCACATAACTAAATTTCTTCTCAGAGAATGAGCCACTGGATTAGTGATATTCTTGTTAAAAGTGGAATCGATACCTCTGTGTTTACGGCGCATAGTACGCGCCACGCATCTACCTCTGCGGCCAACAGACTTGGAGTCGGCATCGATGTAATTCGTAAGACCGCTGGTTGGTCAAACTCCTCTCTCACATTTGTTAGATATTATAATAAAGATGTCATCTCACTGGATAACACTCAGTTCGCCAGAACAATATTGTCTTCCTCGAATTAAAAACAGATTTCTCAATTATTAATCTGAAAATAAATGATTTGTTTATAACCTAATTTTTTATTTTTATTTTCTTTTCACAAACAAGCGTAACGTATAATACTTACTTACCAAAGTCTTATTATCGTAACACATAAACGTCACATTTTATTAAATGATCTTTAAACATCTACAATATGTTATAAATCGCTAAGAATGAAGCTGGAAACATAATTGAGAATCAAACGAACTTACCAAGTGAAGTTCGATACCAATTATGTGACAGCTTCATTCGACGCGATTTATATACACCCTCCCTATATTAATAAGAATTCATGTCACTGTTATTATTACAACATCACCAACACTGCTCCCAAATTGGTGACACATACTTTACAAGTTCCAACTGCTTACCCGGCCCTAAAATAAAATGTTGACTAGAACTCATTATTTAGGTACGTACACAATAGTGTAAATAAAATAAAAATATTTCTTTAAACTAAATGAATAAAATATCGAACCCGAGCCTGTAAAGTGGCCGGTAGTGGGGGTAGTGGGGATATTGACTAAAGTAGTCAATTGAGTGACTATTTATTTTTCTTTTTTCTTTTGAATTTCTTTAAAAAATCGTGTAAGAAGGCTGTAGCGTGGCAACGCTACTACAATATGTTATAAATCGCGTCGAATGAAGCTGTCACATAATTGGTATCGAACTTCACTTGGTAAGTTCGTTTGATTCTCAATTATTAACTTCTATACGTTCAGCTCGCTGATCTTTGCCGTTAAGTTGGCTAAACGCCTCCCAGAGGTCTCATAGAGGGTATCTGTTTAATCTGCTCCCGCAAAATATCGCACATCATGTTTATTAATGTAGCGTGGTTTTATTGCTACCATTGTAGGCAATTTATTCATTGCAACGCAGAGTCCAGCGGTGTTGGGGCTCTGGGTGCTTATGTGTTAATCTATTCAGGTGAAGTGCTTTTACCTTTGATTAATTTGAGAACTCTTTTGATAGTACAAACTAGCATTTGTCAATTTGTTTAAATATTAATCATCATTTTCAGCCTTAGAACGTCCACTGCAGGACATAGCCATTCCTTATGATTTTGCAATAACGACGGGTTGCAGCTTTCTGCATCCAGTGTGATCTTGAAATCTTTACAAACCTGTCCGTCCATCTTTCAGGTGGACGTCCTATGTTGCGCTTTTGGCCAATGGGTAGTCTAGTCAAAGTCAAACATTTATTTGCGAAAAACATGGTACATTATAGATCTTATAAATAGCACAGGTTCACATGTTTTACCAAAAATTGGCATGCAAAAATTTATTTAAATGTCATACAATCAATTGTGTCCTATCATATAAATTTACTAGCTTTTGCCCGCGACTTCGTCCGCGTGGAATAGTGACTTCTTTCTCCCGTTTTTTACACATTTACCACTATATTTTTGCTCCTATTGGTCGTAGCGTGATGTTATATAGCCTATAGCGTTTCTCGATAACTGGACTATCCAACACAAAAAGAATTATTCAATTCGAACCAGTAGTTTCGGAGATTAGCGCGTTCAAACAAACAAACAAACAAACTCTTCAGCTTTATAATATTAGTATAGATTGAAGTATAAAAATAAATGTCAAGGTATTTAATATAATATTGTCGATCCGTGTTATCATTATTTATTATTATTGTTTAATGTCATAAAATTCTGCTAGGTCATAAAATCAATTTTCTATTAGCCAATTTCGTAAACGTTTTATAATTAGTAGGCAGTCCCCTGATATGTAATGGGATATTATTATATATTCTGACGGCCATGGCATAGCTGTTTCTATTGAACAACGCACTGGTATTACCTAGTGGCGGCAACAGTCGGGTTGTGTCTCTTGGGCGCAGGCGAGGATCAACTACACTATAGTGTTCAAAATTACCTGGATGCTTCCGCACAAACATCCCTACCTCCAAAATATACAACCCAGTAAGGGCCTGAATAGGGCCAGCTCCACAAACTGCCCTTATACATTTTTTCTGCATAATAAATGCCCTTTTAATATCAGCTATCAGAGCAAAGACAAACTGACTCAATTTGGTGCATAAAGTGCAGTCCAACTACAGTAGTAGTAGTAGTAGTAGTCCCCCTAGCCGATTTCGACTACGGTGGCCAGTTACAACGACTAACCGACTGCGCGGGACATATTATAGTGCACAAGTGTGTGCGCAAACACAGGTGCACTCTCTATTCCTTTCACTCTCATAGCCCGATGGGACAGCAATCTGACACGACCGGAGAGAGATCAGGCGCAGGACCAACGGCTTTACGTGCTTTCCGAGGCACGGGGGTGAAACACCGCCAACTTCCAAACTCCGGGCTTCCCTGAGAATTTCTGAACAGAAAAACCCAGGTACATATTTTTGGCCCGACCCGGGAATCGAACCCGGGACCTCTGGCGCAGCCGACGCTTTAAAATGCGACCCTCTAACCGCTGCGCCACCGAGGCAGTTACAATCAACTACAGTAACAATCAAGTAGGTAGATAAAAGTTGAATGTCTAGACGCAATAAGGCCTTTCGTACTTTTAAAGGCAATAGATCTGACGAGAACTGGGCCAAGTATAAATCGGCGCGTAACCGTTGCAACCAGATGATACGTGCAGCAAAACGTCATCATATACATACTGAGATCCATAAGTCCTCATCTTCAAACGTCTGGAAATTTCTCAACTCTCTAGGGGTCGGCAGATCAAAGTCTGACGACATCCATATTCCTTTGGATCTTAACGACATCAACCGGCATTTTACGGACCTTCCTGCTCTTGACGCTCTCACCAAAGCCAAGGCTTTAGCATACATAGCTTCACTACCAACTCCTGACATTACTCCTTTTTTGTTTACCCCTGTCTCTGAAACCGAGATCAGCAAGACCATTTTTGCAATCACATCTAAAGCGGTTGGAGTGGATGGCATTAGCCGTCTGATGATTGTGCCATTGCTCAAAATCATTTTACCTTTTCTCACGCATATAGTTAATTGGTCATTAGACTCTGGCACTTATCCTGATATTTGGCGTAAAGCTCTCGTCTGTCCACTCCCCAAGGTCCGTAATCCCACTTCACCGAGCCAATACCGGCCCATTTCCATTCTGCCATTTCTCTCTAAAATTATGGAGTCGTGTGTGCTTAAACAGCTATCCTCCCATCTTTCTCAGAACAACTTACTGAATCCCTTTCAGTCTGGATTTCGTGCAGGCCATAGTACTACCACTGCTCTGCTGAAGGTAACAGAAGATGTACGAGATGGGATGGATTCCTCTAAAGTCACACTTCTTGTTTTAATAGACTTCTCTAATGCCTTCAATGCTGTGGACTATGACCTCCTTCTAGCTGTACTTTCTTACTTAAAAGTATCTCCTCCAGCACTAGAATGGTTTTCATCGTATTTGCGTGGTCGCCAGCAAAGAATTAAGACTCCTAACGCCATTTCTGACTGGTACAACTTATCATCTGGTGTGCCACAGGGTGGCATAATTTCTCCCTTGCTCTTTTCTATTTTCATAAATCTCATCACCCTCAACCTTCGCTGCTCGTATCATCTGTATGCTGATGATTTGCAACTGTATGTGCAAACTGATGTTGCTGAACTATCTGCTGCAATTCAACTCATGAACGATAATTTAAATTATATTTCATCCTGGTCACACAATTTCGGAATCTCTGTTAACCCTTCAAAGTGTCAGGCTATAATTGTAGGCAGTCCGGGACTTGTCTCTAGATTTAATCTCATGGATCTGGATCCAATAGTGTACGAAGATACTACAATACCTTACTCTACTAGTGTCAAGAACTTGGGCCTGATTATTGACTCCAGGCTTAGCTGGACTGTTCACGTAGCTGAGGTCAGCCGTAAGGTGATCATCTGTCTGAGAAGTCTCTACCGCTTAAAATTCTTTCTCCCATTTAAGACGAAGCTTTTACTTATGCAAACTCTTGTTATTCCTTTAATTGACTACGCAGACTCCTGCTGTACTAACCTCACTGAAGCCCTTATCGATAAGCTTGAACGTCTCCTCAACAATTGCATCAGATTTATCTTCGGCCTCCGCAAGTACGACCATGTCTCCAGTTTCAGAGCACAGCTTAACTGGCTCACTATCCGCCAGCGTAGACACTCTCGAATCCTTTGCATTCTACATGCTATTCTTTATAACCCCTCTTCACCTTCTTATCTTAAAGATATGTTCCCGTTTTTATACCAAACTCACGATCGATCTCTCCGTTCTTCCAACAATCTCCGGCTTGGCACGCTGGCTCACCGATCCACGTACGTCTCCAAGTCGTTTACAGTGACGGCAACACGACTGTGGAACTCTCTGCCTTTGGATGTCAGGAGGACCGAGTCGAAGTTATCGTTCAAGAGCAAAGTCCGACAATTCCTCAAAGAATAGATAATTGCATAATATTTGTATATATGTATATTTATATATAATTTATGTATTTTGTGTAAGTTTAAGTATGTTTATAGACTATATGTTATTGCAGTAGTTTATGTAGGTTTATTTTTTTACTATACATTTTAGTTAATTGTTGCTTTTTTATTTCTTATCTGTTTATCATTTTCGCTGCACCCATTGCCATCTCTCTGCATGACCTAAAGGTTTGACTGGCAGAGAATGCTTTTAGCATTAAGTCCACCTTTGTACACTATGATTTGTGCAATAAAGTCTTTAAATAAATAAAAATAAATAAATGTCTCATGCGTATGCTACGTTTGGTCTATCGTTACGAATTCAACGGTAATTTTAATTACAGTTCATGTGATGTGATTCATGGTGCCTCGAGCAAGTAATACATATTGTCTGCTATTTGCGGAGACAGATATCCTTGACACAATTAACTTTTCAATCGGTCAGCAGCACAACCTTTAGCATTTGATCTAGATCGGAATGATATCGTTATTGGGTTAATTTAGCTATTATTGTTAATCATTAACTCGTCAAGTATGTGTAAACGAGACACAATAAAAATTCCATTGTAATGCGACTCTCGGCATTCGTTTGATACCTGACTGATTACGGCCAACCCTTTTACTGATTGGCTATTTTCACTTACATAACACAATATACCGTAAACTTACTTTGTAATTTGATAAGAAAAGAGAACAAAAGCTTTTTGAAACTAGGTTGCCAGTCTAAAGTTTAAGTTTTTAGGGTTCCGTAGCCGAATGGCAAAAACGGAACCCTTATGGTTTCGTCAAGTCTGTCTGTCTGTCTGTCTGTCTGTCTGTCTGTCCGTCCGTATGTCACAGCCACTTTATTCTGAAACTATAAGCATCACATACCTGAAACTTGGTAGGTAGGTGTATCTTGTTCACCGCTTTCCGATACAGATACAAAAAGTAAGAAAAAATAATATTTAAGGGGGGGCTCCCATACATAAAACTAAAACCTAAAAAATTTTTTTTACTCAAACCTATGCGTGTGGGGTGTCTATGGATAGGTCTTTTAAAATGATGTTGAGGTTTCTAAAACCATTTTTTCTAAAAGTCTAAGGTTTGAGATATAGACGCTTCCAAAGTGGTGAAATGGGCGTCCCCTCCATCTAACTTTTGAAATAAGAAAGTAAAAATTTTGAAAAAAATATATGATGTAGATCTCAACAAAAACTTGCAACGAAAATTGGTTTGAGGGAGATCGAACCAGTAGTTTTTGAGATATTGCACATTTTTATCAACCGCAAATATAACTTTGTCTTTCATACAAACACTGAAAAACAAAGTTATTTTTGCTGTCGCTACATATTGTGATGTTTTCGTTAAGTGAAAGTAAGTGTACCCTGAATTCAGTTAAGGGTGGCACGGAACCCTCAGTGCGCGGGTCCGACACGCACTTAACCGGTTTTATATTTTAAATACTCTACTACTACTACTTTTACTCATTTGCAGGATGTGACAATAATTTTATGTTTTTTTGTTAGTTATCAACATTTTGGGATGGAAAAGAATTACACTAGTTCAATATTCTAAATATATCTCAGTCGAGCAAAAGTTTGGTGCTGCTTATTTAAAAGGGTAGATAGTATAACCAACCCAACTGTAAGGTAAAAAAATCAAGAATATTAATCGGGTGCTCGATCAAAAATGACCTTTAAATGTATGCCGGCAAGACCTACAGCGTAGGCAATTGTGGTTTTTCTGACTAACGACACCACTTCATCTTTCGTCTTCGACCATTGTTCACCTGCCAGGGTTCGCGATAATATTGAAATACCGCGAGAATAGACTGGCCATTCATCTGTCTTTCTATCGCGTAAGTATCGAGATGTATGCGCAGGATAAAATGGGCAGCATGCAGCAGACAGAAAATCGGTGCTCAACATCTTTTTTTTTTCGTATTATGGCCCCATGCGCTTCAAACATTTAATTCATGAGCGATACTTGACGATGGCTTATAATGGACGGTACGTCGACGACACGTCAGTGTCGCATCAACGTCACGACAATGGCAAGTCAGTGGAAAGGCTTTTACCATCTCTTGACAGTGACTGCAGTTACCTATTCTCGTATATTGTCGACGTCGGCAAATTGCCGTCATGCGACTGCAATAATAAATATGGGTTTAACTGTTTATTGAGTGAGAAATTGTATTGTGTTGTAGTAGAGTAAGAAACAAATTAAACGTAATGTTATTATAAAAGTAACTTAGAATATTATTTCGCGTGTTTACTTACAGTTTCACATGATATCATTAACGAACGAATGCATGCAATGTATGAATTTTGCTACAGCGGGAAAATCCACTCTAACACTGTTTCATACATTTTTTACAAAAGTTTTTTGTTTCTTTGCTGCATCTACGATATTTTACAACAACATAAAATATCACATAGAAAGTCCACAATTTGCAATTGTATCCATTGCTTGCCATTTTATCTGCTCGTGTGTCCACGATATTTATAAGCGATTCTGCGTCCGTATGATTAGCTTATTGTGCGTCAGCTACCGTTTCATACATTGACAAGGTCGCAGTAATAAGTGCTATTGACGCATAATTACAAGAGGCTTACGTTTGGTAACAAATAACTTACATAACTTGATCGATTGGCAGCTTCATTGTAATAGCCAGCTTGAAGAGACATAAAATATTCAATTGTAGTTTAGTTACAATGTGCGCACAAAAATAAACCGTATGCCGTAAAAGAAAAGAGCTAAGTGGTTTTAATTTAATTTTTTTGGTTGACTATACCTTATCAAAGCTTTGATTTGTGTTACGTACTGTTTTCGTAAGCGATAGAAAGTTTAAAAATACTTATGTAATGTCAAAAATTGGTAAGGTACAAAATTCCTAACAAAGGTTTTATTTTCAATAGGTAAGTTTTCATAATATTATGCTATACTTTCTGCCTTTGGTTTTAAATTTAAAAATAAATGTTTGTGATCTTCTTACTATTAAGCATGGCATTTAATAAGTAATATAAAAGTATAAAAGCGTTGTAGCCCTAAAATTTGAATACCTACTTATGAGTACTAAAGTTATAAAAGAGCCACTTTGTATATATTAACACGTTCCGGGACACTACTCCAGACACAATAGATGTTTTATTGTTTTCACGCCTGTAGGCGTTCACTGTCCCGGAACGTGTTAACTTTGACCGACTTCAAAACTCGGTCGAAATTCAATTTTTGTTGTGACGTTTAACTATAATCGATTCAACCAGCTTGAAAAATATGTCATCTAGCGAAAAATAACATAATCAACAAAAACAAGGACACATTGACTAGCATTCAAAAACATTAAAAGATGAGGAGCATATCAGAAACAGTGCGTGGCTCTTGTAATTCGTATTATTGAACACATGTCGAGCCACTGAACGTCAACGCGACCGGAATAGCAAAATTACCTATAATGATAGCGACTGTGTAATTAGTCGAACGATTCACGAATCACCCAACTGTGTGTACAGACAGCGAAAAAAGTGGCTTGGAGAAACAAATAAGCTGAACAATTGTGGTCGAACGGTTTTCACTATGTAAAAATGCGTTTTAAGTGCCGTCGGCATTTAATTTTGAATAAAGTAGTTCTGTAAGTTTATTTTTGCGGATACTCTTAATATAATATAATTAAATTCATACCTTCACACAATTCAAAATATTATAGTTCAGTCCCTTGGGGTGCTTCATAAAATTTTACGTTTTTTATTGCATGTCTTACCTAATATGTTATTAATAAATCATAATAATAGTTTGACCAATATTACTAAATTAAGGCAAATGCATCAATTTGCCCTAATGGTATATTCTTCTAATCATAATTTTATAACGATTGTTATTTTTTACTATCAGCGTAAACAATTAAACGCACTAACAAATTATTTTCACGTTTGTACACAAGAAAGGGTGCACAAATTGCTTCATTACAAAAAACGTTGCGACACCATGTGCCAGAAAATGTTAACACGAGGGTCAGTACTTTAAGTCCTATATCTATACTATAAAGCTTATTAACAAATGGTTAGAACTATACTATACACAAATAGTTGTACATTTTAACATTTTCAACGCGATAAAATTTAAAAAATAAATTTGGCGTTTTTTCTTACTCTAACCTCACCATAATATTTTCTTGCAACTTAGAATCGTTGCAACCACTATAGATAAATTGGACTAATAAAGACATTAGATCCCTTCCAAGAAAGTCTAGCTACCAATTATATCATTTAACGGACATTTCTTGAGTCCTAATGAAGTCAGTTAGGAATACAGTTACCTTCCTAAAGAGATTCTAAATAATGTTATAGGTGAATTTGGTCTTTATGCAGACTTAGTTAGGGACTATTTGCAGTGTTTCGCTTGTGTGGTCTATGTTATGACTTATCTACATGGTGGGCTAAAATAGCTTATTGTCTATTTGATCAAAATTAAACATAGGTAACAAGATATTATTTTAAACTTTCATTATTTCTTTTACCCCTCTATTACTTCCTTCGCGCCGCCTGTATTTTCTCTGTATAGACCAATGGTTGACTGGTAGAGAATGCTTTTAGCATTAAGTCCGCCATATGTACCTTTTGTTTGTGCATGAAGTGTAATAAATAAATAAATATATTGTTTTAACTATTTTAATAGGTATTCTATTCTAAAAGTCTATAAACTATAATTTGGTAATTTAATTTGTGTTTGTAATGTGTTTTGTAGTATAAAATATTTTTGTAAAAAGCAACTGCGACAGACAAAGAATCAAACCCAGTGTCTTATGCTTTCCAGGCGCATGCCTATACCACTCAGCCACCGACACATTAGCAAAACTTATATACCAGACACAGGGTTCGATTCCTTGTCTGAGATAGTCGCTTTTTATAAGTGCAAATGTGGTTTTAGTTATAAAACGAATTCATAATCTAAAACTTCAAAACTCTATCTCTTGGTATGTTGAAAACAAATAGTATGTTGTAGACTCATAAGTATCGTAAAGTATAAGATTAGTTTCCTACTAACTGTTATTTATGCTGCTTTAAAAACAACACTATTCGAAATTTATTATACTTATAAAAAAATATTTTTAAAAGGAAAAAAAAAGGATTCCTGTGCCAAGAAAGGTGTTAGCTTCAGCTTTCCTAGTATGCAAAATAATTAAACGAAAACCCGGTAATAAAGCTATGACTTCATTTATAAACCACCATCGTAACTGACAGTAGACTTTGTAGGCCAACTCTATTAGCACTGCGGTGGAAATAAATAAGAGGGTGACCGATAGGGCCGTGTAGACCAGCCTTTATCTGGTACGTCGAAGACAGATACTTTTCCGTCTGCATAAATTGCCATTCATTATGTAAGCGAATGTTTTATGTGCCAGGATGCCGTGATGAGGCACACTCTTTAAACCGCTTGCATTCAATATGTAGGAACAGTAAGCCCACTAAATCCCGTCAGGATCGAAATACTAGCATAGGTTGTTAAAATAATATCAAAGTATTATGTATTTAGCTCAGAACTAATCTTATTCAAGATCGTAATTTTGGGCCTAAGTCCAATAGGTTTAATTTATAATTTGAAAAGGTGGTTTAAATATTTTACCAAGTTTTAATTATTTCTTAATTTACGAACTGTCGCTTTAAATCATATAATTAATATAACTAATAAAGCTTCTACCAGGTGGTAGCCTTCTAAAGACAAGGAAACCTACTGTGTCCTAGTTCGTTATTGGCATTGTTTTTATCGTACAGTAACTTCTAATGTTGTATACAGCGCAAACACCACGTTCAAATGAAAAACATTATTTACAGTTGCAACACAGTATTTGGATTGAATGTTACGCAAATAAAATTAAGTTTAGTTTGAATTTTATTAGCGTTTATTCGAATTGTTTATTATAGCGAACTTTTTGGATTGGACTTACCTAAAACAAAGTATCCGCTATACTGTAAAACGTCTTGTAGGCTACTGAGCTAAAGAGCAAAACAAACAATGACGGTTATAAATTCTCAGTCAGTTACTAGCTGCTGGTCAAAACTAAAAAATCTTTAAACTTATATCTTTTAACACGTTTGTTTCGATTGTAATCTAATCCTCACTGCGTGAATATTCAGGGAAGTCCAGTAAAGCAGATATAGTTAACTTTTCCGAGAAATTGTGTCGCGCTCATAACTTGCGCAGACGCAGTCTAGCGTCAAAATAAAAGCAGTAGACGTAAGATGATTTTTATTCTAATAATTGTAACTGACTGACCGTTTTTTATCTGTTTTATTTTAATTTATAAAAAGACTGTTTCTTATTTTGGGCAATTTTTTTTAAGAGTCCAGTTGATATACTGCAGATATTTTTGAGTTAATCTATGGGTATCAAATTGATTTTTATAGCATCAAATACCAGTTGTCAAAGTCCATACAAAAAACTTGGCTTTCGGTAAAGCTACCTACGTTACTCTAAAAGGGAGAAATCGAGCTTCCAAGTTTCTCTTACCACAAAATACCTAGAGAAATAACCTGACTATTGCTAACTGCATACAAGTGTGAACGATCACGACAAGACCAAAACCTCAAATAAATTAGCTCTCATTCAATACTTGACCAAATGCGACTGCGCGGGAGTAGCCGGGGCACGCTTGCTTGACGTCAGAATGCGCGCTCGTGCTAAGTTGTTAACTATGTTTGAGTTAACACGACCATCCTTTTTAAGAAGCATTTTTTTAACAAATCGTTTTATGCGACTGTATCTACTAGATTGATAAATATTATGATGTTAGTATTCTTTATATCAGGCAAGAACGCGTATTAGTTTAAAAATTGTCTAGCTTACTTCTAGTTGATTATGTTAAGTTTTTATGGTACACATATTTATTTATTAAAAAGTCCATTCACAAAAAAAATATACCTATGGCGGACTTAATGCAACAAAAATTTTCTACTATTCAACCATAAGTGTGATCCGATCATCAGATAAAATTAATTCAATTATTAATACACAGTTTTTATTATTTTTAAATAAAACGTAGTCTTAATAAACAGAAGATACATTATCTTTTGAAAAGATCTGTTGGCTAATTAATTTTCGTGAAGAAGTAACAAACATACATTCATCCTTACAAACCTTCGCATTTATAATATTAGTAGTACTACAACATTGTCCTCTCTTGCCTTATCATAAGCATATTTCAACATATCACGTTGTATCATATAATGCTAACTAAATAATGTCGCATTCCCTAAGGGAAACGAGAAATATTTTGACAGGTGATGTAAAGCGTGATGAAACAAAACGTGACAAGGATTAGTTTCGCTATAAAATACATTTAGAATTGCTGTTATGTACGGACCGTAAAGCTATGAATCTAATTTCATTATCTTTGCTTGACGGAAAGCTAAGCAAGACGGAAAAATATAAGCAGTTTCCCGCTGTTTCACCCGCTTAAATATCATATCACACAATATTGTAAATTATAGCCTATTGTTAAGTTTCATCAAAATCCACTAGGTAGTTTTAGCGTGAAGAAGTAACAAACATACATCTATACATGCATATATCAATTTTCACAAACTTTCGCGTTTTAATATTATTAGGGTAATTTGCAATACTCATCAGAACGATAATAGAGGGAAGAATAGAAGGAAGAAGGAAGAGAGGAAGACCAAGAATAAGTTATATGCATCAAATAAAGCAAAAATTGAATGTTGCGTCGTATCAAGAGGTCAAGAGAATGGCGAAAGAACATAAAGAATGGAAAAAACTCCACCGACAAGAGCTTAGCTCTTAAATTAGATGATGATGAATAAAATATTTAGGATGCGAAGTTAATGTAGGGTGACTCAAAAAGAAGCTACTATACTAATATAATACTACAGCTTACATAGTATAAAAGTCAAAAAGCATGTTCTCACATATCTTACCACAACAACAAAAGTAAGGGCTGGTTTCACTATCGACCTATAAGCACTAACCAACAAATAGTTCCACTATGGAACATCATTTCGTATGAAGTTGTGGACAGAATGCTTATAAAACTTATTCAAACATTGTGAAACATGCCTTTAGTGTAATTTTTTTGTGCACTCTTACACTTTTATCTTGCTAAGTTTTGTACGATTCATCCATAATAATCCCAGTCTTATTTTTTGAGGTTTTAACTTATTTAATCAAGTTACCAAATAGGCTTCTAACGCATGAGAAAATTAAACTAGTGAAACCGTGTAAGCTGAAAGTCATGTTAAATTTAATCTACTTACTTGAAACGACTTTAAGTTTAATGAAAATTTCACTGTCTAAAACTGTCTACTAAAGTTGTAGAGCGAACTCAACAAGCGCTGAGTCATTTTATGCATTACTTAATATTGTTCCGGAGCAAAGTAAGCGAAAACTAAGAACAGCGGTATATCATGCATAACTTTGCAAGCCAACTGGCAATATGAGAACCCTTTTATTTTTGTCACTGATGTATTTTACAGAAAAATATGAAAGAAAAACAAACAAGGACAATATTTCTTAAATATCATGTATTGAAACTAAGTTTTTAGCTTCATGGAAGCGATCCCTTTTGCGATAAAATCTAGTAAACTTTGAAGCACGAGTTGGTACTTCATGCCGAGGTATAGATTAATAAAATGCTAATGCATTAGTGGATTCATTCGCGTCCTTTTATCCGACTGACCAAAATGCACATTATACTCCATGTAGAACTTTCTCTTCCTCTAACATCCTTCTTGTATATTTTCCTTCCACAGAATATACTGCCGTTTTCGCTGAACTGTCCCAAGACAAGAAACTATGTGCACGAATTATATTGGCCAGCGGCCGCCATATTAATTTGCAACTTGTTGATGATCAGAGCGTTTATCGCTCGTCACGGGGACCCCAGCATTAATCACGTGACCTCACCTCGGTTTTTGCCAGAGAATAGACTAGGTACAGAAGGGACATGTAAAATTATTTATTTAGTCTTGCACCACCTCATTCTCAAGTATGAGATCTTTACCTAGCAGTAGGATACTATAAATACAGTCTTATTTACTAATATATTTTTATAAGCCATCTTTATAACAATAATTACGAAAATTACAATAGTTCAGACCACAAATCTGTATAGGAGCTTTTCGGGTTCAGTACGTAGCAACCCTACGATTGATCCATGATGTTAAGTTACAATGACAAATTTCTTTGTCTTTTTGGTACAGTTTGTGTTGTTTAATGTGTATAAAAGAAAATTTGCATACAATGTTAGAATAGAATGTAGGTAAAAACGTCAAAATCCCCCAACACGCTTGATCTATGAACACAACAACACTACACCCTAAGGTGTAACGCGACGGCTTATTAGGGGAATCTAGAACTTTGGGGTCGGGTATACCTTATACGGGGAGACACGGGAATACGTGTACACTAACTCCCCCCTGACATCTGAATAGTCTAGCTAGCAAGCCTACAAAGTTCTCTCCCTGTCCCTTTCGCTCTAATAGCACTAAATAAAGAACGCAGTTGTGGGGAGATGTATGAAAAAAATAACTGCCTCAGGCTCAAGGGAAATTCAAGTCAGTTCAGTAAG
Organism: Pyrausta aurata; assembly: GCA_963584085.1. Taxonomy (NCBI): domain Eukaryota; kingdom Metazoa; phylum Arthropoda; class Insecta; order Lepidoptera; family Crambidae; genus Pyrausta; species Pyrausta aurata. The sequence continues at coordinate 7,309,187 of OY757260.1, forward strand.
TGAGGGAGAGTCGTCAATCAGTATTAGTCTAAAGTCCCTGCCGGGGGCATATTGACTGATTACTTGTTTACTGACATCAATTATAACTTTGAACTTTGTTTTGTCTAGTAGGATTTCCATTTGAATAGGTAGGAGTGTTTACGAACAGCAAAATTACTTACCTAGTTACATTATTTATAAATAAAAATGTATTTCTTGTTATGATGGAAGACCGTTTCGTTTTTATCCTAAGTGTTAATTAATATCCTCTCTTTTTACGTATGTGTAATACTTACTAATAAAAAAAGTATAAGATGGTCTAAAAACCTTTGTCAAAACAGTTTATCCTATCAATTAAGCGAGTAGATAAAGTTTTGTTAATCTTAGCACACATCCTTCTACAAACTTAGTCACAACAGATAACCTATTAGTTGGACAATGGACCAACTTTGTTTCATAACTTACAAAGTCGGTATACAGCTAAGTTTAGCCTCCCGAGATACTAGAAATACGATCGAGATATAACCGATACGATACGGATTAATATGGGATCATTACTATTAATAAATCAACATCGGGAGATAATTTGCCACACACAGAAGCCATAAATTGTACCGTTTCTATATTTAATGATTACGATCTGTCACGATCAAATGAAAATCGAAATAACTGTTCCAGATTCTTCAGTTTCAGATATGAGATGTGTTTGACTAATTATAAAAAATATTGGTATGATACCTAAGATCTTAATTAATTAATCTTCCTTTCTCATTCAAATATACCAATTAAAATATAGAGATTAGGTATTCATTTATTAACTATATTATTTATTATTACATAGGTATATCAAAGAACTATAATAAGTAAATGTATGGTTATTTAATACACATTAATGGATGTGTGGTTATTTCATAAAAATAATTCGTGTTAAGAATTAGTCGCAAAAGGTAATAATTAACTTATACCACGATTGGCAGTGATTTATACGAAAAATAAGCAAATCTAATTCGCGTTTGCATTAGCCGAAATTAAGTCTGCGCAAAACAGTCTAAGTGTCCAATTATAAATAATTGTATAAGTCATTAGGGGTTGTTTCTTTATACAGCGTAACTCGTTTAAGGAAAAAACTGTATGAATGGCTTGTTAGCGTTTTCCAGTTGGTCTCGAGAGTACAGGAGTAAGGTGAAATCGTTAAGGGTCGGTATTGACTGCTAGAGATAAAGCGATTATAATTTTTGATAGATTTTCATTAACATACCAACATACGAGTTTGTAGTAGGTACATATAGTAATTAAGTATGTCGTGGTAAAGATATGTGGAGAGAAGAAAAGAGTAACAAACATACACCCATCCTCACAAAATTTCGCATTTCAATATTAGTAGGATTGAAATGGAAATCACTGGATTCTCCGCTGATCCGCTGGTAACCGAAAAACACAATATTAATGCATATCTAGCCATGTCTGACGTCTAAATAAGTAGATATACTATGGGTCAAAAATTGACACTAGGCATGGACCAATTGTAAAAATTTCATTAATTAATACAGCCGTTAGGTTATTTTACCTTTTAAATCCTATCGGCCAGGCTTTCTGAAGTTTATGAAATATAACATAGTAGTATATACTTTTGTATTTGGCCATTGCTTTTTCGCCAAACGCTATTTCTACGCTCGCACACGCACCCTTATAAGTCGTCATAATTTTCGATCGTTGAAGCCAAAGGGGAGCCAACGCCATATTATGGGGTGAATAGCGCAATTGGTTCCATACAATAAGAATATTTTGTGCAGTCAAATACATTGGGCAATAACGACGTGTCAATTTTTTCGGCCATTTGGGAAATCTGTTATTTTTATTGACATGATTTATTTGAAGCTAACCAGTGCCAGTTTTTTTTTACCATCGAAATAATTCCATTTGCTGTTATCAACAACTTTTGTAACTTTTGTAGGTGTAAACGACGAAAACGTAAATAAAAGGGTGATTTTGAAAAAAAAAAGTTATGATATTTGTTATTATTATTAACAATTTCATGTCAGAAAATAAGAATTTCTATATTAGTGAAAAAATAAGCGTGTGAGTGATACGTGTCTTGTAATATTTTTGTTCGACATCAGTGATGATATCCATTAAATAATATTAGTTCCACTTACACAATCTTTCCGTCCAAAAACGAAATCAAATATGTAGATTAGGTCGTAATTTTTTATGTTTATTATTAATTTTGTATAAACAAGCCGTGAGCTTTTCGTTCTGCTTATTATTATGCTCGTTGGCTTATAATGAGGCCGACTGATTGAATGTTACTGGTGTTAAAATGACACCAGCGTATTATGGACTTCCACACCTTTTGGTTGATTGTCTTAGGAAATGTGTTACTGGCCAGCTGCATTTTGCTTTCTTGTCAGAAAGACAACTGTAATGTTTAATTTTTTTTACTTTTAAAGCAGATGCTTTTTATGGCCAGTATTTTCAGACAGAAAAGCTAACTAAACTGACACTTTAAAAACACGCTAATTGAACCATGGAAATCACTTTTTAAGCATTATCGTTTTAATTATAATGTGGGCTATATTTGATAACAAATTAAATTACTTTATCGTCAAATATTCATTGGAATTTATTATAGATTGACAAATAAGGGAGAATTTCTACTATGTAGTTACAAATAAATCTGCCTGAAATTCCAAAAATCTGTCCATTTTTTGTACAGATATAACGAAAAATTTATAACAAATACCGAAATGGCAAATAAAAGGTACATTATGTCCATTTTCCACTAAAATGAAATATTGCTTTAAAATTGTTAATTGAAAAAACTTGTCGAATATTCGCGATATCAATCCGTAAATTGTGTTTTAATCTGAGAATATAAACACCTAGAAGGAGGGTTCCTAACAAAGATCGTTGTCAAAAGCGCGCACATTTTGTAGCTACGTGTGCGTAAACAATATCCCTGTCACGCACACTAGTAAAGGAATAATATTGTCAGAAAATCTCATTTCTACTAAATGGTAGAAAATTGAAATATTAGGGAACCTATGTATAAAGAAATAACGAACGTAGGCTTTTTATTTTATTCAATGGTTTAATTTCCCCTTTATTTTACTCTTTTCTGTTTGATGTATGGATTTAAAAATACACCATATAGAGAACTATACAATCAGAAGATTGTTAATCTAAGATTGCCACCGCTACAAAATGGCGGATTCCATAATTATTTTATCACTACTACCTCAACATGAGTGTCATATGTAAGAGCTTGATTAGTAGAATAGAGCGAACTATAAAATAATCCTAATAAGGCCACCAACAAATGGCTGACATACAGAGTGTAAAAAAAGTACAAGCCAAATTCAAAGGGGTGGTTAAAAGTGGAGTCTAGAATACAGGAAAAATATTTTAAATAATCTAGCTCTTTTTTCTACATACAATTTTAATTTGCATTAAATTGCTACAGAACAGTTGACGATCCACCAATCCCAACAGGCGTCCTTTTAAGTAATGATTCTGCTATTTACAATAATACTAATTGATTAAAATCAAATCAAGCAGCACCGTACAAAATCATACTCGATAACATCTAAGATTGCGCGCACGTTATTCATAAAAAGCTACAAAACTAAGGTAGCCGCACTATCTGTCACTTTCGCACATTGATAACGTGTATTTTCAAATAACGAGTATTAACTCATAGTAATAGCGGTCAGTAGGTCAAGTGCATTATTTTTTTACGGTTGTCTCGGGATGCGTGCGCGTAGCAATGGATCGTAGACGCAGGTTCTCAGATATTGAGAACCTACCATTAGATGGTCAGAGTGACATGACGAAGCTGACATGAGTGTGCATGAAACGGTGCGTTGGTAATCTGAAAATAGTGTGGATTACGGAAAGCCTAGCCGATCAAAAGTGGTCAGAGCAATACAAAATTGACATGACTTCGATTAATTACATGCGCCCAGTGTAGGTTGTTACTACACACTGTTACTACAGTTGATTATTTATATTCGTGATTTATTGTAAGTAGTTGATTCCAATTTTTAAGTAAGCCAAGGTACCTACATGCTCAATTTTGCACTGGTCTAATCAAATTTTGGGTTTTTTGACGGTCCTGGGCCCGTGAAGTACAAAGGGAAAATAGAAGTCCAGTTCAAGCCGTATACATAACCTACCTATAAAACTAAAGTGATGATAGTGAACTGTGTGCCGTAGCGTAAGATAGAGCGCGCGGCTGCTAGTTTGGTTGGATTGACAATCATCATACATATGGTATTTTTAAATAATCATATAAAAAAACACTATTTATTAGGATGGACCCCTAATAAATAATGTATTTTTGTGGAGTATTTTTCTGTTATAATAGAAATACTCGTTTAATTATTATTTTTTCTTTTCTTTATTTTTTTTTTATTTTTCCCGTGTTCTAAACTCGATTGACAACCACCCCCTTGAATTTGGCTCATACTTTTTTTTTACACCATGTTTATTAAAAAAATCATTTACATATTTCTGTATAAAGAAAGACTCACTTACTCACTTGGGATGTCGTAGCACAGTGGTGGCAGCGCTTTGGTAGTAATACCGAAGTTAAGCAACTTACGGCGCGGTCGATGTTTGGATGGACCATTCCGACCATATAGGTGAATTATATCCCGAGCATCTCCGTGCTTCGGAAGGCACGTTAAGCCGCTGATTCCGGCTTTTTTTATAAAGACTCACAAGGAGCACTTATACCCGACACGAACATTCGAAACCATGAGTAGTTTTCTTTTTCCCATCACTTTATAGCTCTCACTAGATGGCGTTAGGATCACTTAAGTAACAATTTTGTTCACATTGGCGGTAAGCCATAGACAAAAAAAAGTGCGTAATATTGTAAAACGTAGAAAAATACGAAAATATACCTATTCCCGATTTTATTCTATAAAAAATAAATTTGTCAATTACGCAATTCCAAGATTTTCTTTGATTCAAAATTGCATTCTATAATAGCTAACAAACACCTCAACAAAGGGTAAATAAATATACATCTGATTATCCGATCTCTAGTTATAATTGTAAAAATGACAGCAATAAAGTTTAAACCATAAAACTATCGCAAACATAGTGAATAAAACTATATTAAAAAGGAATGGTAGTTTTTTAAATTCCACCTATACTGACAACACTTAAGCAAATTTTCATTGATAAATTAAACAATCTTGTTTTAAGTATTACATGTATAAAATCAAGCTTAATTGGATAAATTACACGTGGTATGCATTGCTTAGGGTTTTGTTGTGTTTTTAAGATCTGTTGTGGCAACCATTGACTGCACAAACCGTCATTATTATCAAAAATTCGGGAGCTGTTACTCGTACTGCGTGTCCTTGAGCACTAAGGGCTCAATGTCAAATAGTTGCCAAATGGGCTACTATTGAAATGCGCCATTTACGAGCCAGGACTGGGCTTCTAGGTGTTTATATTCTCAGGTTTTAATTGAATAATACTATTAGGTACTGATAAAAAAAATACCTAGGTCTCATCTTAAGCTGGTCTTAAAAGTTGTTTAAACTAATTATGTGCCAGTGATGATGATTTTATAGTTAACGGAACTTCAAAACTAAGATAGTAATAAAGCGTTGTTGGTTTGTTAACTATGCCCAATTGAATTGTATTTACAACAGCACTTTTGTTCATTATGTTCAGTTAATCATGTGAGAGGTTAATAATGTGGGCCGAAAATGTAATCACATTGGATTTTAGTATATATCTGCTCTTTTTATATAAGAATTTTACGAGCTTCTGATTTGATCATCATGTACGAGTATGCTATATAACAGTAAGTAAAGAAAAAACTACCTCTATAAGGGATGTTGAACTATAGAACCCTAAAACAGTTTAATTAAAATTCACGGGGATTTGCATTATATCAGTTGTCAGTTTGACATTCTCCTTAAATCCTTTGACCGAACTTGTCTAAAATAAAATATGTTATTATTAAACTACGTACCAAAATGGCTAGCAATCTTAGTCAAGCAGAATTTGTTAACTCTAATAAGGGAGTTTTTGAAATATCAGAAATAAATAAATTATATTATGACATAAAACTCAAAGACTGAAACCTAATTAAAAGTTTGTAACAATTTTCAAATTTTCATTTTTTTAGCACATCGTCTATTGAAAAGCACCCACTAGGTTTTTTAAATGGCGCGCACTCGCGTTTTCCCTTATGTCCCACTTATCCTCCGCCCACCGAAAAACTGTCAACCATCACGGGTGACATTAATAAACTTTGACAGATGGTGTGTGTGTCACGGACTAACTCACGCCGCAGGTGTCGTGATATAACCGAATCGGACGCGCCCAGTGTTAACTGACTTCTTTATTTGGGTTCCGCTAGGTTTACCTGGGTGAGACTTGGTGGTAATATTTTATTTAAACTGTATTGTCGAGAAATGGTCAAAGTTTATAAAATGCTGGTTAGTTGAAATACGCCAAGCAAACTTTCGTTTTTCAATTTCGTCGTCATCAAATTTCCGACCACAGTTTTTAAATGACGTGATCATTGATCATTTAATTACACGGTCTATAAGCGATATACTTAGCAAGTACAGTGCAAATTAAATTATTTTGGTAAAAAAAAGACTCCATCTAAATAAATTGACTGATAAAAAGAAATCGTAAGCGTACCAGTGATTTTGAAAAAGCCTTTAATTTTTTTAAATAATACAATATTTATTGATCCTACGGAACCAAAACACTCTCACTGCAACCGTCGCAGTGTTGTTTTTGTCCCTTATAAACAACTCAAAACATGAACTTCCAACATAAGCTGGTCTCCAATCAAAAACACCGTCCACACAAGTAAAGCTCAAACAGTGTAGTTTTGTTATTCCGGCAACAGCACGTCAAGCTAAACACAACTGCATCTTATGGAGTAAATAATAAGAGTTGTTTTTCAACAACAATGTACAGTCTGATGTGCTGACTGCGCATGCCACCTGCCGCGGCCATTACGGACGAAACAAAAAATCCATGACTATCACTTCGAATAAACATAATTCTGTTTTGATTGCTCTTTCTAATGTTTTTACAGGAGGCTTTTCATTTTATATTTGATACAATACTTGAATTTGCAGGCTGGTTCATACCTTTATGTGACAATCAAGCTATCAAATCATTGACGTGTACTGTAATTTTTATAGAATTCTTTTTTTGTTTGAAAATGTTTCAACACTGGCTGTGTTTATCAACATTAATTTGCCATTATATGGTATACGCGACCGCCGGCGGCCAATCGATCTCTGAGTGTTTAATTTGGGACGACTCTCACACTGCGACGGTTAATAATCTATAATATTTGATTTATTTCTCGGAACCGGCAGTACTCGTATAAATTCAGATTTGTAACGTGAATTTAAAACGTAACCCACATATCGAGTAACGCGATACCCAAGTTGACATTCAAAGCCGAAGATCTCGATAAATAAAAACAAGAAATTGAATTCATTAACCGAATTATGAAACGTGTCATTGCAAGTTTGTATCTTGACAGTGAAGGTTATAAGTAAACACACAATGTGTTAGTTCAGTTCGCCAATCTACATCGTTTCTTGAAAACGAACTTAGCAAAAAAATAATTAATTAGCTTAACCCATTGAACTACTATTAGACCACGAACAAATCTCGTGCCACATGAATTGACACCACTTGTCATCAACTTACACAAATTATTTTATATCCGAAATTTTCAAGGAATACATCACAATCTTGCCTTCGTATTTGCAACCAATTTTTTGCTTGGCATAGCTTCTTTATTGTATTTCCAAAGTACTTACCAGACATTTACCTAAACACTTAAAAGTGGCTCTAATTTTGATATTCTAACTAATTTACATCTTCAAAAGTATTAATTTAACTCATCGTGACGCCGCTTCAGTAGTCTAACGCGATAAAAGGCAAGTAATTTGAAATATAATTACAGAGATGACAACTACGCATCAAGTGTAAGATAATTAGGAGCTTAACGAGTTTGTAACGCCCTTTGTGAGAACTGAGCGTTGATGTGTAAAAGTGTTCAATGTTAAGTAATAAGTTACTGATAGGCTGTTAGGGTTATCTGTTGAAATGAATCGAAGAGTGAGAAGAAAGTCATTTTATTAGAGCGAGACTTAAAAGGTATTGAGTATTAAAGAAAAAAATAAGTACCTACCAAATATTTATATGCTGGTGCTTTTTAGCTATGTCTTTAAAAAGGAACATTTCTATTTTTCATTCTGAAATATGTCAAATTCTTGATGCTTTCTGTATTTTTTTTATAATGTATTTATCAGAGAAGGATTTAAAAGTAAATCATAGAGTATCGTCTTACTGAAGTTTACGACAAACATAAACCGATCTTGTAGTTTTCAGATATTCTAGTCCGCTCTCAAATTGTGTTTTATTAGAGCAAAAGCATGTTTACGACCATACGAGCGAATGGCACAGAAATAGGAAACACACTGTTTCACATGTCTTCGTAAATAAAACGTTTGATGCGCCAATTAAATTCGAATGTTAATTTTTCATCAAACCATAACAAACAACCGTTAGGCGTTTTGGCCCATGCCATAAAATCGATATGGTTTTCAACAATTTAAGGGCTTTATTAGATTTCTGTATTTTATAGTTCTATTGCAAAATTGGAACAGATTAAGATAAAAGGAGAAAGTTTAACGACCGGTCATTAAAAATTTTAGTGTTGAAAAGCTAATGCAATAAAAAATGCCGTAAATTATGTTTAGTTAAGTCAAAATGTTACACGATAAATGTGTCAACAGAAACACTTTTCTTTGAGTACAAGCTGCAAGACTATCGGCATGTTCGCCGAGTCACATACTGATGGCTTCCATGCCATCATCAGAAAGCGGTGCGCATCACTTTTACACTGCCTTCGAGTAAGTACCAACAGCATCCTAAATGTTTTTGCGGACAGGTTACTCTCCAATGTTGAAGTACTGGATTCGCCTCCAAAGGCGTTTGTGAGGTAGGCCACACTCAATATTGGTCAGTTTTCCCGTCCAACTTTTGAGTTTATGTTTAATAAAATGAATGGGTCTGAACACTGTCTGTTACCTGAAAATAAATTATTTTACTATTTACTGTCAGATATATTATGCCAAGTTTTGTAATGGTTACAAAGACCGTACAAACTCCTTCAGCAAATAAAAATATTTGTGAAATGATTCAATTAATACTTGTACAATTTCTCATACATACGTATCTACTAGTGCAATTTCATAATTCGAGTAAAGTATGCCATTAAAACACTGATACAATCGATAGATCCGATCGAACCAGTAAAAAGTGGAACATCAACAAATAAAACACAGCCACGTCTATATCTACTGTATAATTGGTAAACAAATTGCAGCGTTAGTCATCGCATATGGAAATCAAATAAAGAGCCGTCATACTTTTTATTGGATCCAAACATTACTATCCTAGCGAAGCCGATCATATAGCCCAAATATTAGGGCCAGCTAAGCACAGAGACAATACTCACACAGGGTATGTTCCTATCACCGTTTGTTTTAAATTAAAGTGTCAGTGTCACTTTACTAGCATTGTCCCGACGCAAAAAGAGAGAGGTGTTGTAAGTTTAACGTGTATGTCTGTGTATATTTATCTGTCTGTAATATCGTAGCTTTCGATCAAATGATCCGATTTTCCTTCAGTTTTTTGTGTCATAGATAATTTAATCCCAAGTGTTTTAGCTATGTTTCGTGAAAAAAGGTGTATAGCCGTTTTTGTATGTAACGTTTTTTTTTTAATTAAAATTGAATGTTTAACATATTTAAACTAAAATTATACCTAGAAATTATACTGTCGTGTAACAAGGAGACTAGTAGTTTAACAGCACAGTTAGCAGTTATGGGTGTTATTTCAGAATTTCCATGATTTACGTACTTCCGGTGGGCGGGTTATTATTGAAAGAGCGTTCCAACAGCTAGAATTCCACTCTTCTTAAGTGTTTACCCTTAGTTCACCCTTAGACGAGATTGGTATGAGACACCATTACGAAATATTAGTCGAGTTTATAAGGATCTGGCAACAGCAGTAATTGCCGCGAGTCAATGTACATCCAACGCCATCTAGCGTTGAGTAGTGGTAACAAGTAAAGTGCGTCTTACTGTGATTGTATGGTATATGTAATTAATTAACTTTTATTTTGTTAAATTGATGTTGCGGGCCATTTATTTGTAACCTAAGTTGCACAAAATGAGTTGTCTTTTCAACTTGAACTACAAAGTGCGACCGTACCGGTAAATTATACACCGACGGCCCATAGTACCCCATTACGATGGAAATGCGCACTAATGCATCTCATTCTCTATTTGTCAAATTATAGGCCGCTCGCGTGGTAGTAATCTCACGAAATAAGATAATGGCAAGTGAGAGTCCATCTTCGCCTACCCACAGTGGATGTTCAAAAAAGTTGGCTCTATCGCGAAGTGATTTGCACGAGATGTCTGTTACAACGCTCGCTGCAGTAACGCATAGATTTTATGTGACTTATTTTTAATAGAAATGGATGCAGATAGCTATTAAGGTTAGTTTTGTGTCAATTTTTAGTCCTACTGCTGCGAGTTTTTTCCACATGTACGAATATTGAAATACTTTAGATGGTTTGTTGAAACCTCTCCTTTTAAAAGGCAAGCTTCTCACGATAAAAATGAACATACTGCATATAACTCCCATTGCCACATGATGAACATCTGACGTTTGCGAAAGTTTGAAATAATACAATCGTAATAGCTAAGGTCACCGGTAAATTGTTTTCGATTGGCTGATGACACTGTCCTAGCATAAGAAAGTTATTCGAAGATAATATTATATGTAAAAAGATTATTTTTTACTCATAATATGTAAATGAATCAGTAATGGTTGTGCCCTGGCTTTTAATAAACTGCATGAATATGGAATTCGTCATAATTCAATAAGAAGGGGTCATTTATTCCATACTAGTCACCAACTTCCTGTCTTTCTTTTGTCCACAGGTAATATGCACGAAGATACATACATTTACCGTGGCCAGTAAGTAATTATACATTATGCAAATAAATATTGATATAATTTTCTTAGCAATTTATTGACCGTAAAAATTAATAGTATTTTCTTAGAGCCCTTTGAAATTAACATTGAATCAGAGGACTCAATTTTTAATTATCATCATCAAACTTATTATTTATAAAGCATGCTGCCATTTTGAGAGCTTTGTCGTAATTTACAGCGTCACTGCTCGAATTTCAAAAACTTTTTCCGCTGACTCATTTAAGTACCTCCATTAGACTATAAATTGTACTCTCACCTAATTAGCTGTATATTCGTTTGCGGTGACTGTACCGACTATTAGCATAAAAACACCACACCGGGAGCCGATATGCAGATAAATTGTCTAGATAGTGAGTGCGAAAGAAGCACAGTGCATAATTATAGGGTTAGGCGCTAAGCGAACACTTTCCTGCCCTAGATAGCTGTCATTTGACTCCGCTTTTTTGTTTTTTAGTTATGACGATCCGCGGAGTTTTCCTCCGTGAGAATATTTTTTTCGTTGCGTTGATAATGGATCCGGAATTTTGAGCTCCGTTACAAAGTTAAGGCATAATTACTTTGTCCGTTATCTGTGAGTAAATATTATGTTGATATCGCACTTATAGTTTTTGATAGATTTGATAATATCGGTCATGAAGTTGTGATGAGATGTAACTTATATGTAAAAAAATCTTTAGAACTCATAGATCTATTTTTTTGTTTTCGTATTTAAAGCTGTCTCTTTTTGCTAAGATTTTCAATATCGACCCCGTTATAAATGAGGAAAATAACTCATCATCATCGTCAAAAAATATATAATATCCTATGAAAAACGTGTACTAAAAATGCAAGAAAAAAATGGTTCACAAACAGGAGGACCTAGATAGTAGCTTTTTTCTGGATTCACTTTAGATAAGGATCGCTCGCAGTTATGAAGTTATTTTACAACATTCTCGGATTTTAAATCGCTGATGTTGCAATCTGTTAGATATTTACTTCGAAGCCGGGATCGCGATAAAGTATTTTACGATGCACAATAAATTATCAGCTTATTATATTCAAATCCTTTATAAACTGCTGAGTATTTTACGATATCATTTAGCACGTAACGACCGTTTATCGCCCAAATCGACGCCGTCAGTTTAAAGTTATTGCGTGAACCAAAGCATACAATATGTAGGCGTAATACTGAATTCATGAGGGATCCGTAGGTATTTTTTACTTTGTATTTAAATAGTTAATATCAGGCACCCTCGATGCGACATGTGACGACTGCCTCGTTGGTTTAGTGTTTAGTTCGCTGGTTACTACCCAGGAGGTCCCGAGTTTGAATCCCGGGTCGGGCCAGCCAGCATCATTGCCTACTTGCCTCAAGGAAACGGTTTCGTTTTTAAATAGATATGTTTTCTCAAGGACATTGTTTATTTTTTGAATAGGTATGTTAAATATTACTATTGATTTAAAAGCCAACTGGAATAAAATTGTATTTGTCATAACATAACAAACTTGACATAGTAAAATTATGATGCCGACTGTACATTTTTGACCACTTTTCGTTAAGTGTACAGTTTAAAGAGCGTGTTCCTTCAGTTTAAGTTGATACAGATCTTAAAATCAAGCATTTTGATTGTGGCTTCTGCCCGCGGGCGTCTAAAGTGTTTCGTTTGGGAACCTGCGAAAATAAATCGGGCGAACTGTCAATTAAGGGCACAGAATAATGGGCGTTTTAGTATGCCTCGATCGACAAGCATCAATGCAGATTTCGATCGCTGCAAACTGTTTGTTAAACTTTTGCGAGGCTTAAAATATTTAACAATGGACGCCCTTTGTGAGCTCTTTTTTAAGTTTTATTAAAGTATTTTATCTTTGTTGTCATTCTTGTCTATATTTATGACTATAGTCTAGAAATCATAAATATTTGCTTTAAAACATTTAATTTGAACTATTTTATTTATTTATTGCATTTAGAGGTTAATCTTTAAACCTGTTTCACCATGTCCTAATTAGTTCAGGTAAGAGTTGTCTGCCATATAAGTTCATACAGAATAACGTTTTGTTTTATTATTTTAACGTAATTATTTTATTGTGAGGCAGGCCCTGAGTTTCATTTAAAACAAGGTTACAAATGTCATCCGATGTAGGTTAATTTTGTAGAATACGAGCAAAAATCATTCATTTAGAAATCTACACCATTTTATTTAAATCTTCTAAAATAAAATTTATATAACCCATCCCAAAAACCAATCGTGAGCACTTATTTACATCGCAAGAATCAAATTTCTGACTCAAAAATTTGACTGAGTGGTTTATTCAACCCCATCAAAAAGTGCTTACGTCCTGCAAACAGCAATTTGGCACAGTTTGAGAAGCGGCCCGCTAAAGGATTATCTTGAGTGACGCGATCCGTAACACCCAATTAACTGGCGATACGTTAACGCGAGTGGAGCATGCATCACCCACGCGGTGGCAAAGAGTGGTTGGCATTAGCGCAGAAGGGACTGGTTTGAAATGTGCCTAGTCCTACTACTATTATAAAGGCGAAAGTTTGTATGGATGTATGGATGTTTGTTACTCTTTCACGTAAAAACTACTGAATGGATTTGAATGAAACTTTACCACAATATAGCTTATACATCAGAATAACATATAGGCTACAATTTAGGGCTCTGCAGTGCTTAGTTACCGTATTTCTTACTTATTACTAGACTAGACGGGACGAACCTGAAGTCCACGCGAACGAAGTCGCGGGCAAAAGCTAGTTTATAAATATTTTGGTAGTATAAGCACTTTAATGTATAGATCTCTTTGAAATTTTGTAAAACGGTAACTATCCATTTACTATACACGAAATTTTGTTTTAAGCACCGATATTGTCTCAATCACCGATCTACTATCCTGCTTATTTTTTTTAAAATCAGGAGCAACTTTCGATGGCGTTACGTTAACATTTTTTTAATGAATGTCATCTGGGCACAACCACTGTAAGGGTCAACGAGTAACTTTGTATGAATTGAAACTTCTGTTTTTCACTACTCTTAAGCAACTCTTTGACGTGTGCTGGAAACTTCGCGTTTTACAGTTTTAATGTGTTTAATAAGAACGCATGACTGAGGTGGGTAAGAATTTTATAGGTGACGTTTGATGAAGGTTAATAATGATTTTAAATGCCAAGAAATTGCAACCCAGTTACCCTTTATAATGAATTGAAAGTTACAAACCCCATTTTTGGTTTTTAATTAAAAATTGTCCTGGCTGGACTTTCTCAGTATCTTTTTTTTAGAAAACCAGCCCTACAAAGTAAGGGCATATATTCGGAATACTTGTTCGCCTCACATAAATTGTTTCAATTCTAAACTGCCATGAACTACAGTTATGTATTAAATGCTCAAAACAAACGTTCAAACATGCCTTTTGTAAACACTTTTAGGTTACAATAAAAGCTGAAAAGCTTATGCAGTTGCCAACAATTGGACCATTTAAAGATTTATATGGCAACAATGTTTATTTTACGATTTATCTGACCATAAAAATATCAGCAATCGTTTTCAAATTGCCCCCAATAGGAGTTCGATTCTGCTAACGTTGGAGCTTTTTCAACGCCCTTTTACATAAACCTGTGCTTTTCCGGACAATAATAGGGGATACAGTGCATATTGTCACAGGAATTGCCTACTTACTAAGGTGAACGAAAATGGCGTTAAACCAATCCGAATATCAATTCAAGACATTATAATTTCAAGTTTTTTAATTTTTAATGTGATACCAACACCTTTGTGCCTATAATTATCCTAAAAATATATGCTGTGGTGCTACCTTTTTTGGGATCAGAATGATTTTTATTTATCTATAAAATCTGGTTGTGAAGACTCGAATCCAACTGACATGGAATAGATATCGAAGCGCAAGTTGAAGTAAAAGAAAAAACATTTTCAAATAATAAAAAAAAAAAAAATCTTTATTTCAATTTAGGTCATGAAATGACACTTATGAACGTCAAAATATACAGTGAAAAAAATAAAAATAAATGTGCCCTGAAAGGGCCGAAACATGTCTCCTTTATTCTGTTTCATCCTCCTTTTCTACCATTCTTATCACCAGCTATGAAACATTCGTGAACTATGCGCATTTCTAGTATACTTCTGTGACTTTTCTTTTGCTCGCCCTCAGCTATATATTTATACGTGAGATATTTCACACTCCGAGTGCGGTTCGCTTATTGGCCGTTAGGAGTTGACGACACAGAATCCGTGGAACTTCTTTGCTTTGCTTTATTTACAGATTTTATCGATATTGTATCGGATATATAATAAATTGACAGCATTTATCAACAACTATTTACTTCCTACAAATATTTACTTTTGTTACAAAATCCTTTCTAAACAATTTGGTGCAAGTCTCCGTCAAACTTTTTCATTCAACTCTTAATTTTTTATCGATTTCAAAAAAGGAGGCATTCGATTCGACTTATAAGTTTGTGATATTTTTGTATAATATTTCAATATGATGTTCTAGTAAGCTTCCAAACACGTATGCCAAGTTTGTAAGAATATTTATGTTTTTCTAAAGGCCCATCAGACGAGTGATTGCTCATTCTATCCCCACTTCATTAAATTCTTCTACTCAGAGCATTCGTTCGTTGTTCTATTGCGATCTATAGAATATTCTAAAAACGCTCGTTCGATATTTTGATGTGAAACGCTAAAATCGAGCTTCCGTTTAGAACAAACGAACAAGACAGAATGTTCTTGTTCTAGCTCTAGTTCTTTGTTTGTTTGGTTTAAACCCACCTTAACAGATCGCAACAAACAAATCTTTATTTTTGATAGATTGTTTACAAATAAGAAAATAGGTGTCCACCATTAATTAGATATTACTGGTCGACGTTAAATAACGGGTTCATATTTGTGGTCTCCAAACCACGAGTGTCACCTTGTCTTTCAGTTGCTCATTCGTTGACCTTCATTTTGAGTAGCCAAAACTATGTAATGGACACCTAACAGTTTGGTGTCAGATAGTCAACGGTGTAACACCTTCTTTGAGTACGTAACTGAATATTTAACGAAACGTGATAACACCCGTCAAAGCTTGTCAAGAGCTAATAATATGTTTGGTTGGATTTAATGTCTGGACACTGGTGCCATAAAACATGTCAGTGAAGTTATAAGCAGAACAAATGACCACTCGGTTAAAACGGTTTCTAGATTGCAGATTGTGATTTGATTTAGGAGATGTATCGGTTGCCGTCAAAGACATTGATAAAGCTTAACGAACTAGACGTTTATAGTTTAGCTCATTATGATTGAAAATAGCTTTATACCTACTTACATAATGAGAACCGTAAAAGCCTGTTTCACCATCGACAAACTAGCGCTACTGCGTCATTATGTATGAAGTATTGTACAGAGAACGCTAACCAAAACTTATTGCGACATTGTGAAACAGGTTGTAAGTATATTTAACTGTTGTTTTTTCTTGTTTGTTTTATTCACACTTTTTTGTAATTTTTATCTAAATTGTAATGTCTGCCTATATTTTAATACCTCGATTTTCAACATCAATCTCTTCATTGCCCACTTGTGAAGATACTACAATCGTGACCGATCAAAATAACTTTGCCGGATCACCGTTACTAGAATTCAATATTATCAGCAATTCCGTTACATATTTACATTCTAATCCGATTAATAGGTGACGGATTTTCATATTTCGTTTTACTTGCGCAAGACATCAGTTGGACGTCATAGAGATTTGAGTCAAACATTCGTAAGCCGATTTTGTGATGTCTTCATTTGTAACGGTTGAAGTACTTATGGGTTAAATTATTTGTTACCGGTATGAGGTACCGTGTTTTAGGACTGTTTACTTTTAAGACGCTGCTTCAGTTAGGAGTTGATTTACTTTTCCATGACTAGATTTTCAATGATAAAACCACACTTCTTCACATCTTCTCTGGAAGGCTGGGTTAATGGAAACTGGGAGTATAAACAGCTAAATAAAACATGTCTACACACATCTGAAAACAAAGAAGTGGTTAGTTAAATTTTTCGCAGATAGTTCCTAAACGGTAATAAATATTGTGTTATCAGTCAGGTATCAAACGAATGCCGAGAGTCGCATAACAATGGAATTTTTATTGTGTCTCGTTTACACATACTTGACGAGTTAAATATGTAATTGGAAGTGTAACTTCTCTTCGATCTACCTACCTATAAGTACAGTACAGTACCTATCTTACGTATATAAAGGAACTCTGAAAGGTACAAATGCTTTATACGAAACAACCCAATTAAATACTAACAATATTTTTTATACTTCTGTGTCAAGTTTGACAGGGGAGCAACATCTTATCTTATCCTATTCATTGGAAACTTAACATCTATCACACTCAAAATACCTGAGCACCTAACCGAAGCGTACACCTAATCATTATTACCCCCCATAAAAACAATGTATTTCCACCATTAGCAGTAGTTACCCCATTCGGGCAATGTTAACCTACTTTCATAATTTATAATCACGCGCCTCGGAGCTAAATTTCAAAGGAGTACAAGAACAGTAATTTAGTGGTTGAGTATGGAAACGGGACAAAAACTTAAGGTTGAGTTAATCGTATAGTTGAGGGGAACTAAGGTTTCGTTTCACTGTTAGAATAATTCAAGCCTTGGCTTGGAAGTATGTAAGTAAAACGAATAGACTCACCCATTTAAAAAAGTAAGCTAGGGTGCGGACTACACTTGAAATTAAATGATAAAAATAATTGAGTCCTTGTTTCACAATCGGCAAATAGGCATCAATCAACGAAAATAATAAAATTCCGACCGTACAAATAAAGTATCTGGCAAATATCTGTAACCGGAACATTAGAAGTTATTGTGAAACAGGTCCGTAGCTTATTAATGGATATTTTTTTTAACACCAATTTTCAATTAAGATACCTGTGTCATAAATATTGTTTAAGAACAGAATTTTCAGGGGTTTTTAGTCAAAACAAATATGTAGATCTTTTTAACCGGCTTTATAATCTTAAATTTGGAAATAAATAAGAATGTTAGATTTTAAACTGTCATTTTTCTATTTTGCTTCTCCTCACTTGCTTGATACAGGTAGTTTACCGTGTGCAATGACCCTAATTTATTAGTAAATTAGCATTAGACAAGAAATCGTCTGCAACGGGTATTATTACATCCAAAACAAATTATTATTGATACATAATCATGAGACGGTTAGTGGGGTCAGCTTACACAAGTTGTGTAATAGCCAAATCATTAATAGCTTATTTAGTATTAAACATGAACTAACCATTATGTCTTTTAATGATTATGTACCTAAATTTAAAGGACACAGTGGTGTCATTGTGACCTATTAATTACCTATTGTGGAAATCTTAGACACAACAGACTTAGTCATAAAAATCATATTCAAATGAATTATTAACACCATATTTTATTACTTAGATGATGGAGGGATTAAATAATGACGTATTTTGATTATAGGAATGTACATCGCATATCCGATTACCGAACAAAAAGTGGTCTTAGCCTACATAATTATCTAATTAAAAAAATACATCTGTTTTTAAAACTTCACATATTTCAATTATAATCTGCGAAACACATTTTATTTATTCCCTGCTCATATTTATCTTAATGAAATCACCAATTTATAAAACGCACTAACAAAGTTTCAAAAGATCGGGCAACTACCAAGCCTGATAATTGAATTTGTCGTTCCACACGTTCTTTCTAATTCGTGTTAGAAGCTTAACGAACTCCTATAAAAGAGTAAGTTGAACCGAAACGTATCTTAAAGTTATTGTTAACATAGTTTGATATTGGATTACACCACGTCCCTTTTTAATTGTTATTTCTTATTAATGTTAGTGTCCAGGACTGTTTTTAACCGGCGAAGCCAAGAGACAGGAGTATTATAAGCTTAGCATCTGTCTGTGGTATCATACTCGTAGCTCTCAAACAGAGGAACTGATTTTCGTTAAGTTTTTACAGGTTATTTTTATTCCGAATGTTCTTAGCCATGTTTCATTAAAATCTATTTTGAGATTGAGTTATTTTTATTTGCAAGGGGGTTTCTTAATTTAAAATTCAATTTTATTAAACAATCTTAAGTCAAAGTGAAGAGTTAACTTTAATCTAAAGGGTTATTGTTGGTACAATCGAGGCATCATGCCTCATGCCTTGGAGGCTCTAATTTGACATCAAGGCTATGCAGAGACACAAGTCATAATGTAAGACAATATTATACTAACGATAGATCATAATAACAATAATAAACATGGCTAGTGACAATCGCATAGTTTTCGGTCCATATTTGACCAAAATGGCATTTTGCTAATTTACTCCATTTAAGTTTCCGAAACAGCGTTATATTTCCAACACTTTATTTAACGTTCCATATTTGAATTATTCGTTGGTTAGTGCTTATTTGTCCATGGTGAAACAGGCCCATACCTACTATTTAAAGTACAGTTAAAGTTAAAGTTAAAATAGCATGGTGCAACACACCTTGAGAACTATTATGAGAACTATGTTCGTTATAAAAAGACCGCAGCTTAACATAAGTTTAACAGGTCGTCTGATTCATACGCCTGTCTAAACCTATTAGTTAAACACACTTGCATTTTAGCTGCCAACTAAGCACCTGATAAGATTTCACAGTCTACTAATCAAGCTTAATGCTTAATAAGGGACACCCTTAAAAGAGTCAATATTTGTACGAAAATGGGTTAGCTATAAAACAAATGATTAATATGGTATGACAAAATAAAATACTGGGCATAACTAGACATCAATACCGAATGAAAAATGTAGCGAGGATGGTTCTTGTATATATATTTTTTTGTACGAAAAAGGTAATAATATAAAATTAAAAAAATAAAATTAAAAATAATTAAATTATTATTATTAAATAATATTAAAAAAAAACCGACTTTAAAAAATAAGGTTATTAAAATCTTTAATAGTTCATAATAATGACGTAATAATGAGAAAATAGATGCCTTTTCTAATTTAAGATTACAGGATATATTTTTTTAAGATTTTGGGCTGTACGTATTTTGAGAAATAGGCTTTATAAAGTGTACTAATACAGTGTTACATGTGATAAATAGATGAAGTATTTTAGAAGCATGAATTCATCGAAGATTTAACTTAACCTAGCAATCTTTAATTTACACTCACAGAAGGTAATAGTTCTTCCACACGTTAATTACTAGTCTACCAATATATTCAGGCTAGTCTGTGATAGCAAATGAAAGGTTGAACCTTGCCTTAATTACTTCATGTGAGTCTAAAACGCGAATAGTCTCGAGATAATTGAACCAAAGCAGTGTGGGAAACAGAAATAGCTTAGTAACTAAACTGACGAAGATGAACCAAAATAATAAATTAAATAACTATGAATTTTAATTTAACATTTGTATTTTTTTATTTACCTGCAAGGAAAGTTACATACCTACGAGTACAATACTCACTGGGAACTTAGCTCCAAAAAACTTAGTACAACAAATGATATTTTTGGCAAGTAAGAGTTTGTATAAAATTTTCTTTTAAAAAAATAAAATTGCTAATAAAAGAGGTTTATTTAATAAATAACAGAAAAAATAAAATGTACAAAAATAACCCTTAACCTAAAAAATAAATAAAAGAAAAAAATATATATATCTACTATAAATAAAAAACATCTTCTAAATCATCATCTTCTTCATCAATTCTGCTAATAAATAAGTATGTCATATAAAGAGTGACGGTCGTAGTCGATAGAAAAAGACTTCAATATGCTCCAGTAGCCGTTTATTAGCGTGTGTGTGCAGCTGGCTACGAGTGTAACTGATAACGGCTTCGGCCATCTGTCTCAGCTGAATATGAGAGGAGTTATACGATGATTGATGATTATTAGTAGGAAGGTCTTAACAACACGAAGACACAAGAACATAGTGTGAGTTAAGTTACTTCCAGCGCCATCTAGTAGTGCGCGTTGACATCTCCTCCACGCTTGGTTCAGCGAAGTCGTTCTCGTGGTATGGCGTTACAGTCTCTATACTTTATATCAAAATTGGTAAAATATTATTAATAAAGGGAAGCTTTATTTATTAATTTTATTATAATACGATAGGAACTTTATTTAGTAAGGACCTGTCTTGTGACAAACAGGCTTCTGAATAAAATATGAAATTGCTATTTCACTGTACTATGATGAATAGCCTAACATCGATAGTTAATCAAAGAAACTTGAAGATCTTGTCTCAAAGAAAAATGGCTTACATATCATAGCTGTAAATAGATGCATTGCAATTGGTTATAAATAACTAGCAAACAGGAAGAGTTTGTTCTAACGGCCAACGTAAACATGCGATCGGGTGCATTAGCCTACATTACGTACGTGTATAAATGCAGCTTTTAATTGAACCAGTTAATATTCTGAAAAACTAATTTAGCAAAAAATACATTTTTTTTCAGAAAACTGAGACAGCCAATTAGAAGTTTGAAGGGCCATTGCCCAAAATACGTTACTAAAAACTGCTATCGGTAATTGTTGAACAGTTATGTTCATACGAAAATAAAAACTAGACATGCACATTTTTTTTAAATGAAAGTAATTATTACACAGCAGTTTTAATAAAAAAAAAAAATATCTACCCTTTGTATAACTTACGTTATATAAACTGGTTAAGATACTGAATTAAATACCGCTTCTTTGGAGTTTTATAAATATTATACCTACCTCTAACTTACTATAACGTCGCCAATAGTGATTAAAATAGTTTAATTAAGGGGCCGTCTCACGAACACGTCACAGATCCGACGTTCACGATCCGTTGTACTATCGCGCAAGACGCATCAATGCACTCGTTCGTCGTGTTTAATAATGTTGCCGGTAAACCTACACCGGTACACCGCTAATACGAGATGAAAAGGTTGGATTTTAAGCTCTCGTTTCTTGGCTG
The DNA here is from genome assembly GCA_963584085.1 of Pyrausta aurata. NCBI lineage: Eukaryota > Metazoa > Arthropoda > Insecta > Lepidoptera > Crambidae > Pyrausta > Pyrausta aurata. The sequence continues at coordinate 7,331,184 of OY757260.1, forward strand.
CGACAGTATGATATTAAAATATCTAAACAGATATTGTGAAATTATTTATTTACCTATTATTTATTTTAAACTTCATACACTAACAAACTGTCGTATGGCAGATTTAATGCCAAAAGCTTATGAAAATAATGTGACAGTGTTGTGACATCAAACTCAGTCTTGTAATCAGTTGCAGACTAACGTAGTTGAATACAGTTAAACAGTGAAGTAAACGTGCTGTGACCATATTTTAAATTTATTAAGGTTAATATTTTATTGAATTTAAAATAAACTAAGTATTTATTTTAAATTCAAAAAATTATTAACCTTGTCAATTGGTCTTTAATGCAGTTTAAAAAATAGTATTGGGTTACAATGTTAACAGTTTTATAGTCCCGTGAAAAAATATCAAATAATTATAAAAGTATTAATTAATTGTTACTTTATTAGATAGAAGCAAGCAATCTTAACTCTTGAAATTAAAAATGACACCTTCTTAACTTACTGAAAAAAAAAACGGATCCACGAAACCAAACCCAAATCGGCACACGTATGAGAATAAGCCGCTGATAGAAAGATTCGTGACTGCGGAATCACAAACGGTAGTCGGAGTCGGAATCAAATCCAATTTACTTCATTTGCCCGCCACTAAAGTTCACATACTTTGGTGGGCAGGGACGTATCTTTCTTAGAAAATATTATAGAATAGTTGCAAAAATTTGCAAAGAAATGACTAGCAATCGTTGTAATATAATTTCAGTGTTTGAAATATAAAATAGTGCTCTAAACCTTTTAATACGTACCTTTCAGCGGATTATAGCGCGAGTACAATTAATTAAGCATAATTGATAACTTCTCTTAAATATCTTCTTAAAAACATATGTTAAATTTAATAAATTAGTAATGTTGAGCCTTTTCTTTTAATCGTTCGACAGAAATTGAGGTTTAAATCCTACTGATTCTATTTTGCTCAAGTAAACATGAAGTAACGGCAGAACCACGATGAAATGTAAATAAAAGACTGATTTACGGATATTGAAACCGAGTGCCTGTCTTAAGAAAAGAAAAGTTTTATTGGAACCGAAAGTCTCGAACCACTTAAAGTTTTCAGAGGGAGTTTGTTGAATAACTAATACAGGGTGTCAATAAAAAAATATTCCTTGCTTAAGCACAGACGCCGGTATTTTTTTGATTTGTGTCCTGAACACTAATTAATTTTAATATTTTTTTATTGACCTGGTATGCATATCATGTATCATCATTATCACTTTATGTCATACCTGTTCTAGCTATTTATAAAAAACTATTTACGTTGCATTGCGAATGGCCATCTGCTTGACACAGTACTAAAGACACCCTGTATTTAGAGTTGATAGAATTACTGTATTTGCTGCAAGAAGTGTCACGTAACTGATTGTTTGATCTAGTTCAAAGTTGGAAGTGCCTAAGTAAGATTCCCGGATATTTGTCGAAGTTCGAATAGGTATACAACTCCAAACCAAGACATTGATCTCTATTTCCAGGAGTATTTGATTCCAGTTGTTAGTGATATAATTAAAAAAAAAACATTGATAAAGGCTTTATCTTGAAATTCGATATAACATAGTTCATTGACTTACTTTGCCGAGCATTGTGGAATTTCGTTATAACAGTTTTTTTATGGAACCACAAAGCATTACAGCATTTTTATGAAGTGAATATAAAACTGGATAAAACGTTAATATAGGTAAAAGGTAGTTGCTACATAAATTCAGTTGGAACAGTAAAACGTAGCAATAAAAATATTGCGCTTATTAAAAAGTTTTTCTCGGCGAAACCGTCGGTTTTCCAGTCTCAAGTGAGGCATAAGGATGATAGTCAGTAACTTTTTTATTTTTCGCTGCGACTTTTTTCCAGCAAAATGGTAACAGCATTTTAAGTTGGGAACTGAGACGATGCTTTATAGAGTTTGTCCGATAAGTTGAAATATTATTTGTGGCTTTGCTCTATCGTTTAAGCAATGACCCTTGGGATGTGCATTTATTTTAATGCTTTTTATTTCAATATGAAAAACAGTTATCCAACCTTTGATTGACTTAGAGCGCTTTCACATTTAAGCGAATATAGCAGATATAACAGAATATGCCGATAATGTCATACTATACACGGTAGCGCGGCAGCAGCGCCACAGCGGCGCGTAAGTCGCGGGGGCTCGTCCCACTATACCCATTACCCATTGCAGTGGTAATACTATCCCCGTATTAGCACTGCAAATGGGCAATTGGTGTAGTGGGAACGACCCAGTCGCTCGACAGACGCGCTGCTGTCGCTCTATTGTGAAGGCGCGCTTATACTAGGTACATAAAAAAAAATATGAAGTAAAATATTTGAAAATAGGCTTTCATGCAAATGGTATGTTATACTCGTATTACAGTAAACGCATTTTGATTAACAACGAAATAGTTGGTTTCACAGAAAAACAAAAAAGAAAGAAGGTGCCTATATTTTTTGTTGCCTGGAGTCACAATTTCTTTTGGCTTATTTTGTAAAACAATGATTTGATTTCAATGATACTTGATTGCAATCAAGCCAAAATGATCTAACAAAGCAAAGAGTTGGATATCCGAGAATACGGGTCATGCAGAGAATGACGGTCACGGTTTTTGAAGCGAATTGAATATTCTTGTGAAAAATTATGTGGATTGTTTCAAACAAGCGCACATGCATGCATGCCAACATTTTTGAATGAGGAATGTACGTCGCGGTAACCTAAATGCTTATTTTTGTTTGCAAGAACAACAAAGAAATCTTTTTCGGTTTTTCGTTTGTTTATGTTTAAGCATACACGCTGCATTTTGCAATAGTCGTCATTGTAACTAGGAAATTTGACTACTAAAACCAACCAAAATCCCTGAAACTTTAGATATTGATAAATCATAACTATATTTTTTTATGTATCTTGCTACCTAATTATTATTACTGTACATTTATTCGAAGGGAGATTGGACACGAGACATTTCAAAAGTTCATGAACAAGATATTTCTGTGGAACTATGATTTATGATGACAACCAAGTTAGACCAAAAATTTGGAACATAATGAGCGGAAAATTAAATAGCTTTGCATGTAAAAACAATCACATGTCGTAAGCTAGAGAAGGCGTCACACTAATTTAGCCTCGTAATTATATACTCCTAACTGTACAGTGTACTTTAATAACACGAGTTCAAATACCTTATTCCAATATAAATAAGAGCTAAACGCAAATGTTCTGTACGGTTCTTATTTCAAAGATTGAAATGCCACCATTTCAATTAATAAATGTGAGTTATTATAAACACAGACAAATTGAGAGAATATCGTATGGGGGAGTTCAAAGGATCCCATCAAAGGTATTATTTGAATAAGCCGACAGATTCATTTTTAAATTTGTTGACGCTTTAGTCACGTCCCGAGGATTTTGGGAACAGCTTTAAAAATGCTATTAGGTCGATCGTTAAACTTTGAATGAGTGACATCTTAACGGAATACAAGTTTACATGCTCATGCGCAGGAGAACCTGCCATTCCAATGTATACCTTGTGAGTACAGTGATAGGAATAATTAAAGGAATATGTCCGTTTGTGGACGGCAAATGTATGTTAGTTTTTTGTAAGTTGTCGACTGAACTGTCACACTGGACTTTTTGGGTCATCACTTGTGTTTGATGCGTTTTAAGAAACAGAGCGGATTAATTTTAGTTTTAGTCGGAGTCCGCGCGTGTTTGAACGTGAAAGTGTGAGGGCCATGAAAATAATAATAAATTAAAGTAAATAAAACTACTATTTTGGAAGTTATTCGCATTTCTCGTCAAGATTTGTAATCATCATAAAAGATGTCACAGTTAGTTTTAAATAAATAACTATGTACTCGTAAGTGACTTATCTGTAACACTGTTTATATTCAAAATTATTATGGATCTTTTACATTTTCATTTACAAATTCCTATTTAAATAAAAACGTTACCATACACAAAATAAAAGTAGTAACAAAAGATATGACTCAATCCGATTAAATAAACAAACATCAGAACGGTATCCCACCACGTAAACAAATAATAAAAAGAACAATTTCTTTCTTACTTTTAAAACTATCCGAGTATTTATTTATTGATATAGCCTAGAGGAGATTAAGCTATAAAGGCGAAGTACGCTGGCTTTGCTCTGCGGGATGCGAACCCGCTAGCGTTATATATTTTACAACATTTAAAGGGTCTTTACACACTGGCGACTTCACATTTAAGGTTTTTTTAAATGGTAAAAATATCAATTGTTTTTTTTTTCTCTTTTGACTGCCTGTATTGGTAAAATAAAATAACTTTTGTTTTTGGCTAGTGATAAAAATATTGTCATGCGAAATCACGTGTATTACCTAATCTAGGATATGAATTATGATCCATTTTTCGATATTCTAGGATATGAATTATGATCCGCTTTCCATGATCCTTTATTTACCTAATCTAGGATATGAATTATGATCCAAGTCAACGATGTCGTCATTGTAATGCGTAAAATATTATTTTGAAAATAATTTAGTTACTTTAATTATTTGCTTTATATCTTGACGTTTATTCTTTAACCATCTACGCTAGTCATAACATTTGGAAATTGTGTAACCTATCAATGATTAAAAAATAACTGCTCATAAGTTATTTATTTATTTATTTAATGTACATCAATCCACAGCTCTTAAAATTTAGAAAATGAAATGAAATGCCTTTTTAAATTTATCGTGTGTAAATTGCCTTAGTTGCACGGCCCTAACCCCATCGCCACGTGCAGTAAAGATAATCTTTTAATTTCCCAAATAAACGTCGTTTCTACCACGCGTCCTCAATTACCGGCACAAATGCTAATTGATTATTTCCTATCATTTAATTGTTAAGTAATAAATTTAAATTTAGTTAAGCTTTTTTTTTATTTTTCTTCAACCTACGCTCGTGCCTTAGTAGCAATATTACGTAAACTTTAAATAAATATCATAGATTTTACATTTAGTCTGGCTTCTTAAATTGTATACCTAGGAAACGCGTGCAAAATAATTTTCATTTTATTTCCTGCGATGCTAATCAACTTCCAAACATAAAGTTCAAATAATGTTACTTGCTTATAACCTACTATTGTAAATTACAAAACAAAACCAACAGATAATAATACAGAAGTAATTTTAACACCTAACGCTACAGACATTATGCAAATGAATAATATGAATTATTTGTATTAATTCCCATAAAAACTGTTACAGAGGAAATATATTGCTTCATTATCATCTCACATAGCGTGAAAATAGTGAAACAAGTAGACAAATTACCCATTAAAACACATTGCGTCATAAAAACCATTGCCAAGCAACGCAAAATGTGGTTTAAACATTATTTCACGAATAAAACAAGTAAAAGTGTTTAACATTTATACGCCAGTAAAATCTTTTTACTATCCAACAATTTCGCAAAGCAATATCCTTTTGTAAATAAAAGTTTGGTAGCTAAAATTTGGGTTCCATTCCGTCGTACAATAAAACCTAACTCTCCTCTTTTTACTTTCGGGATTAAACGAGTATAGTTGTAAAATTATACGACGAAACTATCAAGCATGTGGCTTTTCAAACGAGGCCCCGCGTGGTATCTTTAACGACTTTATCTTATGGAATAATGCCTACTTAAGCACACATTCGAAGTCGCTGCATATTTAACAATATTCAATTTATGACGTTAAGGCATCGGCGTCTAAAAATTATAAAGATTCCACAATTTATTGCTACCACCAAGCGTTCGTACGTAATCCGCTTAGTGTCCAACATCTTATTAAGTGTGGGCCTAAAGACTGATATATTCTTCCGTTCAAGTTCTTAAGTAAAGTTACAAACTTAAGATATGCTGTTTCGTAGAGTGCAAACACGTGCACATTCTAATTTACCTGGATTACAGTTTACAGTAGCTAAGATTGTTGCATTTTATATCCGGAAAACTCATTACTAAGTTACCGTTTCAAGGAAAGCTAATTTAACCACAGACATTTAGATACTGTAAATAAAATAAATACAACCTACTTGAGAAAACTCATTTGGTTTTCTAACGAACTATTACATTGAAGGGGTCTGAGCATAAAACAGGACCTGCACTTAGCGAATGATTTTATTAGCTTTTAATTTTATGACTCGCTCTTCTTTGTTTTCTTAATGAGCGATCAGATTGATACCCTATTAAACCTCGATCACTTTGATTGAGAACGAATTAACGATACTAAAATTACCACTGGCAATTTCCGATACAACTTAATTCCGAGCGTTAAATTTAAACGATGATTCGAAGCTTATTGAAATACCAACGGGACAGGGAATAGATATCATCAGCGCTAAACAGTTAAGCTTGTTATCTATCAAAGCCAAAATGACGAATTATAAATATAATTTTGGAAGTTACCTTTAAGTATCAGGTCAAGGAATCTGACTGTTCATCGTTAGAAGATAAATATCGAAGCCCGATGATCACATAAACAAATGATCCGAACGATCGGGCGACGACCCGCGCGGTCAGATAACCACTCCAGCTATCTAATGTCCAACAATGGAACCTATCCGTCGAATAATAACTCATTGTCTTACTTTTTGTTGAACTAATCACTTGATTGTTTCACTCTTATAATCAATTATTCGATTAGGTTTCATATAAACGACGGCATCGATCCTATCAAATATCCAACGTCATTCATTAGGCGTATTCGATCCGATGGCTTTTTGTCTTCTTTTTGTCGATACATTAAACGTTTATATCATCATGAATTTAAATTCTCACTGATAGACATTCCATTTGGTCTGAACAAAACCAATTCTCCCAACTAACCGTTTTAAAATAAGTTTGGTTCATGTTTTGGACAAGCGAAACAGAACAATGATGGAGAGCGTGGTCGAAATTTTTAATTGACGCAATGTTTACAGCTTTTTGGGCTGATTTAGGAAACCCCAAGTCAATGTTAGGCCGGGACTACCCACGTCGTTAATACGTTTACAATCTTTCCGCTCATTAACCGCCAATCCTGAGACGATTAAGTCGTAACATGTTTCGTGAAACTTAGTTGAGTTCACCAATTAAAATTTATTCTATATAAAGAGTCTCACGCCTCGACCTAGAGATATTCAGCCTTACCACAAATCACTTAAACAAAGTTTTAGGCACTGTTTAACAAGATTTTAAGAAAATCCTTACCACAAATCAGTTTTTGGCGCTAAAACACTCTTATAAACAGCGTTTTAGCTAAACACCCTCCCCCCTATTTTATCTTGTGTTTAACCTCAAAAAATAGACAGATTGACATTTGACAACTTGACTTTCGTTTCGCGGTAAATCAAATTCGTGCTTTCCTATAGAAAATATTATGGATGATTGATTTCACAACAAAATACGTCTTTTTACAAATGAATTGAAAACGCGCTCTTTCTTTACAAACTCCTGTAAAAAAGTCAAAACAAATCAGCCCCCTTACTCTGGATACAAAACCCGATCCAATGAATATAGCCATCCCTGTCTCACGCATACACGGCCTGGTATGAGTGACAGGGATGGCCTTAACCATTGGATCGGGTTTTGTGTCCAGAGTAAGGCCTCAGATTCTTCTCATACTTCTGTCATTACAATTTTTTTTAAAGATTTGGGTTTTGTTACTATTCAGCCATCATTTCAAGAAGCTTTTGTTCATTTACCCTGAAGTGTGTTGAATACAACCTGCGTACTAGGAAATTTAATGAATGAACTAAGTGAATGAATGAATGTTTGTATCTAAAACTGTTGTTTAGCTAAACACTGCCCAAATATCTATTTGTGGTAGAAAATGTTAAACACTGTTTTAAACCCTTTTTAAATTTAAAACACTTTTTAACTAAACATGACTTAAAACCAGTTTTAACGGATGATTTGTAGTAAGACTGATTATCTTTACGATAGAAAGAGAATAAGAGTGTGTGTTTTATAATTGCCTTAAATGCCATTTGCAATCGTACTCAACTCTTAAACGCCGAATGCGTCTATGAAACATAGTATCTTTGATTGATGTAAACGTTCATCATCAAGCACCAGCTTTTAGGATTTGAAATCTCACTTTTCTATAAATTCTGAATATTTTTTTTGCCTTTGCTACAATTAAACTTACCCCAAAATTCTGGAATGAAGAAATAGATTCGTAGACATGTCTAAAAGGCAGCTTCTTTTTCAGTTAAACAAAGGGATACTAAGAAATAGCGACAGTTTTCATTATATTTTATGCCTTCCTCCTTTTAATTTAACTGTCTTTTGTTTTTGAAATAGAATTGAGAATCGCTCGTTCTTTACTTTTTTGATGGCAGTGTTGATGTTGGCCCTGGGGTGGGTCGCAAAAAAGTGTCAAATTGTTTTAGCAGTGAGATCACGTTCGGACCGGGATCGCACCGGGTAGGGATCGGCAGTCTGTTCAGTGTAAATAAACCAATCAGCTGTCCATTGTCTCAGAATAACCCCATGTATCGGTCCACCTTTTAGTCCCGGGATAATTGCTGACGCTATTTTTATCCGCCTTCGTGGGGGAAAAGAAGGAATTTCATTTACTGCGTACTGAAATATCAAACAACTAAAAAGTGCGTCTATTTTGGAATTAAAGAGTCAGAAGATATTAAGTACTGAGTGAATTCCACTTATAATCGTACTTTAAAAATATATCAACTTAATTATAATCATATTTATAGCAATTATAAGATACCTACTAAATACGACTGAAAAACTATCACACAACCATATAACATTAAAGTTTTAAATTACTTCTCCTTTCAAACATTCCATGTACATACCAAAAGATCTAATGTTTAAGTAAGCTAAGCAATCAATGCTATTTCCATCTCCAGTTTTTTTGAAACACAATCGGAAAGCCCTCAAGTTCTAGGCTAGGATATATTTTCCTCAACAAAATATACCGTGAGCTCACATATGGGGTAACAGGTAGTGCTCTTATGCGGATTCGTTGCGTGCAGGATATCGTGAATGAATCAGTTGAGCACGAGATGGCTAAGGTGTCGAAGTTTTTACATTCCCACGGTAGCGAAATGACCAATGAAGGGTTAAAATTATGGGGCTGAAATTGGCAAACTTTTTTGCCAAGGCAGGATACGTTGTGAGAAGATTTTTGGTAATTGAATCCATTGGTGTCCTTACAAAGTAAAAATACTTCTTTGGTTGGTTCATTCTGGTGTTACTAGATGTTTCAGTTGTAAGTAATTTTATAAATACTCTAAAAAAATATATTAAAAATTTGTACATAGAAGAAGTCTACATACTGGTCATATAATGATTTCTCACAATCCTCATTGATTGCATAAAGTAAATGAATTGATTTATTTAAAATTATTGATAAAAAAACAGAATATATATTTTTTAATCATAAAGATTCGCATGATACAGTTTTCATGGACACTATTCTTAATCCCTAAACAAAAAGGTCGTCAAACAAGCAAAAAATTCAACGTTACTGAATGAACCATCAGGGCGGCGGGCAAAATTGAGCAGGAATCCGTTGCAAAAAGCCCTTAATTAGATCAAGTGGGCACAACAGATGGTGTAGCTACTTAGCCCTGATTTACAACAGGTGAATTAACTTGTTACACAAACATAACCTGGATCCGTTGCTTGAAAATAATTTAATCTGGTGAATGAGAATGGTTTTGCAATAAAAATCCGTTTTCGTTATGAAGTTTGGTTATAAAGTGACTAATCAGGTTGTGTGAATTTGTTTAATAAAATATAACATTAAAGTGTACGTAAATTGCACGTGTTTGGAAGCTTAAATAAATTATCCGTTTCTAACGATATTACATACCGAAATGTTAATTAAATAACCATTTTTTTTAAACCAGTTAAAAATAATCCAGTGACTAATCAGTATATATTTCTAATGTGAAGGCTTACTGCTGTAATTTATGTATGAAATTATCAACAGCGCGGCTGTTGCGCGACCGTCGCGCTGCTAAAGTCGCCTAAGTGTGAAAGCGCTCTAAATGTAGCCAGAATCAGACATCACCATTCTGCTTAATAAATTCCGATGCCAAAGTCACATTTTTAAATAACGTGACAGCTCTCACAATTATCCTATAAAACCAAACAAAACCCGCTGGTCTGGCAAAACCATTTATTCTCACGTACGCACACGAATTTTACCGCTACTAAACCTTTTATGAATTATAATAAAAAAACGGCATATTAGCAAAATCGTCACGCTCCCGTAATAAAAGCACAACATAAACACCGGTTTTATTGGCGAGTGGTAAAATACACAAATCGCCAAAAATAAATCTATGCATAGACGATGCTATAAAATATAAGGACACGGGAGCCAATAAAGAACACGCTATATTAGGTACAGAAAATAAGGGCTGCCGCAAACGTAGTACGTTCAGTCTGACTTTTATTGGTAATAAAATGGGATAATGCGTCGGAATAAGCGTATTTCGGAATCGTACAAATTTAGACTTAGGCGCCGCGCGGTCCGCTTCTCGATATGAGCCAATATGTAGCCATTCAGAGAAGTGCTAGAAGGGAATTTGCACGATACGATCAACATCAGTCGTAAGTTATATAAATGAATTATGTCACTTTTGCAATAGTATACAGTAACCAAGTTCTTACCATGTCATGACACAAGATGTAACATAACAAAATCAATGTCCCAATATTTTTTCAGACCAAGAAACGAGGACACGCATTCGGTTCAAAAGTAAACAGACAGAAGCTACATTCCCATTATCTCCATTCCGAACTATTTCACTTCTTAATAAATATTTGTTATCGATACAGTGTCCAGGTTTTTCTTGACACACGGACACTTCACACTTCACTTGATGGGTCGACAAATAGGTGTGGATGTGTGAATGGGCTCGTTTGAAGCACTGTTTGACGATGCGGAGACAAATTTATGACAACGATAAAATCACACAAGCAAAAGAAAATTTGTTGAAGATCAATATTGACGGGATGGTGTAGTTAGTTAGTTAGTTAGTTTGTCTGGGGTGTTTCCGCACTTAGCCTCACGATTGGGCCATTGTACGTATATCCCTCTTTTTTTCATTCTAACCACCCCAGGCTCTCCCAGAAGGCTAGCAAGCTGCCTAGATTGCTAAAGACCTCTGGGAATGTTGCCGGGGATTTGAGAAAGTTTGCCCGTTGTTCCACCACACCCATACACTCCATGAGCACATGCTACGGGATGGTGTAAATGACGGTAAAGATTTTGATTGCTTGTTTGACGATTGAAAAGGTCAGAGCTTATGAGATAACAATGTGTGATGTTGATATTGGAAAGGTTTAAACATTAATAGAAAAGCCTAACGGACAAGCAACGAATCGTTATTAATTAAAGTAAAAGTACCTTTGCCTTCTTTCTTTACGCGGAGTGAAAACTAAATAAACCAATGAACTCGATATAAATAATAGTCCCGATTAATAAACAAATAAATATGAAAAAAAATAGAACATCGTCTTCGATATTCGAAATTTAATTAATTATGAAGAATGGAAAATACGCAAGGTAAGAAAATATTTTTTTATCCAACGATTAAGATACAGTAGTTTAGAATGTTTTTAACACTCACAGTGTCATATTAGATGAGATAAGAAACCAAATATTGCGCACGGGTCTCGAACTCTCGGATTCGAACCAGTCAGTTCGACCGCTGAATAGCTCAATTGGAAGAGCAGTTGGCCCGGTAAGCCAGAAAGATGCTGGTTCGAGTCCCACCCGTGCGCAATTTTTGGTTTCTTATTTCATCTTTTAAGGATAAAGACACAGTTTTTAATTTTTTACTTTTTTAAAATCTACCGGATCGGCAATGTGTAAATCCCAAGAACTGCACTCACATCGACGGGCCGCACTTAGGCAAACTCCGCGGGGGAAATCGTACTATTTGTCGGTCGTTGTTTATTGATATAGGTATTCAGTGGAACCGTTTCTTGGATTCAGACTGGCTCTGCTTTGAAACTGCATTCCGTTATGTAGTTGATTTTGCCTTTACACTCAAAGCTGCTATACCAAATTTAGTTAAACTTTTTATTTGTCACACTTGTGATGTTAAAGTTGGAAATGAAGTCCGCCCATTTCAGCGTAACTTACCGACAGCTGTTATTTCAAACAAGTATTTTTCCACACTATTCTAAAAAAATACAGTCATACAAATATACCATGATGATATATCGGATAAAAAGCCCAATAGCCACAAATGTATTTAAAAAGCAAATAGCCCATAACAATAGACGGATAATAAAGCAATCATAAACCCTTTTTTGGGTCAAAAAGCAATAGAACGTTGCAGACTTTGACAATAAAGCCAGGGATGAGTAGCCGGGGGCTCTAGAACGTCACAATAATGTTCGTACAGTAGACTCAATAATATTTACTGGTACATATTGCCTAGAAATTGTCTGAATATAAAACTAGTGGCCTATAAATTACAAGATTTTAAAAAACTTATCGAATAACGTCCTCTTGGTTAACTCTGCCTTTGCTGGTCCCAAGCCCAGATGCGAAAAGAGGAGGGTTGGCTGACGGACAACGCTATCGGTGTGCACTATCACCCGCACACCGTCCAGCCGTAAATAGTTGTCAATGCCGAACATTGGGCGGCAGTAAATAACCCAATCAAAACCCGGTTACCAGGAACCGTGAGGCCTAAATAACCTCTAAAAGTCTGGGTGCAGGGACATGGGGAACCCCTGTAGCTATTTCCCTAAACACCTTTCGTAAAATGAGTGACAAATATATTGAGAACGATGTGCCATGCGATCCGGCTAGCGCCCGGCTCTCCCAGATACCCGGGTCTGGGAGTTGTAATGTTACCGACGACCAAGGACGGGTGGAGACCCAGGCCCCTCCTTTGGTAGATATTACTGGTCGAAACACACCGACAGGGAGTACCCTGTCCACAGAGCACGGCCCGAGCCTTGACCTCTCAGGTCTGGCAGAGGCCATACCATCCACCGCCGACACTGCAACGGTGTCGGAATGGACTGTTGTCGCTCGGAGGCGCCCCTGCAAAGGGACCGCCAAACCGGCGGCAACTACCAGCAGTAGAGGGCAAGAAGGCCGACCCGACCGCAACCGCCATACCGGCCGTGCTACAGTGGGAACCCGAAAGCCCAATGCTGCAACGACAAACCGAGGGATGGTGGGTCAGCCCCAACGTGTTCACCCCACCGCGTGTGCGTCGGGGTCGGCCCACCAGACCGCAGAGTCGCGGCACACTGACCGACACACCAAACAAGGGTTGGGAAGCCAAACAGATCGCATGCCCCCACGGGGGCACGCGGGAAGGGAAGCGGACCAATCTAGTACCAACCAAACGCAGACGCCGGCCGCAGTGGCAGCAATGCCCAGCGAGCCCGTGCCCTCCACTTCTGCAGGGGTGACCCCGGCGGGGGCGGGGCGGCATGGAACGGTGACTCTCCCACCACCAACCAAACCAACACGACCACCCAAACTTCGCCAGAGGAGACGGAAGCCGAAGGGTAGCCGCAACCGAAGGTCGGAGACGGAGGCTCCCACTGCTCCCGTAGGTGAGCAACCTGGGGCCGGGAATGGTCCGGACGACCGCGCTTCTACGAAGCGAGCTCGTCTGGACGATACTCGGTCCCCCAGGGGGGAAGCCAAACGTCCGAAAACCGACGGTAGGCAGAGGCGGGCGGAGAGCTACGCAGATGCGAGTCAATCGCACCTGAGAGTAGCGGTTATCACCGTCCCGCCACGCGACCTTTCGCAGGAACAGGCAGTGCAGCTTAGGGAGGCTATCGACGATAGAATCCTTCAAGCTGTTCTGTCCCCACCGTCCCCGGGCTCGCAGGCTCCATCTTTCCGCGGACGCCCCTTCCTTCTGGATGGGGTGTTAGCGATGTGGTGCGAGAACGCAAACGCCCTCAACTGGCTGGAGAGGGAGGTCAGAAACATACCCTCACCAATACCCCAGACCACTCTGACTGTCATCAGACAGTCAGACATGAAAAAGAGGCTCAAAGCAGGGCTTCTACTGCACACCCGTATCACAGACTCCAGCACGCTTCAGAGAGTCCTCAGTGCCCAGAACCCTTGGTACAGAGTTGACTCCTGGCTGCTGTATGACATGACGGACGACGACAAACCAGGTGAACCAGGGTCCAGCGAGAGAGTAGTCCACCTCATACTGGGAATCCCGGAAGACCAGCGACAGACCATCCTGGACCGAGAACGACGCATTGCCCACATGTCGGGAAGCGGATATATCCGCTTCTTTGCACATGAAGAGGCAACTGCGCCGGCCGAACCCAGCGTCGCAGGACCGAGTGAGTTACCGGGACCATCTACTCCAGCAGCTCCCCAACCGGGTCTGAGCTGGCTGGACATGATGAGTTCACACACAGAGAGCGCGGGGGACACGAGTGATGAAGATGGCGTCCTGCGTAGCCCCACCCCCCCCTAGTCTCAAAATCATACAAACCAACCTCCAGCACAAACAGATCGCGACGGCCACACTACGCAGAGTGCTGGAGGTTGACAACAGGATCGTCGCGCTGATCCAGGAACCCTGGATCAGGAACAACACCATTTGCGGCCTCAACAACATCAGTGGTAAGATATTACTCAAGACACCAGTTGAAAAACCGAGAACCTGCATTATAATGCCTAAAACCACAAATACCACCTTGCTTAACCAATTCTGTTCCAGAGATCTTACCGCAGTAAAAGTCCTCGTTGAGAACCAAACCACCCTGGTCCTGGCTTCGGTGTATATGCCGAGCGAAGGCGATATTCCAGCCAAGGAATTAGCCGAGCTGGTACTACACTGTGAGACAATGGACTGGGACCTGGTCATCGCCGCGGACTGCAACGCGCATCATCCTCTGTGGGGAAGTAAGGATACCAACAAGAGGGGTGAGCTTCTTACTGAATACCTATTACAAACTAACCTCAACATCATGAACAGGGGCACGGAACCAACGTTCGTGACCTCAAGGTGCCAAACCACTATAGATATCACTTTAGCTACACACAAGGCGGCAGATCTCATCGATGGATGGCATGTATCCAAAGAACCATCCTTCGCTGATCACAGGCGTGTATGCTTCCAATTAAACTTTAAACTAACAGACCCCATTCCATACCGTAATCCTCGGAAAACAGATGTAAAAAAATACGGCAACATACTAACAAAAACATTAAACGGCCTTAAAACAGCCGATGTAACACTCAATACGACTAACATAGAGCATACCGTTCAATCCCTAACCACAACCCTACTTAACAGTTATGAGCAGGCCTGTCCCACCGTCACACCGAATAACTCCGGCAATAGTCAATGGTGGGGGCCAGAACTAGAAAGGTTAAGAAAGGCTCTCAGGACACTGTTTAACCGAGCCAAAAACACCCGAACCACTGAGGACTGGGAAAAGTATAAGACAGCACAAAAACACTACAAGAAACGTATCAGGTACCGGAGAACGGAAGCCTGGCACAACTTCTGTAACAGCATTGATTCAACAAATCAGGCCGCAAGGGTAAAGAAAATACTGTCTAAAGGTGACCTCAATTTTCTGGGATCCCTAAAAAAAGGAGACGGTACATTTACAAACACAGACCAAGAAACCTGCACGGTTCTTCTAGAAACCCACTTCCCAGGATGTAAAATCGCACCAGATCCTGAATGGCCAGACGAACTCGCAGAGACACCAACACCACAGGAATGGGAAGTTGCTACCAAAATCGTGACAACGGACAAAATCACCTGGGCCCTAAAAAGCTTCCAACCATTCAAATCTGCGGGTTTAGATGGGATTTTCCCAGCCCTTCTCCAATGGAACTCGCAAGAGATCATCACCTACCTACTACCAATATACAGAGCATGTATAGCTTTCAAATACATACCAAAGCCATGGAGAGAGGCAAAGATAGTCTTCCTACCTAAGCCCGGTAAGGGAGACTACACGCTGGCCAAATCGTTCAGGCCAATCAGCCTAACCTCATTTCTTCTGAAAACGCTAGAAAGACTGGTAGACAGATACCTAAGGGATGAGGTGCTAAGAAACAAAACACTTCACCCACAACAACACGCATATAGGAAAGGCAGATCGACAGAATCAGCACTACACATGGTAGTGCACAAAATCGAGTCGGCCATCAACAACAAATCATCAACACTGGCCGCTTTCATTGATATAGAAGGGGCTTTTGACAAAACCATGCACAACAGTATCAATCACGCCCTAAGTAAACTAAAGGTAGAACCAGTAATAACAAAATGGATAAACGAGCTGGTAAGCAAAAGGGCAGTCCAAATAACCACACACACCACCACGCGTGCAACAGTAGTCAGGGGATGCCCACAAGGCGGCATCCTATCTCCGCTCCTATGGAACATAGTAGTAGACAGCCTCCTGAGTAGACTAAATGAAAGAGGATATACTACTATTGGATATGCGGATGACTTAGCCATACTGATAAACGGAAACGCGGAAAACCTCCTATGTGGCATAATGCGTGCCGCTTTTCAAATAGTAGAAAAATGGTGTAACGAGCACCAGCTGTCAGTAAACCCGAAAAAGACAGAACTTATCCTTTTCACCAACAAAAGGAAGTTACCGGAACTACAGCTACCAAAATTGTTTAACACCGAATTAGCTCTCTCATCACAAGTGAAATATCTGGGCATCACTCTAGACAGTAAATTGAATTGGGGGAGCCATATCGACGATAAAATGCAGAAGGCCTGCATAGCTTTCTATCAATGTAAGCGACTTGTTGGAAAGAAATGGGGTCTTAACCCAAAGATCACACTGTGGCTATACACATCAGTTATCAGGCCTTCACTTACCTATGGATCGGTTGTATGGTGGCCCAGAACACAACTGACCACGATCAAATCAAAACTTCAAAGCCTACAACGGTTAGCAAGCATCGCAGCTACAGGATGTATGAGAACCACTCCATCAGCCGCGCTAGAGTTTCTCCTGAATTTAAGACCGCTTCATCTGGTAATCCAGGAAGAAGCAAAGGCAGCTGCCCTCAGACTCAGAGCGAACGGATTATGGAAACAAAACATAGTGACTACACACTCAAAAATCTTAGATAAGACCCTAAAAGAAAAACCGCTTTTAGACGCACCCATGGACAGAACACTAGGCCAACATGTCTTCGACAGAAGATACAATATCCAACTCACTGAAGAGCCTAGGGACAGCTCAGGCATAAAGGAGGTTCGGATATACACAGACGGTTCCAAAACCCGGCTGGGTACAGGAGCTGGAGTCTTCTCGAATGACCTAAACATTAACATATCAACTACTCTAGACAAGCTAAACACAATCTTTCAAGCAGAATGTATCGGCATCACTAGGGCAGCACAGGCGGTTGCAGCCAGAGACGTAAAAGACCAACACATTAAAATCGTCTCGGACAGCGCATCGGTGCTCCAGGCCCTACAAAACAATAGCATCAAATCTGTCCTTATTTGGGAGTGCCATGAAGCACTCCAATCCATTGCAAACACAAATGAGGTAACTTTGCAATGGATCAAAGGACACAGTAACTCACTAGGCAACGACGCAGCCGACGAACTAGCCAAGAGGGGCTCAGCGACAACAGTATATGGCCCGGAACCATTACTGCCTATACCGCAGGCCCAAATAAGAACGTGGCTACGTGCAGAAACCGAAGCAGCACACCAAGCAGAGTGGAGAAATGGTGAAGGTTGCAGGCAAACTAAGAACGCAATTCCGGAAGCTTCGAAAAAGCTTACCCGCAACCTTATCCGGTTACCAAGAGACAAACTGCGTATGGTTATAGGCACTATAACCGGTCATAGTCTCCTAAACAAACATCTATTCACAATAGGTGTCACAGACAGTCCCTTATGCAGAGGGTGCATGGGGGCAGAAGAAACACCACAGCATGTGCTCATGGAGTGCATGGGCGTGGCGGAACAACGGGCAAACTTTCTCAAATCTCCGGCCACATTCCCGGAAGCCTTTAGCAATCTAGGCGGATTGCTAGCCTTCTGGGAGAGCCTGGGGTGGTTAGAATAAGAAAGGAGGGACACACGTACAATGGCCCAATCGTGAGGCTAAGTGCGGAAACTACCCCAGCTAAACTAACTAACTAACTAACTAACGTCCTCTTGGTCGTATCTGACCGCGGTGGTCAATTTAACTAAGTTGAGATTAGCCATCGGCGCGGGACATTGTTTATAGTGCTCAAGTGTGTGCGCAATATACAAGGGCACTGTCTCGAGTCTCGACCTTCACTCTCATTATTTGGTGAGAGGGCAGATCCTACATGACCGATTGGAGATCAGGCGCAGGACCAATGGCTTAATGGGCTTACGGAGGCACGAGTGGTATCATCACCACTTTCTGACTCCGAGCTGTTTCCGAGTATTCTCAAGACGGAAAAATCCAATAATGAATTTCGCGCTGACCCGGGATTCGAACCTAGAACCTTTTGGGTAGCAACCAGCGAACTAACCACTAGATCAACGAGGCAGTTAGCAACAGTCAACGAATATCCATAATGGTTATAATAATCATCCCTAAGTTTTAAAGATCAAATTTCAGTTGAGAGGTCTTATGTACACACGACAGCACATCAGACTACACATTTTCGTTGAAAACTAACCCTTATTACAACCGCATAAGATACCGCAGTGTTTACCTTGACGTGCTGTTGTGTGTACCAAACACGCTTACGTTCAAAAAATGTGATAAGATTAGTATTTTTATATCGTCTGTGATCGCTTAGTTAGTATATTTAATTCTGAGCAGAACAGTTAAACTTACTGCATCTTTCTCTGTAACCGCAATATAGATAGGGATCACTATATCCACAAAAACGTACAAAATTGTAGTAAACAATAAAACAGGAGTAACGGTCATTTGCTCTTTAATGACGGTACATTTCCACTATGTTTCCCCATAAACATATTGACATAACTTGAAATGTTTCATAAAATAGAACATAAAATTACGTCGTTTGAACTCTGCTTTTGGGTGAACGATCATTTTCGTGAAAGTTCAGAATAACTTTGTTCTCCTGGTAGAGTATGGCAGTAAGTAGGATGCCACGAACAAAGATATGAACAGAGGAAGTTTGAAGATGAAGTAAGGAAGACTTCAAATGAATGTACAGTAAGTTTAACTATGAAAACTGTTAACGTGTTGCTCTTTGATTAAAAGTTTAAGAGTCGTTTAACTTCAATGGAAGTTGGTAATGTTAAATACAAGGAAGAACTACCTAAGCTTTGCATAATGATTAGGAAATATATTAAAAGTTTTTTATTTATTTTGTCAGTAGTAAGCACATAAGAGTTTCTAATGTAGAAACAGCGTCAATTACTGCACTGACAATGAGTTACTCTATTCAAGAATATTACTTCAGAAGTTGGCCGTAATAGCAATTGATTGTTGGTAAACTACATTGTGAGATAACAAGAGCCACATCGAAATCGGTTCAACTAAGGTGTGATTATTGCGGACCAACTTATACTAACCATAAAATCATTCAGGTGAAACTAAGAACCTCCTTTTTTGAAGTTTTTAGTGTAAAGATAACCTTTTCTAGCTGTGCCAACCAATTACAAAACAAATTGTTCTATGTCCAGCTAAAAAAATAAAATAATTAAACATTAATCATCATCGACGAAATTC